>JARBWK010000010.1:74663328-75016153 GCA_030556195.1 Anolis apletophallus
AACGAATTATCTGGCCCCTGACTTTCACCCCTCATTCCCACTCTATTTCGAAAATTGTACGGAAATACTGGCCTATTGTAAGCTCGATTCCAGGATTGGAGAAACCGCCGATGATAGCCAATAAAAAAACACCTAGCATTAAACAATTGTTGATCCATGCTGACCATAGAATCCCTAAAGATTCTCCCATCGGGAAACCATTTACCCAACCATGCTATCATTGCACGATATGCAAGCATATTTCAACACAAGAAACAATCACTGACCTGGAAGGTAAACATACCTTTAAATTACGTACAGGAGCAACATGTGGCAGCAGAAATATTATTTATTGTTTGATTTGCCCATGTCAGAGATATTACGTGGGCGAAAGTGGGCGTGATTTGCGCACGAGGGCTCAGGAACATAAATCTAGATTTAAAACCCGTAATGAATCCTCACCACTCTACATCCACTATACACAGAACCACAACTTTAATGATTTCAAAATCCTGGTATTAGAAATTATTGCACCCAAACCATACCAGGAACATAAAAAACTACTACATCAAAGAGAAGTTTTTTGGATTCATTCCCTAAAAAGCGAGTTACCCCTGGGCCACAATGATTGTTTATCAATCAGTGAAATTCTGGAGTAAGGTTTCACCTGCAGCTAAGTAGGAGTGTATGTAAGGCAAACCCCCAGTGTTATGTGTTGTCCGTTGACTACCAGGAGAAGTAGTGGCTGCGTCCACTCTCAGATTTATTTTCATGTGAATACTACAAATGGTATGTAAAAAATATGTATATAGCCTAGCCATAAGGGTTGTCCTGTTCAACTGGTGGGCTTATTATTATTTGAGAAATGATGTTATATCTTACTGTTATCGTTATTCTTACCTTTATATATAGATGATCGGACCAGTGGAATTTAAAATCAATAATACTATTTTCGGGTCCCGATGAAGCCAGTTCTCTGGCGAAACGGAGAGGCCTTTAGATATACAGTCCGTCGACCCCACAGAGCCCCTTAATCCGGATTATAATACAAGCCTATAATGTATGGATATATATGATTATTTTTGGATATATCCGGTTTGGGAGTTCTTTGATTATGATTTTTTGAATGATTCAACGATTCCACATCCCCATTTGGGAAGAAATATATGTTCCACGCCAAGTGATTTTGAAAAGATACTACCAATAAAGAAATATATACTAAAGAAAATGAGAAAGACATTCTTTGTGTTGCAGCTAACCCTTTGAAATTCATTTTTGATGCTGCTTTGAGGACACCCTTCCTCTTTCTTCATATAGACTTGAGTTACTCACGAGTAACATTATGGCCGAATCCAATTTTTTTGACTCATTTAATTTGGAGCAAGAAGCAGAATTAACTAGATTATATTCTTTATTTGACGACAACGCCAGCACTTCGGCGTCGGGGAGCGAACGAGCGAATTTGATGGCTTCAATTGAAAACAAAGAATTGAGAAAAATAAGAGTACAGCTAAACATTGCGACCTTGTCGGACTATGTGAAACGGAAAATTATTCCCCGAGGCCTGCGAGTTCAAATTAAACCGGGAGTTTATGAAGCGGATCCTACATTTATCACCAATTGGAAAAATATTGTCCATCGCTGCTCAAAAGATCTTATGTTACTCATAATTCAAAAGGCTACGGCCGAGATGACTACACTGGAACAAGAAATTGACAATATTAAATCAACAATTGATCCCCCTGTAAGCCTCCCGGATTTAAATTCTATAAAACAAGAGTGTGATAAATTATACCAGGACCTCAAGAAAGAAAAACTTGGCAAAGTCAAACGAGATGAAACTGACTTTGCCAACAATAGAATTTATCGATGGCAATTCCGCCCATATAACCGACCTACGCAACGCAAGGTTCGCTTCCCAGACAGAACCACCCAGTCCGGAGCCAGCACAGACGACACGGCAGGTTTATCGGACGGATCCACCACCTCTAATACTAGCTCCAGGTACGACCTCAGACATCCCCACAATACAGAAGAACCTCCGAAGAAAAATTTTCACCGGGCCAAAAACAAAAAGCCCCCAACCTGATTATTAACCTTTCGGACCTTCCCCTCTCTGCTAGAGACATCAATATTTTGGACAAAGGAATCTCATTTGTATACACCCCACAATGCTCTACATTGAATATCAGAAAAGACCTTGCAACACTTTACAGATCCATGCGGCTGAAGGAGTATTTTCAGGATCATCCTTCACGCCAAGTTGATGAAATTCCATCCCGCCTTAAAGGCAAAAGCTCTTTTGTTCCCCCAGTCATATCTGATAAATTAAAAATCTTTGAATCTGTAGTATCTAAAGAAGTAGCCCAAATTAATCACCAAAAAGATACACGGAATGCCAATTTAACTGGGGAGGACATCAAAAGGCTCAGGGAGCTGGGACAACACCCATTAGTCATTATGAAACCTGCAGATAAAGACAGAGCCCTGGTCCTGCAAAACCGGAGTGAATATATGACTGAGGCCAAAAGACAACTATCAAATACGGCATTTTACTCTCAGATCCCCAATGACCCGACCAACAGATTTTTGAAAACCATCATTCATACAGTACAATCTGGGGTAGAAAAAGGATTTATTTCTGCACAACTAGGAACTGCCTTAATTAACCACCACCCAGCTATAGCAAAATTCTATCTACTTCCGAAAACACATAAAAAAAACATTCCCGGTGCCAGGGAGACCAATAATCGCCGCGACCAACACTTTATTACAACCCCTTGCTATTTTCCTGGACTCGATTCTGCAAGAATTCGTGATCACATCACCGGCCTTCATCAAGGACACGGGACATCTAATCTCCAAAATTGATGGTATGATACTACATGATCAAGATGTATTTATTACTGCAGATATTACATCATTGTATACTAATATTGATTTGAAGATAGCAAGGACTGTGATTTATAAGCTTTGGACTCCCGTCCGATCCCCCGCACCCCCCCAACAGCCTTCCTTATGGAACTAATTGACATTGTGTTTGATTATAATTATTTCACATTTGATGGTGATTTTTATTTACAAAATGGCGGAATTTCAATGGGACTATCCCTAGCTCCTAGCGTCGCGAATCTGTTCATGTCAGACTTAGAAATGCAATTTTTGTACCCAGATGTAGAAATTACAGCTCCCATTAGGCATTACTACCGTTATATTGACGATGTTTTCTTTATCTGGTCAGGAGAGGGCAACATTGAGTCCATTATGAGATATTTCAACACATGGAATTCATCCATTCAATTTACTTTCGAAAAAAACCCACACAATATCACCTTTTTGGACTTAACCATTTTTAGAGAGCATAATACCCTGAGAGTTAAAAACTATTGCAAGCCCACCAGCCGCAATTCATATTTACATTTTGAGTCTCACCACACACATTCTTTAAAATACAATCTCCCATTCTCCCAGCTGATTCGCCTTAAGCGCAACTCCTCCAGAGAGGTGGATTTCGAACAATCGGCCGCGGTTTTGATATCCCAATTAAAAGAAAGGGGATACCCACATTCTATTCTCTATAAATCTTTAAATAAAATTCGCAAAATTCCCAGAGATAACCTATTCCAACCTCGCCCTAAAACACCTTGTGAACGAATTATCTGGCCCCTGACTTTCACCCCTCATTCCCACTCTATTTCGAAAATTGTACGGAAATACTGGCCTATTGTAAGCTCGATTCCAGGATTGGAGAAACCGCCGATGATAGCCAATAAAAAAACACCTAGCATTAAACAATTGTTGATCCATGCTGACCATAGAATCCCTAAAGATTCTCCCATCGGGAAACCATTTACCCAACCATGCTATCATTGCACGATATGCAAGCATATTTCAACACAAGAAACAATCACTGACCTGGAAGGTAAACATACCTTTAAATTACGTACAGGAGCAACATGTGGCAGCAGAAATATTATTTATTGTTTGATTTGCCCATGTCAGAGATATTACGTGGGCGAAAGTGGGCGTGATTTGCGCACGAGGGCTCAGGAACATAAATCTAGATTTAAAACCCGTAATGAATCCTCACCACTCTACATCCACTATACACAGAACCACAACTTTAATGATTTCAAAATCCTGGTATTAGAAATTATTGCACCCAAACCATACCAGGAACATAAAAACTACTACATCAAAGAGAAGTTTTTGGATTCATTCCCTAAAAGCGAGTTACCCTGGGCCACAATGATTGTTTATCAATCAGTGAAATTCTGGAGTAAGGTTTCACCTGCAGCTAAGTAGGAGTGTATGTAAGGCAAACCCCAGTGTTATGTGTTGTCCGTTGACTACCAGGAGAAGTAGTGGCTGCGTCCACTCTCAGATTTATTTTCATGTGAATACTACAAATGGTATGTAAAAAATATGTATATAGCCTAGCCATAAGGGTTGTCCTGTTCAACTGGTGGGCTTATTATTATTTGAGAAATGATGTTATATCTTACTGTTTTTTTTTACCTTTATATATATAGATGATCGGACCAGTGGAATTTAAAATCAATAATACTATTTTCGGGTCCCGATGAAGCCAGTTCTCTGGCGAAACGGAGAGGCCTTTAGATATACAGTCCGTCGACCCCACAGAGCCCCTTAATCCGGATTATAATACAAGCCTATAATGTATGGATATATATGATTATTTTTGGATATATCCGGTTTGGGAGTTCTTTGATTATGATTTTTTGAATGATTCAACGATTCCACATCCCCATTTGGGAAGAAATATATGTTCCACGCCAAGTGATTTTGAAAAGATACTACCAATAAAGAAATATATACTAAAGAAAATGAGAAAGACATTCTTTGTGTTGCAGCTAACCCTTTGAAATTCATTTTTGATGCTGCTTTGAGGACACCCTTCCTCTTTCTTCTTGAAGAGTAGCCACACAACCTTATGCTATTGCTCCCCTCAACATTTTTTGTCCTTGGAATACATCTCCCCCTTGTATGAAGGCTTGTTTACTACCCCGTTACTCTATGGGAATGGCCCTGCAAATAATCTGCTCTTTTTATCTCACCCTGAGTTTTAAATCATTTTATCCTACATGTGGCCCGCTCACTGTTATAGTGATTGTTCATTGCACTCTTATGCTTTGTGTCCATTGCTTATTGTATTTATTATGTTTCTGTATTTTACCATGTTGTTGTTCTCGCTTCGGTTTTTATTTTATTGTATTTTACTGTATTGTAATTTGTTGTTTGGGCTTGGCCCCATTGGGGGAGATGGTGGTTGGGTATAAATAAAAAAAATATTATTATTATTATTATTAATCCCTTTGTATTCCCTAAAATAGAGAATGTGTAGATATAGTAAACACGAAGAAATCATGAATGCATAACTAGCTACACAGTTGAAACTGCTTTAGTGATTTCTAGACAAGACTGTACATCAGGATAAGCACAGAGTGTCTCTCCATTTCTGCAGAGACCGTTCTTATCCTTGCTCCGCTGTGTCCTATCATCTCTTTCCTTTCAACTATGGATAGTATTGTGTCTTCTGTTAAGAGCCATTCTTCTTCTGTTGGCAAGTGATCAATTTCAATGTGGTTTCCTTGCAGTCCTGTCCCTTTGTATTTCCATGACAGTGCTAAAAAGATAGGAGCAGTAAAACAGAGTTGATAAGAACAATGTTTAAGAGTATTTAGAAAAAAAGAAATATTCAGCCACAGAAGGGCTCGTTCACACTGTAATACCATTTTAATTGCCGTGGCAAAATCCTATTGAATTTTGTAATCTGCCATGTAGAATGTGATATTACCACCCCTAATCCATAGTAAAGGTAAAGATTTTCCCCTGACATTAAGTCCAGTTGTGTCCGACTCTGGGGGTTGGTTCTCATCTCCATTTCTAAGCCGAAGAACCAGTGTTGTCTGTAGACACCTCCAAGGTCATGTGGCCAGCATAACTGCATGGAGCTCTGTTACCTTCCCGCAGAATCTGTATCTATCGATCTACACACATTTGCGGAAGCTGGGTCTAACAGCGGGAGCTCAGCCCACTCCCCGGATTTGAACCACCAACCTTTCAGTCAGCAAGTTCAGCAGCTCAGTGGTTTAACCTGCTGTGCCACCAGGGGATATCCCCAAACCATAGGATGTATCAAATTGGAATCATATTTATTTAATTGTGTAGTATGAATGGGTCTGGGGAGAAAATCTCTACTTTTCAGAAGTTGTGAAGACATGTTGATATCTTCATTAATGTTTTTAAAACTCTGCTTTCTATTTAAAAAGCTACCAAGAAGGCGTTGTTGTTTTGTGCCTTCATTTCCTATTCATTTCCAAACTATGGAGTCTCTTGAGACAACCCTATCATGGGTGTTTCCTGGCTAGATTTGATCAGAGGAGGGTTGTTTTTGCCTTCCTCTGAAATTGCAGGAAAAAGACTTGTCCAAGGTCAACCAGGTGATTTGAACCATAGGTTCCAGAGTCATATTCCAGCACACAGACCACTATATCATACTTTAGAATTCTTACCCTTCTATATTACTCATGACATTTCTTTCCTTTTTTCCATTTTCAATTTCAAATTTGCCTGCCTGAGTTGTCAAAATGCTACCATTCTAAATTATAACTATCCAACTGGAAAGTAGTACCATCAACACAGAATGATAGAGCAGAAAGTGTTTAACTGTGAAGTTAAATTAAATGTGCATTTTAGAGCTAGGAAATAGACCTGCTGCTGGCCAATTTGGGATAATGTCTAACATCTCTTTTTGGTTTTTACTTGCCTGCTAAAAACCTAAAAACGGTTAGGATAAACCTCAACTTCCTGGAGATTCAACACTGGCTAACATGTATTGACCGATTTATCAAAAGATTGTAAAATTTATTTATCTATTTACGATATTTTTATCCCGCCCTTCTCAAGCCAAAAGGGACTAGCCATGGTTGTGGTGGGGAGACACTAGTGTGTGTGTGTGTGTGGGGGTGGGGGGGGGGGGGATGAAATGAAATATCCACAACTAGCTTGGAAAACAGTGAACCCCCAACTTTATTTTTTGTATAATAATAAGGCTGGCCTAGCATGGGACACAGAGCCAGATGGAGGCCCAGTTGCCTTACTTGCCTACTGAGGGACAACTGTGGAGTGACCAATATGGAACCAATGGTGCAGAGTCTGGCATAGTTTCCTTACTATCTGCGTCTTTTGGTCGCTCCTGGTGTGAGGAAATCCAATAACGAAAGGACCAAGTCAGTGACATTTCAAGCCAATTTCCTGTTTGGATATCAGCCAGCAAGCCAACATCTTAAATCAAGAAATAGTTTTCTAAGATTTACAAAGATGTTTGCAGGAACACCTCAGCAAGCGAGAGTCCAAAAGTGGCAGGCTAAAACCCAGGCCCTCAATCCATGGCTGATACTGAATGAGATACTCCCTCCTTGGCACACAAAAGACTGGGTGACATGGAAGGCATTGAACATGAGGTGCAGGGTCAACCTTAAGAAATGGGGTGACAAAATGGAGTCCACAACATGTAGAGAAGAGCAAACCACAGACCACCTATTACAATGCAGTCTAAGCCCTGCCACATGCAGAATGGAGGGCCTTTTTATAGCAACACCAGAGGCACTCCAAGTGGCCAGCTACTGGTCAAAAGACATTTAATATTTTTTTTAAAAGATTTTTTATTGTATTGTTATACATTATACCATTTACTCTTACATGATAAATTACATTGCTTTAGAATTAAAATACATTTTCTTTTCTCCCTGACCCTCCCCCTCCCTCACCATCAAACATGTTAGTCCTTCATTTATCAAGCCATGTTAAATTCTGTCCAGTCCATTTTTTCCCCAATGTTCATCTTCTGGTTTAGCTTCCTGTAGTTGCCAGTTTTTTTTGACTCTAGGGTAACCAGTATTTCTTTGCATTTTCTTCAAAGCAAAGATTTTCTGTCCATAGTTTTTCATTTCTTATAATATCCATAATTTCCAGCTGAACTTGTTCCCACACATATTCATACCATTTTTCAAGTACGTATTGAGCCAATTCTTTTCCAAAGTAAAGGAACATACAGCATGGGATAGTTAGGATCAATTGACCAAATGTCCTAGGATTTGGTGTAAGAATACTTCAGGTTCACAGCAATCACAGAGTTCCATAAAAGCAAACCCATAACATTTTTGCTAACAAAGGAAAAAGGGAGGGAGAGAGTGCTCAGTTGAAAATAGTTGAAAAGACAGAATTAATAGCAGTTATAGTAAAAAATAAAAAGAGAGAGATATGTAGAAATCAATGTGTATAATTCATTGAAATTTGTCAAGCTTATGGGATATCTCATATACGTGATTTTGTTTCTCTGCATCCAGGACTAAGGGCTCTTTTACATTGACACTAGAATGCTGTTTGAAGCCAACTTGGGGCTGTGGTGGGAGTAGCTGAGTGGACTGTTCGATCAGTACAGACGACTGACAACCACCCTCTGAAGTGTCAACACTTTTGTAGTGCTAGTGGTTTTAAGCAAAATACATGAATAAAAATGAAAGGGAGCAAAGCATAATATCAAAGGGAAAGCAACCGGGAACTGTTTTTATTAGAGTCCCATCAAAAGCTCCCTCAGTAATTCTGATTATTCAAGGCAGACAGTTCTTTCCAGGTGGGAAAAGCAGGCAGAGAAAAGATCACAAGGCAGAAAAGTGCATGAGCAGAGTTGAACTGGATCCCTGCCTAATTGACAAGTGCGTATTTCACAATTCTTATACCTTGGCATGCTTCATAAAAATATGACTAATAGTTTGCATTCATGAAGAATTTGGTGTACTCAACCCCATTGATTTTTGTTGTATCTATCTCTTAGGATTGGTGTATTTTGTTGAGATTTTAAGCATACCTTCTAGGAAGCAAGTCCTGCTGAAATTATTGGGCCACACCAGCCCAATGTCCTCATTTGACTACATAATAAACCCACGCTGTTTTGTGAACTCTTGCTGGCTGTTGTACATTAATGTGGATGTTTTGTTTAGATTTCTGTTATTATAGAATTTGGTCTGATTACGTGTAGTTTAACTTATTGATGTCAGGTTTAATTTACTGATGTTAGGTCTTAATTTGATGTTAGGCTTTAATGTTACTTTTATATGTGGAGGTTTTCTGGGATTTTATGTTAGTATTGTGTGTTTTATGTAGGCATTGAATGTTTGCCATTGTTATGTTGGAATCTGCCCTGAGTCCCTTCGGGGAGATAGGGCGGAATACAAATAAAGTTGTTGTTGTTGTGGGCACAAAATGCACGTCACCAATACTCACTGCAACACAAATCAAAAGTGATGCAGCACTTTAAAATACGTCCCAGATGATCCCTGAGTATCCCAGCTTCATGGCAAAATCAGTTCTGCAAAATGCAGAGCACATTATTGATACTCGCTTCTGCTGATGTAAAAAAAAACCCAATGGGGGCTGTCAAAAATGTCCCAAGGGCTGGGCAGCAGGAGGCTAATAGACACCCCTGGGAGGAGTAATTTATTACCTCTGCTGCTGTCACTTTCCCTTTTTTCCAACTGTATGCCTCTGGTGCACAGATGCACATCTCTCCAGAAATAGATTCCCCCTCCCGGCTGCAAAGTGGTTTGAGGCTGGGTTCCATAGTAAAAGTAATCACCTTCCTGGCCTCCAGCTGATTCCAGCATGAAAATCTGATCAACATGTAGCTGGATTATAGTGTCTGTGTAGAAGCACCCTAAATAGTTGTGTACTGGGTTGCTGTGAGTTTTCCAGGCAGTATGGCCATGTTCCAGAAGCATTCTTTCCTGACGTTTCACCCAGAAGCATTCAGGAAGAATGCTTCTGGAACATGCCATACAGCCCAGAAAACCCATAGCAACCCAGTGATTGTGGCCATGAAAATCTTTGACAACACATGGTTGTGTATATTTACAAAGATCTTTGTGGCCATATGTTGTAATTCCAACTGTGACAACACACAAGATTCCACTCCTTGTGGAATCCCTGAGGACAGTGTAGAGGAGTCCCATGTGGAGTTGTACTTATACTATTCCATTCACTTTCCTTTGTTTGCACATTACTTTCTGATTGGCTAGTTAGATTTCAAGAAACATTATTTTGAAAAAGAAGAGAAAGGTGATGATGACTGCTGTAATGTGCCAAAATACACTAGTATTATCAGATATGTTGCATACCCCTCAACTGTCCTGATTTGGCAGAGATAGCCTACTGCCTAATATCTATCTATCTATCTATCTATCTATCTATCTATCTATCCAAAAAACTTCTTCTCTCCCTCCATGCCCAGGACAGTGGCAGTTGTGATGGTGACCATAAAAAAGATGGAAGATGTGCCTTTCTTTTCTTCTCTCCCTACGAGGCCACATTAGTGGTATTTCAATAGAGGGAGTCTTTCAGTTGCTTCTGGGAAGGCATGACCGAGCTTTCTCTATCTCCTCCCCCTTTCCCTACCAGGCCAGGGCAGTGCCAGTTGAAAGTGAGCCTTTCAGCTGCTTCTTGGCTTAGGAATGATGAAGCTGTCTCTGCTTATTTTTCCTTCCCTCCAAGGCAGTTGCAGTGGCAGTTGAGATGGATGGAGGTCCTCTCATGTACAGCCAAGTCTAGGCACTGTGGAGCCATGCCTAACTCATCCCCTCCCTCCAAGACCATAGCAGCAGTTGGGATGGAGGCCCTTTCACCTGCTTCTGATGGTTGTCAGCTCACT
Source organism: Anolis apletophallus (assembly GCA_030556195.1). NCBI lineage: Eukaryota > Metazoa > Chordata > Lepidosauria > Squamata > Anolidae > Anolis > Anolis apletophallus. The sequence goes on from JARBWK010000010.1 coordinate 74,674,037, forward strand.
TTTTAAGCTGCAATTTTTCTCTCCTCATCTTGCTTCATATCCTTGCAAAGTACTTTTCACTCAGTTAAAAATTAACTTAGCAGAGAGGAGATGGCAGGGAAGAGAGGAATGGGCAAACTTGCCTTTCTTAGCAGGCTCAGACAAAAGCCAACTGCCATAGTCTCTCCTAGTTTTTGTGTTCTTCTTGAATAGTTTTTGCCATCTCAATCAAACTCGGATGTTTCTCGGTCACACAGGTCCTGTTATCATTGGTGAGATGTTTGAGAGTATGGCGTGGCCAGAGTGCTTGATTGCATCTTGGGAAATTCAAATTCTAGTCCTCACTAGATTAGTGAGGGAAATAATAATAATAATATATTGAAACCCCCAAAATGCAGTTATACTTCTGACCTCACAATTGCGTTTAAAAAAACCAAGTATGGATCGTCAATGTTGCAATCCCAGGTGACAGCAGGATTGAAGAGAAACAACTGGAAAAGCTGACACTATATGAGGATTTAAAGATCGAACTGCAAAGACTCTGGCACAAGCCTGTAAAGGTGGTCCCAGTGTTGATCGGCACACTGGGTGCAGTGCCTAAAGACCTTGGCCTGCATTTAAACAGAAACAGCACTGACAAAATTACCATCTAACAGCTGCAAAAGGCCACCCTACTCAGATCTGCACGCATGATTCGCCGATACATCACACAGTCCTAGACACTTGGGAAGTGTCTCATGTGTGATCAAATACAAATGCCAGCATGGTGATCTTGCTTTCTGTGTACTAATCTTGTTATGTATCAAATAATAATAACTTTATTCTTATACCCTGCCACCATCTCTCCGAAGGGACTCGGGGCGGCTTACACATGGGACAGAAAGTCCAACAGAAAAAAACCCCAAAAGAATCCATTAGGCATGACCAGAATTATCTGTTCCCATGCTTAAAAATAAGTTTCTCAACTATTGGAAAACCATATTAGTAAAACAACAATTCAGGGAATTTTGCATAATTTTCTCCTGGTTTTTGAAATCCAGGAGAATTATTCTGCAGAGAAAAAAAGTTTTCTGTGAATGTTTTTCTCTACAGAATAATTATTCTGCAATACTCTGGGACCTTTGAATAAGGGTGGACTGGACAAACGTTTGTTTGCTTCTGTAGCACTAACAAAACTATTCTTATTGTTTGTCATTTTTGTGAGTATGATATATTTGAGGATCTACATCCCCAGCAGTACTGTGAAACACAATTGGTGACCTTGACCCAAACATTTTACCTCCATCTGACCAATATGACTGAGCTGTTTGTGTGTGTGTGAGAGAGGGGGGGGGAAGGGGGGAGATCTTGTATAACTCCATGAGATCATTGGAGGAAACGTGGTATATTAAATGTAATCAATGAGAACAAATAAGATTTTGTAGGACCTCAAAAACCTGTCTGAGCTAAAAAGCAATGAATGCACTACAGGAAAATGTGCCCCTTACAATATTTTCTCTTTAAAGGATGTTGTCTCTCTAGCTGGGCATTTTTTATATTTATATAAGTATATGAAGAGAACCAAGCCTGAAGACATGCACTGAAATGCAGGACACCAAAGAGAAAGAAGCAGCAATTTTGCCTCCTTCATAGCTTAGCAGTGAGAAATGCGAGCAACCCTGCAGTGCCAAAGGCAAATAATCAGGTTTGGTACTGTGGATAACAAGTGAGTTTGGCAGTTCCGTTTAATTGCAGACAGTGCCGCAGGCAACAATATTACTCTACAGTAAACGCTCTACTGGAACATAACTATGCCTGAAATATAAACAACAAGTACATTTGCAAAGAGTCCAATGACCATTATATTTTGTGCATCTTCTTAATTACAATTCTCTTCATTGGCTGTTCCCTTTTGCCTCTGATTTTAAGCATAGCGGGAGGTAACAAAAGCTGGCAGTTCAAGCTCATTATGACCCAGGCAGATTATACAAGGTGACAGGGCAAAGAACATGTTCATTCTGTTTTCCTAGGAAGGTGCCTGATATTTTAAGCAGAGGGAACCAGCTGTACATGATGGGAGGGAAATGATCAGATGCCCTTAGTTATTTCAATTATAATCATGGCTTTATAGAACAAGCTGCCCAGCCATCTTAATTTTCAGCTCCAGTCTTTATCATCTAGACTTAACTTCCTTTTATATTGAGATGAATCCTCTTCTCTGAGCCAGTGTTCCAGAGGATTGGAAAGGGGGTTTTTTGGACTACAAATCCCAGAAATACCAACATGATGGCTTGGTAGCCTGGGTGTCAGAGGGCACATCCAGACAGCCCTTTAAAAGTAGGAGCTCTTGCTTCTTCAAGAGTGGCATCTAGATGACATCCCACAGAAAGTGATTGCATTTGCCACAAAGCAGAAAAACCCTGCTTTGTAGTGAATTAATTTGATAGTGGGTTTAATCCATACCTTCTTGAAAGCTACGGGTTGAACCCACTATTTCCGCTGTCTAGACTGCTTTCTCAAAAGTTCTGGACTTTTGAGGGGGCAGTCCAGACAGCAGGCTCACATTTTCCAGGCTGATCCAGCCTGGAATACTGCGAGGGCACCAACCCCCACAAAGTCCTCAAAAATAAAAAGGAGCCATTTGGCTTCTCCTGCTGTCTGATGGAACATACCAATGGTGCCAGAAATGAATGGGTGGGGGAATCACTTCTGGGTCCCTCCTATGAGCATCACTGGTGTGTTCCCTCAGGCAGGAAGAGAAGCCAAATGGCTCCCGGTGATTTCCTTTTCAATTTACAGGCTTTTGGGGAGGACGGGTACATATCATCTTGGAAGTATTCAGGATGGCACGTGGACAGACAACAAATATAGCCTGATTTTCCCCCTGCTTGCCTGGGTTTAAACCCCCTTTGGAGTGGGTCTCTTAACCCACCCACACCAAAGTGGGTTTAATGTATGTGTGGAACTGGCCACAATCCCACCCAACAAAAAACTCTTTAAAATTGTGTATTTGACACAGAACATTAACAGCTATTTCAGACCTCGCTTCCACTGATTATATATTTGTATGAAAGAAAGAAATGAAGTATTCAACCCAGTGGTCATTCAGGATGGTAGATTAACATTTCTGTTTGAAACTTCACACAGGTTTTTTTTGGTATCATCTAGGAAGAGATGCATTTCATTTGAAGTGGACTGTTATTTCTTTAACCAACATCTCCATCATGGCTCTTTTTATTCCTGTTTTCTTTTCTCTTCTCTGTATAGAAGATTTTCTTTTGTCATTATTAACAGGCGAGATAGATATAGGTTTTTTAAATAAAAAAAACAAACATTGTCCTATTTCCCTGTGAGAGTTGGTCTTTTCTTTCATTGCCTCTGCAATGAAAGGGTTTTTCTACATTGGGCCATTTAAGATGTGTAGAGTCTTGTGAGCCTGCAGATATCCACACAATGCAAGGCTCGTGTAAGTTAATCTAGGGTGAGCAATTTAATGCCGCTGTATCCTGGGTTAAAAATGTATAGGAAAAAGTCCAATGTAGCAGCAGGGCAATGTAAATACTAGAGTTCGATAGGTTTGGTTCGAAAAAGCCTAAAAATCATAAAAAACTTACTGACTTTGGGCTTCCAAAGCGGTTTTGAATCATGGAGGAAAAGTGGGAGGGGCAAATCCAAACCACATACCTTTTTTGGGTCAATATTCTATAATGTTCGGATATCTGTCACTGCCTCCACGTTTTCTCCCTCTATTTGCCAGTTATCAATCATTCTTGTTGCCATAATCTTGGTTTTTTTTTAATGTTTAGCTGCAACCCAGCATTTGTCCTTTCTTCTTTAACATTGATTAGAAGGCTCCTCAGCTCCTCCTCATTTTCAGCCATCAAAGTGGTATCATCTGCATATCTAAGATTGTTAAAATTTCTTCCAGAAATTTTAACCCCAGCCTTACATTCATCAAGCCCTGCACATCACATGATGTGTTCTGCATATAAATGGAATAGGTTGGGTGAGAGTATACAACCCAGCCATATGCCTTTCCCAATCTTGAACCAGTCTGTTGTTCCATGGTCAGTTCTTACTGTTGCTACTTGGTCCTTATACAGATTCCTCAGGAGAGAGACAAGGGGGATTTGGAATGCCCATGCCACCAAGAACTTGCCACAATTTATTTCTTCTCCCGGTGTTCTATTTTTTCTTTGCTTTCTGCTATTGTAGCTTTAAACCTGCATTTTACATTCTCCTGCTTCTCTTTATCATAAAATTTTAAAATAATTCTTTATACAATGGAAAATGTTCCAAATAGCATAGCTATTCCCAAAAGAAGCACTATCTGCCTACAAATGTGGCACGACAACAAGCTTTTGTTAAATATTTACCCAAACCAGTTTCCTCAGAAACAGGAACTGATACCCAGAATGGTAATATGATGGTATCATTTTGGACACCTTATGAAACAGTACAACCTCTGTATGTGTGGAGGATATGCTCTCGGACTTTGCATGGATAGATGAAGCCACGGACAATAGCGATCTCTATTGAATAAATGATTTCTGGCCCAATAATAAAATGGCCCAACCAAAAAAAATCTTGGTGTTTTGATTTTGTAGGCCTGTTCTTGAGGTTATTTGCAGTGCTGATTCAGAAAATTGCATTGGATAGAGCCCATCAGTTCTAGTTTCTTAGACATGGTTATCGTGGTTTTCTTTGAGTGAGTGGATGACAACTTGTTCATGGAACTAGCTGTACCCATGCACGCGTTGCTGTGCCATAGTCTGTGGCTAACCCCTTCTACCCACATGGTGGGAAAGCACAATCAAAGGTCTCTTGACAGATGGGCATTTTGCCTCTTGTTGATAACATTAAGAGACCTTTAGCAGTTTGCTCAGGATGAGTTGGGATTTGTATCTTCCTTTTGTTGTATTGTAGTCCTGTCCCACTGTATTTCCAGGCTGTGGCATGAAGGAAAATGCAAGCAGCACCCAATTTCCAAGGTCCAGTATTCTCTATTGCTCAAGTCTAGTTCAATTCTATTGCTGTTGTGAGTTCAAAATGCTATAAATCCCAGCAGCTACAACTCCCAAATGACAAAATAAATCCCCCACAACTCTACCAGTGTTCAACTTTGGATATATTGAGTATTTGTGCCAAATCTGGTCCAGATCCAGGGTTGTTTGGGTTCAGAGTGTTTTCCAAATGTAGGTGAACTATATCTCCCCTAAATCACTGTGGATTCCTCCCAAACCCCTCCAGTATTGTCTGTTGTTCATGGGGGTTCTGTGTGCCAAGTTTGGTCCAGATCTCTCATTCATGGGGTCTCAGCTGTGGAAGTCAGAGCTGAATTAGCTGAAGGTACTGCAAATCCCATCATACGTTGTCCATAATCCCCTAAACATATTGTTTTTGTGATTAATCACTATGCTTTAATTATGGTCAATTTGTAACAATGAAAATACATTCTGCATATTAGATATTTGCATTAGAATTTGTAAGAGTAGCAAAATTATTTATGAGGTAGCAATGAAAATATGGTTGGGGGGTCACCACAACATGAGCAACCTTATTTAGGGGTCACGGCATTAGAAAGGTTGAGAACCACTGCATTAATACATATATCGTTATGTTTAATTACTATTAATTTTTAAAAAAATAATTTCTAGGGGGCGGTGAGTCATTTTTTTTCTGGAAAGGGGGGCGGTAGGCCAAAAAAGGTTGTGGAAACCACTGGTGTAGACAGTTAAAGTGGTGCCAATTCTATAGTGTAGCTCAGTGTTTCCCAACCTTTCCAAAATGACACAAGATGACACTCTGAGGCAGAGAGTTCCACTGCTGAACAGCTCTCACAGTCAGGAAGTTTTTCCTAATGTTCACCCTCCTACACAGACATGCTTCCCTGTGACCTTTGCTTTTCTTGCTGCACTTTTGAGTGCGCGTGCTCTCTCTCTTTCTCTCTCTCTCTCTCTCTCTCTCTCTCTCTCTCTCTCTCTCTCTCTCTCTCTCTCTCTCTCTCTCTCTCTCTCTGTCTCTCTCTGTCTCTGTCTCTCTCTCTCTCTCTCTCTCTCTCTCTCTCTCTCTCTCTCTCTCTCTCTCTCTCTCTCTCTCTCTCTCTCTCTCTCTCTCTCTCTCTCTCTCTGTGTCTCTCTCTCTTTCTGTCTTTCTCTCTCTCTCTCTCTCTCTTTCTGTGTCTCTCTCTTTCTGTGTCTCTTTCTGTCTCTCTCTCTCTCTCTCCTTCTCTCTCTGTCTCTCTCTCTGTCTCTTTCTCTCTTCCTTATGGTGTGCGGCGGCAGCAGGCCTTGATCTCCTCCCTTGTCCCATGCGCGGTGGTGGGGACAGGCAGCAGAATGCAGGAGGGAGCACAGGAAGAGAGCTGTGCTCCTCCCCCACCCACCAAAGGCTCCACCAAGGGAGGCCGCCGGGGGGGGGGGGACGGACGGGGGGACGGCAGCGCGGAAGAAGGGCCAACCGTAAGGCCCAAAGCAGGCCGGCGGGGAGGGGTGTGCTTGTAGAGGCTTCTCCAAACGGCAGAGCAGAGCCGTTTGGCGCGCGATCTTGGTGGGTTTTTTGAACATCTGGGAGGGGGAAGAAGAGCGCGCAATGCGACGTGTTTGGTGGGGGGTGGGGAGGAGCCTCTGCTAGCCCCTGATTGGTGCTGCCTTTCGTGAGTGTCTGTGAGCCTCTGATTGTCATCTTTATCTGTTTGTCATCTGGGAGGGGGGGGGAGTAGAGGAGGCTATGCGTGTGAAGCGTGGGGGATCATGGGAGTTGTCGTTCATTTTGTTTTTGGGGTTTTTTTAATGTTGTTTCAATGTTTTTTGGGTTTTTTTTAAAAAAAGAACATAGCTCTTTCAGTGTGGGGTTGTGTGGGTAATTATTGTGTGTCTGCGTTGTGTAGTTTCTTTGTTTTAGAGCCAGGAAACATGACAGCTCTCTTTTTTTATATATACATAGGTTCTGTATCTCAAAAGCTAGAGGTGATAGAAGAAAACTGGTGCCATTTTTTTGACTCAGCAGGTCAAATATACCCAGAAACAGGTCTAACATTTGAGGCACCAAAATGTGTGCTGGCCAGTGTAATAGTCTCCCTGGAGGACATAGAAAATGCCCAGAGACAGCAGATTATTTTTAAATAACATCTTCTGCTATCTAACAAATTTATTTTCAGTAGTAACCATGAACTCAGAATAATTTTTAAACAAAAAAACTCCAGTTGATCACATAGTCTCGTAGACCCAGGCCCTGTGACTCTGCCATTACAACCAGAGTGCTATCATTATTTTCAGTCTACTGTTTAAAGGCGTATGCTATTATTTTCAAGCACAAGACTTTGCTGTTCTGAAAATTTGATGTGCTTTGATTAAGTAGGATTGGAAGGACTGCATGAATCAGAGAGTAAGGAAACTGACTATGCACACCACCACACATGCCCCATGTGTGAGGAAATATAAAACACCTCTAGCCCTCAAATGCCCTACCCTAAGCCGTCTTCCATACATCCCCCCACTTCCCTTTAGTTTCTCTTTCAATGGATCCTCAGGTTGTCATTGCTTTTGTTTGGTTACATAACAATTGTTTCACAGATGTGGCTTTTGTCTCCCCACAAAACATTAGCAGATATGGACCATATTTGCAAATGAGCATGTGCTCCCAGAAGGTCTCATTCCTTTATGGGAAAACCTTTTAGCCTTGCTTGAGAGCAATTGCACCAACACACCTTCTATCTCTACCATGCAAAGGTCATCTCAATCTCATGGTGCATATATACTGTAGAATTTATACAGATAGATAATCTAATTGCCATGACCCCATGCTATGGAACGGACTTATAGTTTTACAAGATCTTGAGCTTTCATTGCCAAATAATGAGTGTCCCTTACCAAACTGCAACTCTCATGCCATGGCAGTCAAAGTAGTGGCATTTGTTCTACAGTGTAGATCAGGCAAGGGAAGCTTCATCCCACTAGGTGTTTTGAATTTCAACTCCCATAATTCCTAATGGCCTACTGGCTGTTAGGAATTGTGGGAGTTGCAGTCAAAAACGTCTGGAGGCCCAAAGTTTGCCCATGCCTGGTGTAGATGCATCCTACATCTCTTAGAAGTGGAAGACTGATGGGTGACTGAGTGGAACATACGTGTGAATAGGAGGGAAGAGGGAGTGTTTTTCATGTTAAAATAAAGAAGAAATGAGACAGTGGAATAGTGGATGAAGAACGACAGGTTGGAGGTTCGAATCTAGGGAGAGCGTGAATGAGCTTCCTCTGTCAGCTCCACTTCCCCATGTGGGAAATGGGAGAAGCCTCCCACAAGGATGATAAAACATCAACACATTTTAGGCATCCCCTGGGCAACGTTCTTGCAAATGGCTAATTCTCTCACACCAGAAGCGACTTGCAGTTTCTCAAGTTACTTCTGACACGCAAGGGGGGGGGGGGAGCAGATAGAGGAAGGCATCTAGTTGGACATGATCAAGGACAGTTACCACTACATCCATTGTAAGGCTGTGGGTGAATTACAATTCACATCATGCCAGGTTAAATCTGAGAAACTCCATCAGTACTTACAGGGTTTTTTTTATGTTGGGCAAGTTTGCTCTAGATGCATTATCGGTGGGGCTCAGTGTGCTCTCTGGCTGTAGCGTAAACTACAGCCCCCACTATGGTGAACCAGTCCCATCAAAACCTTCCAGTAAGTTGAATTAGTCAAGGGGGTTCTGTGTGCTAAGTTTGGTCCATATTCATCATCAGTGGAGGTCACAGTTTCTCTGGTTGTGGGTGAACTACAACTCCCAGAAAGGAAGGTCAGTTTCCCCCAAACCCCTCCGATAATCAAATTTTGGCAGGTATGTGTGCCAAGTTTGGTCCAGATCTATCAGTGTTTGGGTTCACAGTGCTCTCTGGATGTTGGAGAATGACAACTTCCCCAAATCAAGGTGAATTTTCCCCAAAGACCTCCAGTATTTTTTGCAGGTCTTGGGGGCTCTGTGTCCAAAGTTTGGTCCAATTCCATCTTTGATAGAGTTCAGAGTGCTCACTATTTGCAGATGAACTGTAAGTCTCTGTACCTACAAATCTAAAATGTCCAGGCCAATTCCCAATAAAACCCACCAGTATTCAAATTTGGGAAATTCATCGCTGTTTGGGTTCATAGTACTTTCTGAACATAGGTAAACTACAACTCCTATACATTCCTCCAAAGATCTTCAGTATGTTTTGTTGATCATGGGGGTTCTGTGTGCCAAGTTAGTTCCAGGTCCAGGTGTTGCTGGAGTTCAGAGTGCTCTTAGATTGCAGGTGAGCTATACCTCTCAGGACCTACAAGGGCTATAAATCATGGTGAATTCTCCCCAAACCTCTCTGGTATGTTCAGTTGCGGATCAATTCCTCTGTTTGCTGTGTGCCATAGGAAAGTGTTAAGGGAGAGGCAGTGGGTGGGGTCATGCAAATTCTACACTAATGGAGAGAGTAAGAAACACTGGTGTGTCTGTGGTAAAGGAAACACATAAAATCTAGGATGAAAATGTCCCTGTATGAAATCCTTCACTTGGGTGGTGGGCAGTATGGTGTTTGTGGAGGATATTGGCAGTACTCTTGTACGTGTTCATGGTGCTTACGATAACCTGCAATGTCATTGGAGGGAGGGTCTTGGTGTCTCCTGAGTAGTGGGAGCTTTAGCTATCTGTGAAGACAGGATCTTGTCTGTGTAAGTGGACTGTGGCGTACCACAGGGCCTGTAAAGTTGGCTTTAAGGGAATGTTCATGTTTCTATAGGCCCTAGGGTAGCGATTAGCCTTCATATACACAGGGAGACCTGGAGAGTCTTTAAAGATGAGTTCTAGATTCAGGATAGTGAACTTAAACAAGGTTTATTGATTTACAACCAGTAAACTGGTGGTCCTAAAGCTTAAAAGGTTGCTAGGGGGTTGCAGGAAAAGTCTTTGAGAGGAGGAATGCAATCACTTGCCTTTAAGTTGCAGAGTGAGGGTGCTGTTCTTTGATTCCAGGTTTCCTTTGTTGCTTTCAATGGTCCCTTGGCTCACAAAGTCCTCTGGTTCCCTAAAAACTGCAGTCTCTATGCGAAGGCAGGCTTTTCTTTGTCACGGCAATCTTTGGTTGAAAGCTTTAGGTTGGCTATTTGGTGAACAAAGATGCATTGTCCAATGCATGGGCTCAGATTTCCACCTTGAACATCCATGTGCTTTGCTGGAATGGCCAAAGAGAGGAAGTCCGGTCCCTCGGGTGACCTCAGGAAGGGGAGGGGTTAAGGTGGTGATGCCATCTTTGATGCCAAAACAGAGCCTCTCCCACCAATGCCCATATACAGTTGAAGCAGAGCAAAGGCGATTGCAGGTATGACAAACCAGGTACATGATAGTAATACCAAACAAGCCCAGTAGGGGTGCAAAACTCCCTGCCAGATTATTTTGCTGGAGATAATGGTTTCCCTTTAATCCTCGGTTTGGGATCTGACTCAGGTGATCCTGTTGCCTCGGGAACCCTGGTAGACGTCTCGCTCTGCTGGGCAATGTTGGACATGGGGTCGAAGTTGGAGCTCAAATTTTGGCAGCATCCCAGTCGCGCGTTCACACCAACACACACACACACACACATTTTAACTTTTATTAGACAGACAGCACAGATTAGTGGCCCTTTCATGTGATACAGTTTCAGCCCTTTGATTCCATTTTACTTGCTATGGTTTACTTCTATGGAATCCAGGAATCTGTAGCTATAGTGCCATTCTCTGCTATGAAGAATAGACTACAAAGCATTTTTAGCTTGATCTGGAAATTGATATAGAAATGGGCTGAGATGAATTTATGCTCAGGAGCACAAAAGAGAGAAAATCAAACATTGTGAAATCTACATTCTCATAGCTCCTCACCCAAGGACATTAACTCCTTGTGGATTCCTTGCCACTCAAGAAAAGTGAGGAGCGTTTCAATATGCTTATGATATATACCTTGTTCCCAGAATAAAATCATCCCTTTTAATAATAATTCCAATTTATTGGGAGTAACTAGGGTGTAATTTAAGGTTGCTGGTTAATTTAAGAGGCACTAGAATTAGAAATGACATATTTCAACATCAATGAAGACATTTTATAACCTTTTGGAACGCTCACATCCATGGTTATGGTTTTACATATTCAGAAGTGAATCAGCCAGATGTATAAGATTTCCGCAGCATCATATTTTTAGGCAGTTGTGGGGTGAGAGTATAGAGAAGGTTTGGCCATAGCCTGAAGAGGGGGATATAAATGGCAATGACTCATTCAGTATAGCTAGAAATAGATGGCATTCACTAGAGGAAAAAACTATTCTTTTCTGAAAAATCCTGACTTAGAACTACCAAATTTAAAACAAACAAACAAAACAAAACCCACAAATAAGTTGTACTTTCTACTGATCAGCTCTCGTGTTTCCCCCTGCTGATTGAGAGGCAATTTTCCCCTTCATGTGCCCACTTATCTGATTACAGCTGCCTGAGGAAGATGAGAAAGTAGAGCTTTGCACACTTTGCAATGCCTTCATTTCCCCCTATGTACTTGAATGAACGAGGTCGGTATCTACAGTCCTCTTGTAACACAGCTAACATTCCCTCTTGCAAGACACCAAAAGGGGGAAAATGGGAGAAACTGAAACAATAAAACAAAAGGCTTCAGGAGGAAAATGAAATCATGAAATCCTGTGTCAAATTGTGGTCGAAAGAGAATGAAAATTCTTAAGAGGGGCCTAAATCCAATTGTCGATCCAATGAATCAATGGGAACTAGATGAAACAACACATATACAGATTCCATTGTGTCTATTTTGGAATAACAACTGTACTTAGGAGACTATTTTGGTATTATTATTATTGGTCAAAAATAGCAGAAGAAACAACTTTATTATTCACTTTCAAAGAGCACTTTCCTGGTTGGAAGCTTATTGACAAATATAAAGAGATAAAAACTAGATCTTGCAGCAAGAGATTATAGGTATCTGTAGCTATGTTTCCTGGTAGTAGCCCCTAAGATCAATTTATAGGGGACCTCCTCTTCCAAAACTTTGAGAGCAATGAATGGACATTTTCAGAGACTTCCAATGGTCCTCAGGAAGTTCCTGTAGATGACAGATATCCTTGTAGTGTGGGCAGGTACAGAAAAATAGCTTTCCCTTCACTTAGTTTCCAGTGTTATGGGGATGGCTCGGTTTGCAGGGTGGTGAGTGAATTCTACATAGTATCAACTTTTGGATTTGAATAGTAGAGTTAGGTAGTAAGTAAAAGTACATTAGAATTATTATCTATGGAAAGTTTTGTTATTTGAGTTAACAATGGTCAATTGTTATGGGAAAGGAAGTCATTGGTATTCCTCCCTTTTAGATTATTAGTTTGTGTTGTGTAGTGTTGTTTGTGTTAGGTATGTATTGAGTGGGGTTTCCTTGTTTTTTTATTTCCATTAAAATGTATGATACACACACACACACACACACACACACACACACTGTATATATAAATGAGAAACTACACCAGAGTCTTGCTTATCCAACATAAACAGTCCGGCAGAACGTTGGATAAGTGAAAATGTTAGATAAGCGAAAATATTGGACAATAAGGAGGAATTAAGGAAAAGCCTATTAAATGTCAATGCCGAAAAGCCAACATTGTCCGTAGATGCCTTTAAGATCATGTGACCAGCATGACTGCATGGAGCGCCGTTAACTTCCTACTGAAGCAGTACCTATTGATCTACTCTCATTTGCATGTTTTTGAACTTAGGTTGGCAGAAGCTGGGCCTAACAGTGGGAGCTCACCCCACCCCCCAGATTCGAACTACCAACTTTTTGGTCAGCAAGTTCAGCAGCTCAGTGGTTTAACCCGCTGCGCCACCGGGGGCTACATGCAGGAAATAAGGGTTATGCCCTACTGATGTATGTACCTTAGACCTCTGATAACAATAAATATATGCAGGAAACAAGGGTTATATTTACCATTATCCAGGTTGCACCTATCTGAGGTCTATGGTCAGTAGGGTTTTAAAAGTATCTCTGTACAGAATGCGCTCATTGTCAATCTCTTCCACAACCGCACTTTGACAACTCTAACTTGCAAGAATTTTAGCTCTTTGATAGGTCTTTGGATAACCCATCCGGTAGTCTTGGATGTTTATTCAACCCAATAATAGCTATTATTCAGTCATCTCCCTCTTTCAGTTTAGTCTATAGAATTACACAAGGGAAAGATTTAAAAGAACACAGCTTTTGGCAGCTCATTTATTTTGATCAAAGATATTTTACCTAGTCAGAAAATCTCTAAGAATAAACATCAAAGGCTTTGAGGAAACCTTAAAGAATGTTTACCTTTAAAATCTTCTTTAGCAGCAAATAATTGATTAGGAACAAATCCCTCTTGTTCACTTGAATTTTTACCTCTGCATATCATACCAGTTAAATTCAAATGGGTATCATCTAACCTTTCGATCCTTCTTTTAAATCCATCTGTTAACACTGCTAACTCGGTTTCTACTCATTTTGATTTAAGTTCATATCCCAAGACTTCTCTAAATACAGTAATAAGTTTCCAGCATGCTGACAAAGATTTCTTTTAATTTATCATATAGATTGGCCACATAATGATTCTTTAAATTAATGTCCCCACTTTGGCTCCTTTTTACTGCATTTATTTCATTACCAGCATTCACAATTGGTTCTATAGCTATGGTAAAAAGAAAGAGGTGGAAAAAAGAAAGAGGTGATAAAAGTCATCCTTGCATGGCCCCATTGGGGTAATGATGACTCTTGGCTAAAGTACTTCATCTTTGCCTCTACTATCCTTCCCTCCAATGAGCAGTCGGGCTTTATTTCCTGGTTGGATCTTCTCGCTGTCCAAGGCACTCTCAGAAGTTTCCTCCAACACCACAGTTCAAAAGCTTCTATCTTCCTTCGCTCAGCCTTCCCCAAGGTCCAGCTCTCACATCCTTAGGTGACTATGGGGAAGACCATTGCTTTGACTATGCGGATCTTTGTTGCCAGTGTGATGTCTCTACTCTTAACTATTTTATCAAGATTATCCCATTATATGACACACAATTATTTCCAGTGAGGCTCCATGCATAAGAGGGCAATGAAATGGAGCATGCCGTCACCAAGGCAACATGGGAGGTTTGGATCGATCAGGGAAGCCAGAAGGTTGACCCTTCTCCCCATGGGATCGCAAGCCCCCTGACAACGGTCGCTGGATTCGCCATGATCCATGGTGATTTCAGCAGCCAGTGTGAAAAGGTAGAAAGAAGGCATCGTGAGGCACCATAAAGCTTAACGTGTTTTATGGTGGAGTCAGATTGGACAATGTCAGGCATGTCTGATAAAGTAGACAAGCTCTCTTCATCTCAAAATCTCAAAATGTACCCCTCACATGAACAGCTTTGAGTCTGCTTAGGAACATTTTCTCCTTATATTTTCTATTGACACTTCATACAAGATCACCTTCCTCTCCACACAACCCATGGCCCCCTAGGACACTGAGACCCTCTGTGGGATGCCTACTCCCACCAGCAAAAACCCAACTGGTAAGCATCACCAGAGGATCTTTTTATCAGCTATCCCATGATTGTAGAATGATCTGCTGCAAGACATCAGACAGCTAAATGAGCTGTCGGAATTTAAAACAGAATTAAAGAACAATGTCTTCTGGTAGGCCTATCCAGTCAACTCTGCATCATGAGTTTTGAATTTACATTCTATTACCATTATATGTTGATTCTGTACCCTGTGTTTGGTTTTTATAATGATATGTTTTACCCATTTATTTTATTGTATGCATTTTATGTTCATATGTTTTTACTATGTTGTACCCTACCTCAAGCCTTTAGGAGAGGCAGGTAGCAAATAATAATAATAATAATAATAACAATAATGGAAGAGGACTTTTAAAAGTAAAACAAGCAGTCGAAGAAGAAAAACATGCCCTGGCAGAATATCCTCAGCTGCTGCAAGAAAATCGCACAGACGGACTACAAACAGAGGCACAACTATGAGGCCCAAATGATTCATTGGAACTTATGTCACAAATACCACCTGCCACTAGTAAAGAACTGATGGGATCATAAAGGTTGTGGAAAATGAACACGCAAAGATACTATGGGACATTCGAATCCAAACTGACAAAGTTTTGGAACACAATACACCAGACATCATGATTGTGGAAAAGAAAAAAGTTTGGATTATTGATGTCACCATACCAGGTGGCAGTTGAATTGATGAAAAGCAACAGGAAAAATTCAGCCATTATCAAGACGTCAAAATTGAACTGCAAAGGCTCTGGCATAAACCAGTACAGGTGGTCCCAGTGGTAATCAGCGCACTGAGTACTGTGCCAAATGACCTCAGCCGCCATTTGGAAACAATAAATATTGACAAAATCACGATCTACCAACTGCAAAAGTCCACCTTACTTGGATCTGTGCACGTCATTTGAAAATATATCACACAGTCCTAAATGCTTGGGAAGTGTTTGACTTGTGAGTTTGTGATATGAAATCCAGCATATATTTGCTGTGTCATACTGTGTTTTTGAGTTAGTAAAATAATAGTAATAATATTTTTTTTGAATTATTATTAATATTATGCCAGGGGAAACCCTCTTCATGTGACAAAGGAAGCCCAGGGGTGCATCTGCACCGTAGAATTACTGCAGTTTTATTCCACTTTAACAGCCATAGCTAAAAATGATAAAATCACAGGATTTGTAGTGTGGTGTGGCGCCAGCACTTTTTGGCAAAGAAAGCTAAAACACTTGTAACACTACATTTCCCATGATTCCATAGCACTGAGCCATGGCAGGTGAAGTGGAGTCAAACGGCATTAATTCTACAGTGAAGATACATCTGAGCGGAGTCAGCTGGGAAGAAGGGATAGCACTTTATTTGCTTTGTGCGTTGTTCTCCTTGTGATTCAACACACTTCTTGAAAGAATGAACTTAAGAGTCTAGTGCCAAAAGAAGTGTTTTATAGTTTTATTTCCAAGAATTAGTTTGGTCTCTGAAGTTCAACGGAATAATTTAAAATAATTAAAAAATTAATAAACAAACCCTTCCATACTAAATAATAAATAAATAAATAATAAATAAACTAATAAATAATTATTAATAATAAATATAATAACTAATATAATAAATACAGTAAATTAACCCTTAATTTATTAATAAATTAGTAAATTAACCCTTCCATACGAAGTTCCTTCTAAACAGCAAGCACATATTGTTGTTTTCTATGGATAGAAACAAAGCATTAAAAGTGTTATAAACAATGGTATAACCATTCCCCATTATTTACTTCCAACTCTTAACATAATCTTCTATTGCAATATTCTTGGAAAATGAAATATTTTCTGGTAACTAAAGTAGCAATCAGTATTTTGAAATTCTATTATACGTAATATTGTAGAAACTAATATTGGGGGGGGGGGGTTATAGGGTATAAATCAATGACTTTATTTTGGAATTTGCAAGTGTTGGAACTCAAGTGTTCAATTGAATAAGGCAACTATTTTATGACCACATTCACAAATACTGAGTATTTTTTATACATTTCATTAGAATTTGCAATGTAGAAAACTCAATATTAAAAATGATTACTATTACAACTTGTAAAATTGTGCCTGAAGTCCATCCAAACCAGGAATTGTTTTGCTTCAACTGCCTGATTAACATTTGAACGTTTTTCCTTTTGAAATGGTCTTTTTAACAATGGGAAGGCCTTAGTATTTCATTTCATTAGGTTTATAAAAGGTATATTTCCTTTTCAGGGTATTTTTGTGTGAGAATGAGGGTTTTTTAAAAAACTACATGAGCTTCTAAAAATATTCAATATATTTCTCTCTTAAACTGCTGTCTCTATAATGTTTCCTCTGCCTTTAAGACCTTATACTCTCTTATGGTTCTTTCAATATTTCGCCTTTGGCTTTCCATCTTTAAGTGAAGTCAAATGAATGAAGTGCTCCATAACTATAGCCTTTGTCATACTGGAGACTTAATTCTGCATTTTTACATATGAATGCTGGGATTTCCCTTTCTAATAACTTCCCTATTTTGAAATCCTAAAAGCATGCTGGTCTACTCCTTGTTTTCACATTTGATTGTCTTGATGTATTTGATGTCGGGTCAGAATATGGGGAAAATGAATGATTTCCAATAGGCAAAAGGGTGAGGCAAGGCTGCATTTTATCACCCTACCTGTCACTTTTATGCTGGAGCCCCCGATGATGCAATGGGTTAAACCCTTGTACCAGCTGGATTGCTGACCGATAGGTCAGAGGTTCAAATCTGGGGACAACGGGTTGAGCTCCCTCTGTCAGCTCCAACTCCCCTTGCAGGGACATGAGAGAAGTCTCCCACAAGGATGGTAAAACATCAAACATCGGGGCGTCCCCTGGGCAATGTCCTTGCAGATAGCCAATTCTCTCAGATCAGAAGCAACTTGCAGTTTCTCAAGTCACTCCTGATATGAAGGAAAAAAACCCACCATATATGCTGAATATATCATAAGGAAATATGAATTAGATGGAGAAGAAGGAGACATGAATAGTGGAGAAGGTAACAACACAGTTTAACATATCTAGATGACATCATACTACTAGCAGACTTTAAGTGATTACTGAAGACTGTCAAGGGAGAAATGCAAAGGAAGGTTTACAGCTGAGATACACACACACAAACACAATGCAAAGATATCACTGGCCAACACATATTTTGATGCCTGCAATGTTATTCCTGTTTCTGGTATATTTGACCTGCTGATTCCAAAAATGGAACCCGTTTCCCCTATCAGCTCTAGTTTTCGAGATACATAATATATGCCATCTATCAGTTACCATCTGCTCACCTTGAGAAAACCACGATAACCATATCTAAGAAACTAGAATGAATGCAGTCTATCCAAATACAATTTTCTGAATCAGCATCCCAAATACCATTACCTCAGTAGCAGGCCTAAAAATTAAGATACCAAGAATATTATTGTTGGGCTGTGTGATGACTACAGGTGATTAGTCTTAACTTCAAGTAGATGATGAAAGCATTAAAGCAGTGAAAGATTTCTCAAAGTTGAGACTGCAGTCAAAAATTTGGAAGAGATCAAGAATGTGGAAGGGCAACTTATGAAGGAACTGGACAAGTGTAATAAAATCTATCTCAGTGGTTACCAACCTTTCTTTGACCAGGGACCACTTGACTAGGGATGACTTGGCCAAGGACCACTTGACCAGGAGCCACTCTCCAACATTAGTACCAAAAGGGTTATGAATCAGTTTGTGGTCAACTTTAGATTTGGTTTGGTTATTTGGGGTGCTGATTCAGAAAATTGCATTGGATAAGCCACATCAGCTCTAGTTTCTGATACAGAACATATGCCATCCAGTAGTCACCATCTGCTTACCCACAGAAAAGCATGTTTAATAAGCCTCTGCTCTTATTGCAATGGTGTAATAACGGTGAAGCGGCGGGCAATATTTTAGTTCTTCTGGACTACTTGTGGTCTATGGATCACAGGTTGGGAACCACGGATATATCTGAATATCAAAGTCAGGTTTGTCAGAGACCCTGAACTTCCAGTTTCTGTGTATGAGTATGAAAGCTGGACCATAGAAGAAACTGATAGCAAAGGAATCAGGTCATTTGAAACATGGTGTTGGACAAGGGTTACTATGGATTGCCAAAAATCCAACTAGTCAATGGTTCTTAGAGCAAATCAAGTGGAACAGAAGCAAATCAGGTGGAACAGAACAGAACCAAGAAGATATGGCTCATTAAAAAGACAATGATACTTGACAAGAAGAAGGAAGTAGAAGATGGAGAAGATCTATTCCAGATGGATAGATTCAGTCAAGGAAGACACTGCCCTTAGTGTGCATTCATGGGTGTAAATCATGAGGTGTTTAAATATTGTTGGACTGCAGATCCCACAATTCTTCACCATTGTCTAGGGCTGAGGGTACACAACAAGATCCCTACTCCTATTTCAGCACAACCGGAGCAGAGGTTACATTTTAGCCTACAATTTCCAGAATCCCCTAGATCGCACAGCAGCTATGATTTTGGGAGTTTTAGTTCAAACAGTAAATTTTCCCAGCTCTAAATCTTTTCCCCACTATGTTTACATAAAAACATTCAAAAAGCCATAGCTGATTAAACTAAAGGTCCATTATTCTGATACCATTACTCTGATAGGCTTTAATAGATGTGTTAATTGTTAACGTTAACGTTTAAATACCAAATTAAAGGATTATATGAGTTTTGAAGAGTGGAGTATTGTTTTTTCTCAAAGAGAAGTAATTATTATAATCAATTATTATTAATGTTGAAGTGCTAGCCATTTGCTAATTTTCTGCAAAATAACTTTTTAGTATTGCAAGATATTTATATGTTCATTAACAAAATTGATACATTATAGAAAGAAGTATATCTTTATTTTTAAGATGGAGGAGGCTCAATTAGGATTTGTCTATAGCAGATTTGGAGAAGATTGGAAGCCATGTTGACCTATTCTCCTTTCTCTTTTCTTCTTTCTTCTCTTTGGTCATTGCTCTTTTTAATCTATCTTTTTCCGTATCTTTTATTTGGATGTATGGGCTAATCTTTACTGTTGGGAATCTAATTTTTAGCAAGTAGATGTTATAAAGTATATTTTTATTCCGTGTTATCAACACCACTGGTTTCCAACCTGTGGTCCATGTACCACCAATGGTCTACTAGAACGAAAATGTGGCCTGCAGCCTCACCATTACTACACCATTGCCTCAAAACCATGTCACAACAAGAGCGACTGGCCTAGCAAAACCCTTTCATAGTGCCGAGGCAATGGAGATGTCAGGAGGGGAGAGGCTGAGTACCCATGAAAGATTACTATTACCTCATCAGCTCTAGATTATTAAATATGGTTTTCTATGGGTGAACAGATGTTGATTATTGGATGACATATGTTCTGTATCAGAAACTAGAGCTGATATGGTCTATCCTATGCAATTTTCTGAATAAGCACCCCAAATAACCAAGCCGAATCTAAGGTTGACCAAAAACTGATTCGTAACCCTTTTGGTACTAATGTTGGGGAGTGGTCCCTGTTCAAGTGGTCCCTGTTCAAAAAAAAATGTTGGGAATCACTGGTCTACACAGTAGGATTAATGTTTGACACCATTTTAGTTGCCATGGTTTGATACTATAGCATCATGGGAGCTGGAGTTTCGTAAGATCTGAGAACACTTCAGCAGAGGTTACAAACCTTGTAAAACTCGATTCCCATTATTCCACAGCATTGAGTCATGGCAGTTATAGTAATCTTAAACTGTATTAATTTTACAGTGTAGATGCAGTTTTAATTTGAACTGTAAAAATAGATATCCAAGGTGCTGAACCTATGCGAATGGAGGGTAAGTGCGTAAGATTCATCACTCTGGAGCCCCCTGTGGCGCAGTGGATTAAACCCTTGTGCCAGCAAGACTGAAGACCGACAGGTCACCAGTTTGAATCTAGGGAGAGCACGGATGATCTCCCTCTGTCAGCTCCAGTTCCCCATGCGGGGACATGAGAGTAGCCTCCCACAAGGATGGTAAAACATTAAAACATCTGGGCAATGTCCTTGCAGACGGCCAATTCTCTCACACCAGAAGCGACTTACAGTCTCTCAAGTTGCTCCTGACATGAAAACAAAAATCACTCTGGTTAACTTCTTTAAGGTATAGACTAAAACCCAGATTCCAATTGCACCTCTAATGTGTTTACTACCAGTCACTACTCTTCATATATGTGTACTTACATTATTAATGCTCAGAATTAGCAAGCAAATTGCTTTTCCCCCTTTACAAAACCCTTGGACCTCTTTGTGACCCAAGAATCTCATTTCCCAGATACTTTCTAAGCAACATGTTCCTGCAACTCTAGCTGAACCGACAGAGTCCTTTCATCGCACCTTCAGTTTCTTCAATTAGATATTTTCCTCCTAAAGCCAGCTTTGTCTCTAGATTTACTAGGCCCAATGCAATCATCTGGCTTCATAATTTTGTTGCAGCAGACCTGCTGGCAAGTTTATTAAGTAATAAGGAATGACAGGTGGTGCATTTCTTGGCGGTTATAGTGTGTCTTGGGTGGTGTTGATAAGGCACAAGGTCGAAGACTTGTGGTTTTAATAGCTCAAGAAGTGCACTCTGGAGATCGAGTATCTTATTGGTCTAATGAAGTGGAACTGAAACATAAAGAAAAATGTTATAGTAAACTGCCTGTTACTTCTCTACCCTGGGAAAAAAGAGGAGGCGGGAATGCTGAAAAGAGAGAATATATGTCAGAATATCAAGGCAGTCGTGAAGGTGAATTATAGATCTGTGATGTGATGAAATAGATGAGAGGTTTCCTACAGTTTTTACCAATAATGTAGAAAGTTACTAGAAAGGCTTTAAAAAGAAGATTTGCTTAGTTGTAGTGTGTCTTCAAGTCCTTTCGGACTTATGGAAACTCTAAGGGAACCATATCACAGGTTTTCTTAGCATGATTTACCTTTTTCTAATGTCCAAGGTTGCCCAATGGGTTTCCAATAGAGAGGGTTAGGTTTGGTTGGAATCTTCACAATTTGGAAAAAATTCGGAAATATTTGCTTTTTGACGCAATTTCGAAGTTTTAATGAAACCAGAAGTCCCTTTGCCCTTCCGAAGCTTTTTCCACCATTTTTGTTACGAAGCAGTAAGTGAGCCGGAAATGATTCCTGGCCTCAGCTCAAGTCTGGGAAGCCTGTGAGCCTGGGAAGCATTTAAAAACCGAGTGGCTGACTTTCCTCCCTTTGTCCCCCCCCCTCTTTCTGGAGTACAACAACTACTTTCAAAGTAAAGACCACCCAATGAAACAGGAAATAACACTTTTAAACCATTAAGGAAGGATTCGGAAGTCTCGGAAGTTTTGAAAAGTTTTGAACATTTTTTTCTGTGAAAATTGGAATTGAATTTACGATCGAACCACCAGTACCCCCTACACCCGAAACGAGTTTTGAACCTTTTTTTAATCAAACAAGCCTAGTTTCCAAACCAAACAGGGATTCAAACTCTGGTCTATACAGTCATAGTCCAATGCTCAAACCATTACACTCTGCTGGCTCTTACATACCAGGAAAAGCCAAGACAATAGTTGGGTAAACTAGGGTCACACTTAGTACTTATGAATATGTGAATGACCTATGGTCTAAGTATTAAATAAACTACTACTACTTATGACTGTCTGTGGAGTAATCAAAATGGAATCTACCTGAACCTCAGCCATGCCATGGAGCAGCCATTCAAGTTCCTAGAGGTAAGCCATACATCACAACTTGCCACTGTTTGTCTATCTCCTATTAAAATGACTTCTGACATCATAAATTCCTTCAGATCCCAGGATTAAAAGTAGGAGCTGTCATAGGCTGGTTTACTTGCTGCCCAGGGATCTAAAGGTTAATAATGCTTGCTGCCCAAGCCATGAGTCCATGGGTTGGGAAGCAAACATTATTAACCTTTGGTTTAATAATGGTAGAGTAAAGAAGCATATTTCACCATCAAGGTGCCCTTTGCTGCTCACTGTCGCTTGGAATCATAACCCTTCTGATATAACTGCCAGAAACAAGGGGCGAGCAACTGCCCAATGTCCTTTCCTCACTACTCTTCCAATATACAATTACATTCAATATCTACAAAAGAGTGATACCTTTATTGACCAACCAACACCATCTTCACTAGCTTCAAAAACTTGTGTTGTGCATTTTATTTGATTTGGTTGGTCAATAAAGCCATCACTGTTCTGTGGAATTTGGATTTTATTGTATGTATAGTCAGCCCTTCATATTCACAAATTCTATATCCATTGATTCAACCATTTAATATGATGGGACTTCATATTAACACATTTTAATATGTATGTGAGGTCCTAGAACCAAATCCCAAGAGAGACTAAGGGCCCACTCTACATTCAAAACTTAGCTCCAGTGTAACATTTTAATGTTTTTAATACTCAATAAAGGAAAGAAATATCATAATGTTGTAATTGCATTTTTTAACATTTGCAATATTATTGATTTAATGGACTTCATTATCAGGGACAAGAAAATATTTTCCGAACACAAGAGACCCTCATGAGATGAGTAAACTGAGCTTGCTCTTTTCCGATTTCAGCTCTGTTGCTACTATCACTCATCTTGATCTATCTGCTCCAGTATTGTGGATGAAACATTGTACATGGAGTAATTGCTGTACTGATGCAACCTGTGGCTGTCCTAAATCCTTAAGCCCTAAACCATGAGTAATTCCTATCTCAACCTGTGGTATGGATTCTATGTTACTGGGACATTTAATAGATTTATTTTTATTATTTACATATAGCACCTTTAACGGATACACGGCTCTGCTAAAGAAACTTTAAAATTATAAGGAAATACAAAAAGGTAAAGGTAAGGTTTCCCCCTGACATTGAGTCCAGTCGTGTCTGACTCTGGGGGGGTGGTGCTCACCTCCATTTCTAAGCCAAAGTGCTGGCGTTGTCTGTAGACACCTCCAAGGTCATGTAGTCAGCATGACCGCATGGTGTGCCCTTACCTTCCTGCAGAAGTGGTAACTAGTGATGTACTCACATTTCCCATGTTTTCGAACTGCTAGGTTGGCAGAAGCTGGGGCTAACAGCGGGAGCTCACCTTGCTCCTCGGATTCGAACCATCAACCTTTCTGTCAGTAAGTTTAGCAGCTCAGTGGTTCAACCCACTGCACAACCGGGCCCCCAGGAAATGTACTTATAATAAAATATTACTGTCTAATTAGGCCATAATAGTAGAAAAATCTGTAGAAAAGCCACAAAACCATATAATCTAAACCCTACTGTTTAAGAGAAACAGCAAGCAGCCTGAACCAAATAAGTGTTAAATTGTTGCATAAAAATGAATGCAAACTGATCCTTAAAAAGCTATTTAAAAACGCAGAACCAATAAATAGCCTGTGGCAAAGAATTCCACAGCTGTGCAGACCCATATTGTATGGGTATAGGATACTTTTTAGTTTCCTGGCATCAAGCAATTTAAGGTACAAATTCACTGTTACGTGCTTCTATTACTTCATTCTCCCAAACCATCAATGTAACTTTGTTTCTTTTGTACTATACACACCACACTACAGAAATCTAGTTGTGATGTCTAGATTAGTGAATAGATTACTTTGGCAAAAACTGCTTTTTCGGGAATATAGTTTCAGAATGTATAGATCTTATATTTTGGTTTATTTAATTCATTTTTAACCTTCATATTCTGGTTCCTCAGTGAACAAAGCGTCTCTTTTTCCTATCTTATCCTTACAGTATCCCTAGGAGGCATGTTATACTGAGAATGCTTGACCCACAGCCACTCAGGGTGTAGCCATAATTCAAAGGTCAACTGCCACTGAATTTAAGGAGGGATCCTGAATTCTCTCTAATCTTGGAAGCTAGATTGGATCGGTCCTCTTAGTACATGGATGGATGAATACTGGGGTGGTGGTTGCCAAACACCATCAGAAAACACAGTATTTTCTGTTGGTCATGGGGGTTCTGTGTGGGAAGTTTGGCCCAATTCTATAGTTGGTGGGGTTTAGAATGGTATTTGATTGTAGGTTATAAATTATAAATCCCAGCAACAACAACTCCCAAATGTCATGATCTATTTCCCCCAAACTCCACCAGTGTTCACATTTGGGCATATTGAGTATTCATGCCAAGTTTGGTCCAGCTCCATCATTGTTTGAATCCACAGTGCTCTCTGGATGTAGGTGAACTACAACTCCAAAAGTCAAGATCAATGCCCACCAGACCTTTCCAGTATTTTCTGTTGGTCATGGGAGTTCTGTGTGCCACGTTTGGTTCAATTCCATCACTGGTGGAGTTCAGAATGCTCTTTGATTGTAGGTTAATTATAAATCCCAGCAACTACAACTCCAAAATGACAAAATTGATCCACTCGCAAGTCCATCAGTATTCAAATGTAGGTGAATTGGGTATTTGTGCCAAATTTGGTCCAGTAAATGAAAATACATACTGCATATCAGATATTTACATTACAATTCATAACAGTAGCAAAATTAGTTATGAAGTAGCAACAGAAATAATGTCATGGTTGGGGATCACCACAAAATGAGGAACTGTATTAAGGGGTTGCGGCATTAGGAAGGTTGAAAACCACTGTTTTCGTGGGAGGAAATGGCATACCAGCTCTGAGTAATCCTCCCTGAAGAAATCCCTACAAAATGAACACTCGAATTTAGAATTCCTCACCCGAGAGCAATAGTGTCTCACCAAACTACAAACTCCACAAGTCCATAAGATGTCACCATGGCAGCTAAATTGGAATCATAGTGCTTTAACTATGTAGTGGGAATGGAGCACAGGATTTCATAAGATGGAGCCATAGCAGCCAAAGTGCTATAAATCAAGCTGCTTTAATTGAAAAGTACAGGTACATTCGCAGCGTAATGGCTGCTTTGGAGCCATTTCCCAATTCTCCCATCATACTTGAAAAGGCACTCGGCATCACCAATGTCACCTCCTCATTTAGCACCAGCCTTCAAGAGAACACAGGAGCATTCCTGACCTGTAAATCTGATCCTATCTAACACGGATTTCATTCCTCTGTTCAGATTAATAGAGTTCCCTATCCACAGCACCTGCATAGACCTGAACAACAACAAGAAACACAGGCTATACATTTCTAAAAAGCCAGAAAAACTAACCTCCTCTCAATTACATATAAATGATCCATCTCACTGGTGTTGGACTGACATTAGCACTGCTGTAATGCTAAGCATAAAAGATATTTCTCAGCTGTGTAGGAAAGCCCTTGGTCTCTAAGCATTAAATGTTGATATCATTATTGCTTCCCTGTGGATGTTATATCAGATGTTGAAAGATGTCATCTGTGCAATAAAGACATTAAAACCATCTAAGAAGCTGGCCTTGCTTAGCAATCCAAACACAGCCGGGGCTGAGAAAACTGTTAAATCACCATCTCTATGGAGAAAGAAAGAAATAATTAATGCATCTATACATAGCCTTGGAGATTGATAGCTGTAATTTAGCTCTGGCTGCTCAGCACTTCTATCAGAAATGACAAAGTGACTTGCAGAATTACCTGTTTCCTAATCAATCAATCAATCACTTCCCATTCAGGAGAGAATAGGTTTGCTGTCTAAGGAGAACAGTTCCTAAAAGAAACTAGGACAGCTGAGCCATATGGGTAGCCATATGGGAAAAGGAACATCTGCAGATACCATAGAAAGGCATCTCTGAGCACTTTCTCCTCTTATATTTGTTATGAAAGGGAATTTGATTAATTTTCTAAACCACATCCATCAGACCTTAATTGACATTGAAAGAAGGTGGGGTGGAAGATAGCTATTTCATATTTGTGGCCAATATGTAGTCTGTTGGCCAAGTGGGTTGTAGATGTAGTCTGTTGCCATCTTGCCACTGTTGAGGGCCTTTTCCGGTATTTTTTCTGTTACTGAGTCAAATGCACTATAAAGCCCTAAATGGTTCTGGCTCAGATGAGCCAAGACAGTGGTTGTGCTGGCAATCTGAAGTATGATTCCTGAGCTGAGCTGAGCCCTCCACTGTTCACCCAGCAGTTGCCATCTAGATGAACTGGGAACCTGCCAAAAGTGGGGGAGGATTCTTTTCAGTAAGGACTATACAACACCTGAATAAACCAAGATCGGCTGTGGAATGCGGAACAGAGGAACAGAGGCCCTCCGTCATGAGGGTAAAGCAACAGCACCCCCTTGTGACGTAATGACGCACCCTGTGACACAGCCAGAAGAATTCCTTCAAAAATTGTATGTGTTGTATTGTAAATGTATGTCAACCGGCAGGGATTGTCTGCCGTATGTGTGATGTAATCCACTCTGAGCAGAATATAAAGTGTATTATTATTATTATTACCTGTCCAAAAGTTTCTCCTCTTATGAACCACCTTGGAGATTAAGATTATCTGGGGAGGTCCTGCTCTCAGTCCTGCCTCCTTCGCAGCTGCGCCTGGTGGGAACGAGAGACAGGGTCTTCTCAGTGGTGGCTCCTTGGCTGTGGAACTCCCTCCTCAGTCATAATGGAGCTACTCCCTTCCTCCTGACCTTCAGAAGGAAAGTGAAAACCTGGCTCTGGGGTCAAGTCTTTAGAGATTAACTACAGTGCAATAATAGCTATGGAATTATGTGCAATGACTGTTGAAACGGCCTTGGATTACGATTGTGGATGGCATGATTTTAATAGGGATTGTAATGTTTTATATGTTTTTATTGTGTATTTAATTTTAATTTTAAATCTTTAACTTAATGTATTTTAACTGATAGTTATTCAAAGGCATTGGATAGTTGCCATATGTAAAGCTGCCTTGAGTCCCTTTGGGGATAGGGAAAGGCGGGATACAAATAGAGTAAATAAATACATACATATTCCACATGGAATAGACCCATGTCCACTCCAGATCTCCATTTTCATATATGTCATCAAATTGAACCATAATGTGAAATTAACTCTGTTTTGGTTTAGTTGGTCCTAGGATTTCAATCCTCTCTCTGAGCTCTTCAAAGACTGTAGCAATGACTGGGGACTATAGAGGGCAAACCTAAATATCTATCCTTCAGATGAATGAAAGGCAATTCATTTGGTTCTGCTGATAACCAGTGGATTAATTTATAGGAAACAATGGTACAAATATTTTTTTAATTCTTATGAGAGCAAACTATGCAAGAAATTATACTTTATCTGTGTTACTTTAAAAAAGTAAGACAGGAATGGGCAAAGTTGCTGTTACTTGCCAACCAGAACACGATGTCACAGTAGATAGGAGAGAACAATAAAACAATTTGAACATGTCTGTGGATGCTTTCAAATTGCCTATTGATTCATGGATTCCTTAGGGTTTTCTTAGGCAAGGAATACTCAGAGGTGGTTTTGTTAGTGAAATATAGCACCTGATTTACAGCAATAAAAATCAAAGTTCTTACAGCACATAAAACATGCAATATATGCTAATAAAGGAAGACTACAGCCCCAGCTAAAATATCAATATTTGTACAAAACCGAACATATTTCGACACAGAAGCCACATCCCTGCAGCAGGCAGTTGGATAGGAATGTTTTGCCTGCACACTTCTGTCTCTTGTCCCCAGTAGTAGTTAAGTTCTGGGAGGTGATCATTGGATTGTACAACAAACAGCCAGGAGGGTAGGATGTAGGGAGAAGCATTGAGGACAGTTCCCTTGTCCTTACTGTGGCTCTCAGAAGCACTAATTACCTATTTATTTAAGTGCTTCTACTTATTAATCACCTGCTCCCAAAACTCCCAGGTCAGCACACAATAGATCAGTGGCTCTCAACCTTCCTAATGCTGCAACCCCATAGTACAGTTCCTCATGTTGTGGTGAACCTCAATTATAACATCATGTTAGTTGCTATTTCATAACTGTAATTTTGCTACTGTTATGAAGCATAATGTAAATATCTGATATGCAGGATGTATTTTCATTCACTGGACCAAATTTGGTACAAATACCCGATATGCCCACATTTGAATACTGATGGGGTTGGGGAGGGATTGATTTTGTCATTTTGGAGTTGTAGTTGCTGGGATTTATCGTTAACCTACAATCAAAGAGTATTCTGAACTCCACCAACGATGGAATTGAACCAAACTTGGCACACAGAACTCCCATGACCAACAGAAAATACTGGAAAGGTCTGGTGAGTTTGGGAATTGCAGTTCACCTACATCCAGAGAGCACTGTGGACTCGGCTGTGGAACTCTCTCCCAGGTGATGTTAGATCTGCCCCCTCCCTGCTGTCCTTCAGGAGGCGGGTGAAGACTTGGATCTGGAACAAAGCTTTCCCAGAATAGGTTGTGATTGATTATAGTATGAATTGAGTGACCACGTTCACAGATCGAGTTGAATTTGTTTTAAATGGCTATGTGATTTGTATGTATGTATTTTGGTGCTTTATGTTTTTAATATATTGTTGTAACAGGTTTTTAATTTGTATATTTATTTGCCATGCTTCTATACCGCCTCTCTCAGCCCGAAGATGACTCAAGGCAGTGATATAGCATTGAATTTTGCTGTAAGCTGGTCTGAGTCCCTCTATAGAGGTGAGAAGGTCGGGGTACAAAAATTTTAAATAAATAAATAAAAACTCAAACAATGATGAATCTGGGCCAAAATTGGCTCAAATACTCAATATGTGAAGACTGGTGGATTTCGGGGAAAACAGACCTTGACATTTGGGAGTTGCAGTTCCTGGGATTTATAGTTCACCTACAATCAAATAGCATTCTAAACCCCACCAAGGAGAGAATTGGCCAAACTTCCCGCACAGAATTCCCATGACTAACATAAAATATGGTGTTTTCTGATGTTCTTTGGCGACCCCTCTGACATCTCCTTGTGACCCCCAGTTGAGAACCCATGCAATAAATAAAATCACCTTTAAAACTAGGATTTCCAACGTAACTGAAGAGTGCTCCTGTATCTTTAACAGTTAAGTCAAACAGGGAGTTTTGGCAGGTGTTTATCATGAAACCAGGTAAGAAGCAACATCTGCTGAAATACCCACTTTTACGCTCCCTGTAAAAGTTTCCGTCTGACAACCCTATTTAAAACATTAAATAAATAACTTAAAAGTCATTAAAATATTCACATTTTTAAAAATAGCTCACTAAACAGTTTTTAAAACACCCTTCAAAAATAACTCTAAAACATTTCCTGTTGGAAATTAAGACAAAAAATAGCTAAAGGGGCTATTCCCAGATCAAATGTGGAATGAGAGGATTATTACTTCTCACTTTCTTAAGGAGATAAGAAACATTTAATCTACCCTGCTCACTTACAGCCAAAAGGTGGAATCAGAGTGGACTGAAAGAAAAGTCATGGTGCCACGTTTCGTTATTTTTCTGTTGCTTGGGATACAGCTAGCTGCCATTTCCATTCACCTTGCAAAAGCACTCACTGGTAAAGGAGGAATTGAGATGGGGTCCTTCTTCTGTCTCTTATACCAGAGATCTCTCGTGATGCAGTGGAAACAGCAGCAAACTGCTTCCTGGGTGATACAGAAACAGACCTCTGTCAATCTCAATGCTTACAGTATTAACTGGGGATGGAGAAGACAAACTGGAATATATTGTGCATCACTGTAACTACAGTAGTTCTGTATACCTAAAGATCATGTAGGATACCGGCCTATCATCATCATTAGCCTCAGCATCACCACATAAACCCTCTGGAGAGTCTTTGCAAATTGCATTAACCAATCAATTAAATCTCGCTCTCCTAGTTGAGCTAGAGATTTACATGCAGCTCTTTCCTCTTGCCTGACTGTAACTTACCAACACTGGAGAATTTGTAGTTTTGTCTCCCACCTAGAGATGACCCACAAAAACTGGGATATGTTTATCCTTCATGCCATGGTTCTGTCTTTTGAAATTCTGGAATTTGCAATTTAGGGAAGGGTAATAGTATTTTTCAAAATCTTTATTTATACCCCACCCATGGGGACTCAAGGCAGCTAATACTCCACACTAGGCAAGTTTAAAAGGTGTCGTACAGAAGTTAAACAGCTACTAAATAGTAGCAGTGTGGTAAAAACAAAAGTAGAATACAATAGATATACAGTGTTCCCTCGCTACTTTGTGGTTCAGTTACTGCGGACTCACTGGTGTGTGTGTGTGTGTGTGTGTGTGTGTATACTAGCTGTACCCGGCACGCGTTGCTGTGCCCTATTTAGGAGATGCGAGAAAGTCTGAGTATGTAAGGGTTGGAATTGTGTGTGCGGGGTCCCGTAAGGTTGGGGGGATGGGTTGTGATAGGAAGTTGTGTTGTGTTGTGTGGGTAGGAATTGCTGGAGTATTGTGCCTGGGACGTGTGTGTATTTGGAGGTGTGCGTGGTGGTGAGTAGTGAGTTTTGTTGGTCAGTGGTGCCTGTGTCCCTGGTGCCCTATTTGTGTTAGTGTTATGTCCTCCTGGTAGTTGTTATGTCCTCCTGTGTTAGTTGGTTGTACTGTGTAGGTTTCTGTTTAGCAGTGGTATGTATGCATTGTGTGTGTTGTGTGTCTGTTGTGTTGTGGGTCTGTAGAGGTAGGCATCGCAAGTTGTGTGGCTGTCATGTTCTGGGTGTGGTGTTTGTAAAGTGGAGGATTGGTGGTGTGTAGTTGGGATGGTGGTTGGAGAATAGTTTGTGGTGTCGAGTGTGTAGTTTGTTGTTGTGAGTGTACAGTGGTAGTGTGGTGTGGATGTACGGTGTGTATGTGGGGTGTGTTAGTTGGTTGTACTGTGCTGGTTTCTGTTTAGCAGTGGTATGTATGCATTGTGTGTGTTGTGTGTGAGTTGTGTTGTGGGTCTGTAGAGGTAGGCATCGCGAGTTGTGTGGCTGTCATGTTGTGGGTGTGGTGTTTGCTAAGTGGGTGTCTTTTGTTGTGGTGTCTTTTGTCCTGTGAGTGGTATCTATGTGCTCTGTGCACATAGTTGTGTATCTTCTGCATATTGGCGTTGTGTGGTATTTTGTGCCTGTGTGGAAGGAAGGAATGGCATACGAATGGGTTGAGCAGTAGACGCAAGGTTGTGTTATGTGCGTATTGTGTTGTGTGTAGGTATTACTTTTTTGGTGAGTTAGTGGGTGTGTGGTGGCATTGTGGGTGGTAGTATGTTGTGGAATGCTTGTGTGGGCGGGGTGTTTGTGTGTGTTTGTAGAATATCAGTGCAGTGTTGTGTTGTGGTTGGAGTATAGGTGGAGTTGGTTTTTGTTTGTGGTGGTGGTAGGTGTTGTGTGTGCGGGGTCCCGGAAGGTTGGGGGGATGGGTTGTGATAGGAAGTTGTGTTGTGTTGTGTGGGTAGGAATTGCTGGAGTATTGTGCAGTCCTGGGTTTTGTGTTGGGGAAGTTGTCAGGTATTTGTGGGGTTTATTTTGTGTGTGTTGTGGTGACATAGTTGGTGATGTGGAGGGGGTGTGGCTTTTGCCAGTGGTGTTTGTTGTGAATTTTGGTTGGGGTGGGTTTTTGTGTTGCAGGATTATTATTTTTTTGTGGGTTTTGCAAGTTTGTGTTATTCCGGCAGTATGTGTTTGTCAGTGGTGCCTGTGTCCCTGGTGCCCTATTTGTGTTAGTGTTATGTCCTCCTAGGAGTTGTTATGTCCTCCTGTGTTAGTTGGTTGTACTGTGTAGGTTTCTGTTTAGCAGAGGTATGTTTAACCCTCAAACACCAACTGACTGAACTCAAATCACTTAGCATTCTATCCTAGCCTTGGCTGGCTGTGCCCAGCGTTACTATGGCTACTCAGCCTCCCTGCATTTTGTGTGGGCCGATGTTGGCCAATGGGTTTCGCTGGCTGCCGCAGAGGATGCTGGGTTTTTTGTATCATTGTTTTGGGGGCCTTCTAGGGTTTTTTTTGTGGGGGGGAGTTTATTTGCTAAAAACCTTCCTTGCCTGAGGCCTATTTGTGTTGGCAAGTTTGGTGTCTCTGCCTTGGAAGGTTTCTCTGTCTCTGTCAGTTGTTCGATGATGGGACCTCCTTTATTTTATATACACACACACACACACACACACACACACACACACACACTTGGCAGCAAGAACCCCCGGCGGTGACCAGGAGGA
Source organism: Anolis apletophallus (assembly GCA_030556195.1). NCBI lineage: Eukaryota > Metazoa > Chordata > Lepidosauria > Squamata > Anolidae > Anolis > Anolis apletophallus. The sequence continues at coordinate 74,706,624 of JARBWK010000010.1, forward strand.
GGGAGCTAAACCGGGCGAGGGGGCGGCTCTTCCTCCCCCCCCATTACCGCCCTCTTCCTCCTAGTGGTCACCGCGAGTTCTTGCCGCTGCTTGGGCCCCGCGACACCTCCACCAAGAGGAAGCAAGAGGCCCAGGCGGGCGATGAGGAGGAAAATGAAGATAAAGAGGGAGGAAAGGGGTGTCCCTATTTCACGATTTTTCACTTATTGCGGGTGGTCCTGGAACATATCCCCCACAATAAGTGTGGGAATACTGTACTAAAATGGCATTTAAAACTCACACTCCCCCCAATACCATCCACAGCACCTTTAGAAAGCTCTAGTGCCATAGACCACAAGGTTCCATAGGATGCAACCATGGCAGTTAAAGTGGAATTATAGTGCTCTAAATGTTGGAGAAAGAAAAACCCAATGAACGAACAAATAAATATTGTGAAAATAGTCATTTGTTCTGCTTCCCCATCTCTAGAGAATTGCCATGGGAATGGAAGGTACTTCCTGCGGAACAGTCTCAATGTTTAATGGCAATAGCATTGCCTTCTTGGATCAGACATATGTAAGGACAAGATTTTGGATGGAGTCTAAATTAGTGAAAAGCCCATTGCACTCTGTCCAAAATAAAACATAGCTTCAATTTATATCATATCCTCCAACCATCCTAATTTGTTAGGATCAGTCCTGATTAATCCTCTGCTGTCCCACTTTTCCAGCTGCTTTAAAAGTTTCCCATTTCAGCTTTGCTTGCAGTATTCCCTAAGTACTGCAAACTGAATCCAAACTACAGCACAAAAGTAGTATTTACTCGATTAAGTGAGCAGAGAGGAGCGGAGAGAAGAGAGGTCAAAATCTTGCGATTCCCAGTAGGATCAGCTAAAAGTAAACTGCTGCAGCCTCTTAGATTGTGTATCCTTCTTCATCAATAGCCTTTGTCAACTTAATCACTTTTTTTGCTTATATTCATCCTAGTTGAAGGATGAATCTAAGCAGAAATGTAAAATGTTGAAGTGTATGGGTACATCAGCATTCCATCAAGAGTTGGTTTAAGGGATTGTGGTACTACTGTACAATTATTTTTAAAATCTTAAAGATTAAATGAAAATCGAAAACACTGTTTAGCTGCTGGTTTCTCTGTAGCACCATTGTATGAAAAAAACCAGGACTATAAAGCAGGCCAACTTTGCCATTTTGAGATATGTGTGACTGAACAGTTTGAATCCCTGGAGAACTATTATTACTTTTACTAAAGCATTTCAGTTGTTCAATATCTATAGTACAGCATCCACTGAAGACTGCTTTATGTCAAAATGTGTTTGATCTTGTACATGTACTAGTATTTTAGCTGAGGATGTCCTTTCTTTTCCTTCAGTGGTTTATGTTATATATTTTACAGTAGAATTTGGTTCACTAGACATTTCCCAGCTTTGTATAATGCACCAGGATTTATTTTTTGTTTCTGTAGTTCATTTTCACACCCTCCAACTGTCCTGATTTGGCAGGAATAGCACAAATAATCCTTTCTCATTCCACTTCTTCATCTGTTTTGAAAACATCACAGGGTTGTGGGGTTTTTTTGCCTCTCCCACTATCCTTTCTCCTCAACTTGCTGCACTTGCTAAAAAATGGATTAAAAGTTCAAAAGTAGTTTGCTCCCTGTTAACTCAGAGTGGATCTACACCATAGAATTAATACATTTTGACATCAATACATTATTTCCAACAGACCTCACAACATCAGGAGAGAATGCTTCTAGAACAGGGGTACTCATTAGGTAGATCGCGGTCTACTGGTAGATCGCAGGCAGGGCAGGAGGAAGGCTCAGTCCTGCCCCACAGGCTCCTGACGCCGCCCAAGTGCTGCCGGCCCTGAGTTATCTGAGGTCCTTTCCACACAGTTGAATAAAATCCCATGTTATCTGCTTTGAATCAGATTATATGGCAGTGTGGACTCAGAAAACCCAGTTCAAAGCAGATATTGTGTTATAGTGGGTAGGTAGATCATTTTGACTTGGTTGTTTTGTAAGTAGCTCACATGCTGAAAAAGTGTGAGCACCCCTGTTCTAGAACATGGCCATAGAGCCCGAAAAACCTACAACAACCCAGAGATTCCTGCGATGAAAGCCTTCGACAATACTATTTTATCTGCAATGGCTCAATGCTAAGCAATCATAGGAGATGTAGTTTGGTAGGGCATGAGCAGTATTTAATAGAGGTGAAAGACTGTGTAAAAATACAACTCCCATGATTCCCTAGCACTGTCAATGGCAGTTAAAGTGATGTCAAACCACATTAATTCTACAGTGTGGATGCACTCTTAGTGAACATGGAGAACAAGTGTGGTATGCTGCCCTTTCCAGTAGGTTCACGCAAAAGCAAACAACAGCAGCCTCTCCTGCCTTATATATTCATCCTCATTAACATCTGAAATGTTGATGACCCTTTAATGTTACTTGGCTAAATGTGTTTCAGTTTTTGTCTCTGAAATGTTGAGGATGTGTTGGTGTCATGGTTCCCTTCTGCTTCTGCATAGGCATGCTGCCAGTAAAGTTATGTCAAAGGGGGAGTTTTCCCAAGCCGACATTTTGCTTAAGCTTAAGCAGAGTCTTGCTTATGAAGAGCCCAAGCCCAAGAGGAGGCCACCCAAAAGATTTGTCCATGAGAGTAGTCGTCACAGGATCACCGCAAGGGGAGATGATTAGCAGCTCCAGATATTTTAATGGGGAGTTTCAGTGACATAACTCACCATATGTAGTAGGCGTCTGAAATCCAGTTAAAACTTGATCCGTTTCAGTGTCCTGGCTTGCGGTGGGGGCCCCGATTGATTTTTTTGGGAGCCTTCTGAATTTGGGGAGGCAGATATCTGTTATTGCTCTGGGGTGCCGAAAGATCCATTTTCTATCAGCTCATTATTGGGCGGGGCTTTCCCAGACTCCCCTTCTCATCATTTAAAGCATTTTAGCTGTTTCTACTCTAGAGGAGAGGTGCTGCAGACAGACATGCACATTTTCTCTCCCTGGCCTGTACGTCACATACACTCTTTGCATTTAAAGAAAGCAAGTTCTTCTTAAAGCTGTTTCTACTCTAGAGCAGTGTTTCTCAACCAGTGTGCCGGGGCACACCAGTGTGCCGTGAGCAATCATCAGGTGTGCCGTGGGAAATTGGAACCTCCAGGAAGGGGGAGAGAGAGTCTAGTGTGTTGAAGTATAAAAACCCTAAGAAACCTACCTCGATAAAGGAACAAAATTACAAACACCCCCCCCCCCCATTGTCTATTTGGTCTCTCCCTCTCCATGCATTGGGAAGGCCAGCCTCCCTTTCCCCAAGTAGAGATCTCCTCTTGCCTCCTGGGGGTTCTGTGTGGGAAGTTTGTCCCGGTTCTATCATTGGTGGGGTTCAGAATGCTCTTTGATTGTAGGGAAACTATCAATCCCAGCAACTACAACTCCCAAATGTCAAGGTCTATTTCCCCTGAACTCCATCTGCGTTCATATTTGGGCATATTGAGTATTCATGCCAAGTTTGGTCCTGATCCAACATTGTTTGAATCCACAGTGCTCTTTGGATATAGGTGAACTACAACTCCAAAACTTAAGGTCAATGCCCACCAAACTCTTATATCATTTTCTCTTGGTTATGGGAAGTTTGTGTCTTTCTGCCATTCTTGCCAGGATATCTATGTTGAGTTCATCGAAACAGTTCCAGGTTTCACACTGAGTGTATAAATACATTTTAAAACATATTAACTATATGTAATACTGTGTTAGAGTGTAATTTTGTGTCATTTTGGTTGGTGGTGTGCCCCAGGATTTTGCTAATGTAAAAGTGTGCCGCAGCTCAAAAAAGGTTGGGAAACACTGCTCTAGAGGATAGGCTCTCGGCTGCAGGCAGGCACATGTGCTTTAAGGAGGCTTCTCTTACCAGTTTCTGCTCTAGAGGAGAGGTGCTTGGCTGCAGACAGGTATATGCACTTTAAGGAGGCTCTTTGTTCAGGAGAGGTGCTGCAGGGTGCAAGCAGGCAGGCATGCACACTTTCCCATGCCTGCAGCACACCAGCAGACACACACTCCTTTCCGCCAAAGCGGTACCTATTGATCTATTCACGTTTGCATATTTTCAAACAGCTAGGTTGGAAGCATTTTAAGGAGGCTTCCTACTTCCAGGAAAGGAAGAGCGCTGACCTCCTGGGGCTATCTCAGGCTTCCTTAAAAACACCTCTTTTTTCCTGGTATTCTCCAATCTCCTTTCTGCTTTGGGTTTAGTGCTTCCTTACATCTGTTTCTACTTTCTACTCCAAGGGAGAGGAACTGGTAATAGTTTTCAGGGAATGACAGTTTTCTTTGTGTTTGCTGGGGTATTAATAAAAAAAGATTAAACTATGATCTTGAAAAGCAGAGGAGCACTCTAGTACTCAGCTTTAAAGAGCCTGCCTATGTGAGAAGATTACTCAACATAAGGCAGGACTTGGCGGCATATGGAATTTTCACCAAGAGGACTTTCCTAAACACAACCAGAATCAGCTTGAGCCACGACCTGATTGCTCAAGTGAGCAAGAGCAAGACCCGGATCGGCCACTTCCCTCTGGAGCTGGGCCCCACCTTTGGTCTCAAGACCCCTGACAACCATAGATCGACAACCCACGCACACCACCCTTCATCAGCATCGACATCGCATGTTAACGCTACAAACAGCAGCAAGGCCATGGAAAGGCCCCAGATTGCTTCTGGGATCTCAAACCAAACTCAGCGCCTTTCGGATGAGCAGTGCCACACACTAAGGAAGAGGTTGGAAGCCCTGAAATTGAGAGTACAGGCAGTCAAGGCGGCCGGGAGAAGAGGCCAAGCTCCTCACTCCTTGCAACTGCCAGTCCCCCTCCAGGTGCCTGTCTCCCTTCTATACCTCTAACACAAAGCAGGTCTCCAATCCCCTTCCAGGAAAAGAGGCGGAGACTATCCTCAGACGACTCAAGCGGAGAAAAGGTTCCATCAGCCTCAAACAGATCTCACATGCAAAGAGCCCCCTATGGAGGAAGTGGAAAAGGTGCACATATCTCAACTGAGTGCACCTATGAAGAGTGTACGGAGACGTCTTATAACTATGCCGCTTATCCATTCGCTACCCCATTCCCTGCCCATAGGGTCCCTTACTGCCACGGATCCTTCCACAGCAAACCTGCCAAATCCAACGGTCTGTTCTGAGGAAGTCAGTCTGATCTCTTTTGCTGGTCCTACCACCTCTCACGGCAACAACTGTGTAAGCTACAATGAGCTGGATGATATCGTGTGCCACCCTGCTGCAGAGAAACCCTGACTACCTTGCATCCGAAGGACTGCAACAGAGCCCCCTGCTATTAGCACAGACCCCCAAATGGAACTCACCCTTTGATAAAGATCTTATCCTGGAACATTGCTGGGGCTGACTCCATCAGAAACTCTGCGGCTCTGGATTTCATTTCTAATTTTGAGTTGATAGCTTTACAGGAGACCTGGCTAATGGAGGGCAAAGCCCAAATAGATCTTCCAGGTTACGAGGGATGGCATTCTTATGCTCAAAAGATCAAGTCTAGAGGCAGACCATCTGGCGGTCTCTCCATACTGCTGAGGGCTGACCTGGGATGGACGGGGAACTAGATTGTTAGAGGGTTGGAATTCTCCGCATCTCCTACCCATCCTTTGCAAGCACTCTGGGAATGCACAGCCCACATTTATATCATAATTAACGTGTATATTCCCCGAGTTCTTCACTATATTACAAACCTGAGGTGTGGGCTCACTTGGAGGTGACTATATTGGAGCTTTTAGATCAGTACCCACAAGCCATCCCTGTGATTTTGGGGGACTTTAATGCGAGGCTGGGGCCCAAACCCTGGGACCATGCCAAAACTCTAGGCCTGTCTCACCCTTCACCCCATTCACTTGTTAATTGGTCATCTAGGGACAAGAAGGTGAATGCGGCCAGCTCAAGCTTGTTATCGCTGGTATGTAGATGTGATATGATCCTCTTGGGTGGTAAGGATACTTCTTTTGTATATCCTTATACTTTCCACGGGCCATCCGCAAGCAGTACTGTGGATTATATCGGTACTACTGCAGATTTTGAACCCCTTTTCTCAGATTTTGTCTTCCCGTTGCCGATAGTGATCACCAACCTATAGGTGTTCACCTTATCGGGCCCTCGGACCTAAGACCCTCAGTATCAGGGGATCAATGGCTACATGACCATCTAGAGACTCATTCTCACTATAGCATCAAATGGCTGAAGGTTGACCTTTCAACCTTAAACAATGACATGAATTCCCAGGAAGTGACCTCCTATGCCAACACCGTTCTGTCGCCCTCCGCCTCCTGGGGGTCTCCAAGGCTTTTAGTGATATGTGTCATCTTTTGAAAAAACACCTAATTAAACCCAGCCCTAAGGACATAAAGAAATCCTCCCGGAGCTGGTTTGACCAAGAGTGCCAGGACTCGGAAAAGACTCAGGAAATGGCTTAGGATATCTAAATCCAACCCTGCCCCAGAATTTCACTCTCAGATGCTCTACTTGAGGAGGCATTATAAACAAACAGTGAACCTCAAACAGAAGCTATATGACGACTCCGTTTGGAGGGAGATAGAAAACTCGGCAAAGATAGTTCTACGGTAATTTTCTGGAACCAAGTGAAGGGAATACTCAATGAGAACAAATCTATGGCTGACAATCTTATTCCACCTGAAGTATGGGAACAGTATTTCCAGCAATTGTTCGCTAAACCTCCAGCTAGCCACAGTAACTCCCAAGATAGGCCGCTCCACAAGAACTCCCTGAATGGCCCCAAATTTCCCCTGCGGAAATTAAATCCATAATCAGAGATTAAAACCAGGAAAAGCCCCTGGGGAGGATTTTCTTCCGGGAGCTCTTCAGGACAGGATACAGTGGTGGGCCACTTTATTGGCGGGACTTTGCTCGCACATTGTCAAAACTCTGTGCATTCCCACAGGTTGGAAAATGGCAATAATAGTCCCGATACATAAAAAAGGTAACAAAAAGATCCCAAGAACTACCGTCCTATCAGCCTCATTGATATCACTGCAAAAATATTCTCCCGAATTCTTTTGGACAGGATTGAGACCTGGGTCCTTACTAACAACCTACTGCCGGAAGAGCTTGCAGGGTTCAGGAAAGGAAGATTCCCCATGGACAACTGTTTAGTCCTAAATCAGCTAGTGACTCAATCCTTACATAAGGGCAGACCACTCTTCGCAGCCTTTATTGACTTCTCAGCTGCGTTTGACAGCATTAACAGAGACATTCTCTGGGAAAAATTGGAATCCCGGGGGATCAATCGCAGACTACTAGCCCTGATTCAGAACCTCCACTCCGATAATGTCATCCAGATTAGAACAGGTGCAAAACGCGTGCTCACCAACAAAGTTAAAATAGCTAAGGGAGTCAGACAAGGTTGCATTTTAGCACCTATATTGTTTAACTTATTTATTAGTGACCTTCCTGACTTCCTAAATGAGAATTCCCTCCATAGGCCCAAAATAGGGCCTCGCCTCTCAATACCCTTCTTTACGCGGATGATCTTGTCATCATTGCTTTCTCCCAGGTAGGCTTGAGAAGGGCGTTGAGGAAACTCAACACATACGCCAGTGCAAATGACCTGACAATCAACAAAAACAAATCAAAAGTGATGAGATTTGCTAGGAGAGACAGGAAGCACAAGTGGTCTCTTGGACAGGAGGCAATCGAACAAGTTAAAAAGTATACTTACCTTGGGGTCACCTTCTCTGCTAACGGGTCATGGGTGGATCATATGCATGCACTTTCCATCAAGGCTAACCTCAGGCTTTCTCAGCTTACCAGGTTAATTAACCGCCACTACCCGGGATCCCTTCTGCCAATTCTCAAAGTCTATGCGCCAAGGTTTTGCCTCTCTTGTTGTATGGCGCAGAAATTTGGGGCCTGACCAATGTCACCCCTATTGAGTGCACCCAGACTAACTTTTTAGGCGGATTCTGGGGTGAATAATCTCACTCCTGCAGCGGCAGTCAGGTCCAATTAGGCAGACACCAAATCTCAGGCCTAGCAAAAATTAGAGCCATTAACTACTGGTGCAAGGTAAACAATCTAGAAGATGCGAGACTGCCCAAGTTGTGCCTGATGGAGCAATTCAGAGTTCCCTCTCAGAAAACATGGGGGGCTCCATAATGACATATCTCAACCTACAGGGGCTCCAGGTGGATCCGTCGAACATCAGAGTGACTTCAATGATGAACCGGGTGAAGCAGAGGGTACTCGATATATGTGCCCAAGATGACCTAGCCCATTTGGCTAGGGTCAAATCCATGCACTGGTTAGCCCAACAACCCAACCACTTTGTTACTGCCCCGTATCTGGCTCGCCCGCTCGAAACCTCACCTTAGGATTGCCCTAACTAGAGCTAGGTTCGAGCAATTCGAGTCTATGGTGAGGGCCGGCAGATATGCTGCCACACCCTATAGGGACAGAGTCTGTGTCTGCGCGGCCTACCAGAAGTCGAGGATCTAGTCACATTTTGTTGATCTGTCCCATATATGCAGAGGAGAGGGAAAAATACCTTAGCTATTTACTATCCAAAAGGACATTTTGGCCCTCTACCTTTAAAATTAACTTCCTCCTCTCAGACTCTAACCTTCAAACGGTGTATAAGGTAGCTGCTTACCTATTTAAAGCATATAAAAAGAGACAGCGGTATATGGAGTCTATTGGAGTCAACTGTGCGGGGGATGAGTTCCAGTAGGCGGCATGGAACAGCCCGCGGTACAGCGGTAATAAGCGTCACATCAAATGATCACCGGGCCTCCTAAGTATCCTATGCTAATAGTTTCCCTTTCTATGCGTTGACGCAAGACAATTGCAATAAGTTTAGTTTTTAATGTGTTACATTGTTTGCCTTGTACATTAGGTACTGATTTTATCCTTATTTTGTATACTACTCTGCTGTTGGAGCTTTTATTTGAAATGACCTGACGGTTACTCAATAAACGTTACTGACTGACTGACTGACTGACTCGAGATCAGCTCCCACTTGCTTTTGTTGCGAGCGGGTATTTGTACCGGGAGGCCCCTTACCGTTAGTAAAGGTAAATATTTCCCCTGGCTTGTCCGTCTCTGGGGGGTGGTGCTCATCTCCATTTCTAAGCCAAAGAGCCAACATTGTCCGTAGACACCTCCAAGGCAATTTAGCCAGCATGACTGCATGGAGCGGCATTACCTTCCCATCAAAGCGGTACCTATTGATCTATTCACGTTTGCATGTTTTCAAACTGCTAGGTTGGCAAAAGCTGGGCCTATCAACGGGAGCTCACTCCGCTCCCTGAATTAGAACCGCCAACCTTTTGGTCAGCAAGTTCAGCTCCTCAGCGGTTTATCCCACTGCATCACCTGGGGGCCTTTTCCCTTACTGTTACAAGCTCCCAAAGTACTGAAGGAAATGGAAGAAATGCAAGAAATGAATTCCACACACAAGTCTAATGTGTAGCAGTAGTTTCTGACAAACTTGGAGCTGATGAATACTGAGCTGGTAGTAATATAACCCTCAACCTTTTATTGTCCTTCCTGGAATTTTATCACATGGACATGCTATTTCACCTCAGTTGCATTATCATTGACAGCGGAAACATGCTAGATTGAGCACTTTCAATATTACACTTTTCTACAATAGTACAATTGCAGCAATTCACCAGTTCGTGGTCACACAATTGCTCTTATAACCCTGCCTTCCCACACTCCAGCTGTTCCTTCATTTTTTAATTTTTGTTTTTAACATGATTGTGCAATTTTAGCATTTAAAATGAAACATAAAAAGGGAAAATATAACCATAAAATACAAAATAAAAAGAGAAGTGTCGGCTTGGGAAAACTCCCCCTTTGACATAACTTTACTGGCAGCATGCCTATGCAGAAGCAGAAGGGAACCATGACACCAACACATGTCATATAAACATCGTGAGATTGCAAACTATTGATGGGGGAATCACAAGTAAAAGGCGGAACATTAGTGGCACTTAACACCATGTGAAAGGGGTTATCATCAAAAGTGCCAGTCTAATTGCAATGCTGGTTTGGCTGTTTTATGCAATAAAGTCCTTGAAAGATTTTTTCCTAAATTTCATAATGTTCTCCTTTATAACATTTTCATATAAGTCCTCTAGGCCTGAGCACAAGGACATTTCACACAAGTATGCCTCCTACGTCTGGCAGAAATTATGGCGCCATTTGCTGTGTATGTCTACTTTTATAGTTTTCTTAGCTCAAGTTACTAGGTCACTTGGTGTGGATCAATGCAACCCTTTAGACTCCCTTAGAATCAATGCCTATATATGCCAACTGAAGATCTATTCCACTTATTTTAAATTTCTAAATGTAATTAACCAGGAGGTAGCTCTAAAAGCAGAGGGTTTTCATGCACCCTGGAGTCAAGCACATTGATCTGCAACACTTCGAGCCAAATTGGTGCAACTTTGCTCACGCTGACTCTGTTAATGGAAGCTGGTGGCTGGGAATCAAATATTTGGTTTTGGAACATTTGATACAAATTTGATCACTTAGGGCTTATTTGCATGTTCACACTGGTTACAAGATATTTATTTATCGTGTCAGGAGCGAACCAAGGGTACAGCTGAGATGTATTTGAAAAAACACAGTTTAAAAACTTGGCATTCTATTAAATGTCCTTTGACCAGTAGCTGGCCACTTGGAGTGCTTCTGGTGTTGCTATAAGGTCTTCCATTGTGCATGTGGCAGGGCTCAGGCTGTAATGTAATAGGTGGTCTATGGTTTGTTCTTCTCCACACTCGCAAGTTGTGGACTCCACTTTGTAGTTCCATTTCTTAAGTTTGGCTCTGCATCTTGTGGTACCAGAGTTCAGTCTGTTCAGCATCTTCCAAATAGCCCAGTCTTCTGTGTGCCCAGGAGGGAGGCTCTCATTTGGTATCGGCCTTGGATTGAGGTGCTGGGTTTTAGCCTGCCACTTTTGGAATCTCACTTGCTGAGGTGTTCCTGTGAGTATCAATGTAACTCTGCAAGCAATATTGGATTACAAGATAACCCAATATTGCTATATCATCACATGGGTCCCTTCTACACTGCCATAAATTCCAGATTATCAAAACAGTTAATCCACATTATCGGCTTTGAACTGGGTTATAGGAGTCTACACTGCCATATAATCTGATTCAAAGCAGATCTATTCATTCCTGCCGTCTTCTATTCATTCCTGCCATCTGTCTACAGCCAGATCAAGAGCCTTTTCCATAGTGGCCCAGTCGCTATGGAACTCAATGCCAGATGAAGTCCGTGCCATTAAGGAACTGCCCCCATTTTGGAGAGCCCGTAAAATGACCCTTTTCAGGCAGGCCTTTAATCTAAATGGCTCCTGAGAAAGTTGCCCAAATCCTTGAGTCCTATGTAGATTGTTGTTTTTATGCTCCGTTTTATATTGTTGCTGTTATTAAATTGAATTGTTGCTGTTTTACTAATTGATTTTATGTAAACCGCCCCGAGCCTGCTGGAAAGAGCGGTATATAAAAATGAACAATAAATAAATAAATAAATAATCTGGATTTTACACGGCAGTGTAGAAGGGAACATGGATATAAATGAGCACTGTGTGGGGATGTTTATATGTACCCAGTGAGTCACAGCAGTCCTTCATTGGAGTTTCCCTAAATCCCAAGTGGGCAGGGTGGAGAAATATATAGTTTGCAGGGCATCTTGGTTTATCAAATGAGCAAATAAGGAGAATGTGGGCTTTCTAATGGAGGATTCAGTCACTCTACTGGGGTGATGGGAGCTACATCATATGCATTACATTTCCAGCGTTTAGCTCCATGGTAAATGATACATAAACTCTCAGCGGTATAGATTTTGCCCTCGGGTTTCATACTACTGCACTGCTGGATTGAAGCAGTCAGTTGTGCTGAAACAACATTGACTAAAGGTAAAAAATAGGATATATTTATCTACTCAGTTTTATATCTGGATGTTTTACTGCTTACTCAGGAATCAATTGTTTTAAGTACCACCCCATGTAGAGCCAGTTTCTTTAACAACTCAGAACTAGGAAAACAGATGAAGAAAAGGAAGGAAAAAGTCAAGGTTTCATTTTAAACAGGAACATATTGAGAGTGCTGGCATTGCTGATCTTTCCTATCATCGCAAGGGGGTAGATAAGTATTTCAGGGTGAGAAGTTCCCTTAGCTTGGAACTGTGAATCAATCCATTCAGTGACTTCTATCCTGTCTAACTGCACTTTTTAAACTTCTATCTCCTTCACTTACTGGCATTTACATCACTTTCATTTACCAGTTGCTCAGACTCTTTGGCTGCAATATCTTGTTGGCAGGCTAACCACTAAGGTTCCTAGTCCTCTTATCTCAAGGGGCCTCCATCTTGGACATTAGAGAATTCAGGATCAGTCCTTGCATTAGGCCTTGAGTAGTTGGTTCTGGAAAGAGGTAGAAGACTGTATGTTTGCCCTTTGTACCTTAAGTAAAACTGTTGCCATAAATAACATTTATTTATTTATTTACCATATTTATACCCCGTCAACTTTTCAACCCTTGAAGGGGGACTCAGGATGGAGAAGGATGCTATACCTGTAATGTAAAATAAACCATGTGTAGTTCACATTTGATCAGCTCACACACTGCCTTGCCAGAGAAAGAAAATATGCCACTCAGGTAAACAGTGAAAAACAAGTAGTTTATTATTTGTAATTCAGAACAACATATGTACAATGTGATCAGTTGTATCAGTTGTAGGGCTAGAAGTTTAGCACAGTGGTAACAACAGCTGCTAGAAGATCTTATCAAGCGAACGTTACAGGTTTGAGACCCCGGGCTGGCTTGGGCAGCCAGCTGTGAGCCCTGCCTCTGTTTACCTAAGCAGTCGAAAACAAGCCTAACAATAAATAAGGAAGACCAATTGCCGGAAGGTTGAAGGTCCTAACGGGTTGGCAAGCTCTTCGTCATAGGAGGATGAAGCAACAGCACCCCCTGTGGAGCAATGGAGCAACAGCACCCGATGATACAACTGGAAGAACCAGGAAAAGAACATGTGGCTGGAAGATCCTCCAACTGTATATGTTGTATGTCTTGTATGTCAAATACAAAAACGGCAGGGATTGTCTGCTTGTATGTGTACTGTAATCTGCCCTGAGTCCCCTTCAGGGTGAGAAGGGTGGAATATAAATAAAGTGTATTATTATTATTATTATCAGCTCACTTAATGTCCTTCTATGAGAGATTCAAAATGGTTTTTCTTTGTCCATGTAGAGAAACTTCTTCAGCAGTTTATGAAGAGAGAGCACACTCCAAAATCTGTCTCTCTGCTTCTCTCTCTGCACCTGCATAGCTCAAGCCTGAACAAAAATGTAACAGTAACCAAAAGTCCCTGGCTCCGTTGCTCCCCGGGCATTGCTTGACCAATCAGTTTCTTGCATCTTATTTTACAGTTGACACACACATTAACTGATTCCTTGCATGCTCCAACAAACTATACGTACCATTTGTACAGCAAGCATTTGTGTATGGGGAAAATGCCATCTTATTCTCTTTCTTAAGCAGCTTGGTGTCTTTGGCCAGTGCTCCTACGATGGATGGTATCCTTGAAGTGACTGGCTTGACCCTGAAAGAGCTGGGGAAGGTGACGGCCGACAGGAAGCTCCGGCGTGGGATGATCCATGAGGTCACGAAGAATTGGAAGCGACTGAACGAATGAACAACAACAACCTATGATTTTCCTGTTGCAATACATTTTTGCCATTGAACTGAAATAACATGCAATTGCAGGAACGTGCCAATAGGTGACAGTCCTGCTACAAGGGTACAAAGGTGAATGTCATTTGCAAGGTTGGATTCAACCCAGTCAAATGACTTTGATCTCCCAGAGCTTAGGGACTCAATGCAGCTAAATTCCAGCATCCTGTGTGGATATGCAGGCTTAGCAGCTCCCTGGCAGTGCAGCATTTTTCAGTAGCACTGCATTCATATTATAAAAGACCAGGGAGCTACTGGCTGCCTGCCACTTCCTACAGGTTGTAAAAATCAAATGACTCTTGTGACAAAGAAGAGAAGCAAAAGATACAGGCGCAGGTGTTCAAAAGGCTGCAACCTGTTTCTGCTTCAACTGGCTCTGCCAAGGATAGCAGGTGCAGAATGCTGCAAATGCAGGGCAAAGGGGAAGAGAGCAAAAAAGAAATAGATATTTTGAGGGGAAAACTATTGCATGACCTACTTCAACCTTCCAGTTAGTAACTAACCACCCAAATTGTAATGGAAAGCCAATATGTCTCTGTTTTTCCTTTTCTGAAGCTTCTCACCTTTTGCATTGCTGTTTTGGCATGTTTCATGATACCTGTTTGGGCCCAAGCTGCTTTGGTAGATGAAATCATTGTTGATTAAATCATTTTGCTGATCGACAGGGACAAGCTTTGTAAATCACTTCTCTGAAGATGCTTATTTTCACTGTCCATTAAACCCGATTTGATAGCTAAACCACTTACATAGTAGGAATAATTAAAATCCTGTTGATACAAATAGAAATATGTGTAAATAACTAGTAGAGGCTCAAACAGGAAGGGAAAAGAATCATGATGATTGTCGAAGGCTTTTATGGCTGGAATCACTAGGCTGCTGTGAGTTTTCTGGGCTGTATGGCCATATTCCAGAAGCATTATTTCCTAATGTTTCGCCTGCATCTATGGCAGGCACCCTCTGAGGTTGTGAGGTCTGCCATAGATGCAGGTGAAACATCAGGAAATAATGCTTTTGGAACATGGCTATACAGCCTGGAAAACTCACAGAAACCCAATCACAATAGTGAAATGTACAGTGTGGCAGATACTGTGATAGAGAAAAATGGTAGTTACGATTTACTAAATATGCAGTTACATCCAGGTTCGTCTCTAACTTAAAGTGTATCACTACCAGGTTACCAATGTGCATCAATGAAATTGAAATTATGCAATCTAAGTTCCCAATTAAGGAAGTTTATCACAAATTTGATCTTGCAATTGACTTTCAGTCTCTATCATTTCAGCTCTGAGCCTACAGTCATTTTAACTGTTTCTTATAGCTACTCCAGTGAGTTAAGTGTAGTGAAAAATAGTTCTCCTTCTACCATTCAATAAAAAACCTGATAAGGTGGGTATTTCCTGGCTGTCATATTTTCTTTATGTTGAGGGTAGGCCAGTTTTTCTTCTTTTTAGCAGAATGGATAGCTTCAAATATGTGACGAATAGCCCTAGACATGTAACCATGTATTTTTCAAGACAGCAAGGGTAGGCGGGAATCCTAGATCTGGATTGATATCCCAGCTCAGTTCAGGAAACAGGGTTGAAATATCTCTTATCATTCAAGACATGCTGGGATACTGATTCCTAATAGCACTGCTATCAGCCCCTGGGATCCTCCATGGACCATTTATTTATTTATTTAAAACTTTTATATCCTGATCTTCTCACTTCCGTAGAGGGATTCAGACCGGCTTACAGCAAGGATTCAATGCTATTAACACGAATTAAAACATCCTACAACAATACAAGATTAAAATCATATAGGTAAAATACATAAAAGCCAAATCGCCAAATAAAAACAAGTTCAACTCAATCTGCATATGTGGTCACTCACTTTGGTCCATAACCAGTCTCAGCCATTATTTTGGGAATGCTTCATTCCATAGCCAGGATTTCACTAGCCTCCTGATGGACAAGAGGGAGGGGGCAGATCTAATCTCACTTGGGAGAGAGCTCCATAGCCGAGGGGCCACCACAAAGAAAGCCCTGTCTCTCATTCCCATCAGATGAGCTTGCGAAGGTGGTGAGACCAAGAGCAGGGCCTCTCCAGAGGATCTTAGCATCCTTGATGGTTCATAGGGGAGAATCCATTCGGACAGGTAAACTGGGCCAGAACCGTATAGGGTTTTGTAGGCTAAAACCAGCACTTTGAATTGTGCTCGGAAGCTAATTGGCAGCCAGTGGAGCTGGCGCAGCAAGGAAGATGTGCGCTCCCTGTACTCCGCTCCCGTTAGTAACCTGGCTGCCAAGCGTTGGACTAATTGCAGCTTCCGAGCAGTCTTCAGAGGCAACCCCACATAGAGAGTGTTGCAGTAGTAGTCGTTACTAAAGAGGCTGTTCAAGTCCTGGACTGGTGCTGGAACCCCAGGTCTCGGCAGTGGCTGGGATAGCTTTTGCACAGTTAAAGCTTGTGTGCCAGCTGCGCCCATACCTTGAGAAGTCTGACTTGGCCAGGGTAGTCTGTGTTCGGTTTGCCAACTGCTAAAGAGATCAGTAATGGAAAAACAAAGTAACTAAAAATGGTCTGAAGATAACTTCTGGTTTGTATTATACACACACATGTACACACACTGTTTTACAGTCTAACATTCCCCTCCCCCCAGCAATCTACTTAAAATATGAGTTGTCAATCATGGAGGCTTCTTAGAGAGGCAATTCATGCACATTTTTGGGAAGGGGACAGAAAAAAGTGGCCTGGGAAGACTGAAGGGACTGAAGTTTACATGTTTCCCTAAGGCCGTACTTCACCAGCTCTTCTTTCTTGGGGATACAAGACTTTCATAGGTTGTGGAGGCACATGGAGTAGGTGTGGGGAATGTATGGCCTAGCAAATGTTGATCTTTGACTCTCATGAGCCCTCGCCATTAGCAATTCTGTCTAAGATGTGGGGGAGCAGAAATACAACAACATATCGTGGGTCACATGTTCCTCACCCCAAGTTTAATGAGAGCATATTGAAGATCAGGCAATATTTTCCCTATTCTCTCCATCCCTAACCACCCTTGTTAATTTGAAAGCAGACAGACGAGCTTGTACACACATGTACTTTGTACTCTGTTTTTTTCTGTACAAGTGAAGAATCATTCTTTTTTCACTTGATGCCAGGGTATATAAATCTTGAATACATATAAGCCATGTTCACAAAGGAGTAATGAAACTGGTGGTAGAAGCCTCTCCATTCCCTGTTTTTATTTTATTTTATTTATTGAATTTATATGTCACCTTTCCCCCAAAATGGGGATTAAAAGTGGGATTCCTTATTTTTAATCTGCATTTTTTTAAAAAAGGCTTTTATCATGGATGAATGTGAAATCTTCCAGATATAATCTCATTCCCCATGATCATTCATATTTCTGGTTAAGTCCTGAAATTCTAATTACATGACAGATTTATGAAAGACGTGAAGGTAGGATTCATTTTTAAAAATCGGAGTTAGAATGTATCTTTGAGAAAGGTAACAAAGATCTAATCTCCAGGTTTTAAACTATTTTCTAAATATATTTTAGAATATAGTGTAGAAGTCAATCAAATAAAAACTTATGATTTCGTGGGCCAAGGACTTGGAAGAAATATTTATTTATTTATTTATTATTTGGACTTGTATGTCGCCACTCCCCGAGGGCTCGGAGTGGCTTACAGTCAAGTAAAAACACACAGAGGTAAAAGCAAACATATTAAACTAGCTTAAAGAAAGATTTCCAGCCTAGCAATCAAAGGCTAGCCAGAAAAGGTGAGTCTTGCAGGCTTTGCGGAAGGAGAGTAGGTCCTGCATGGCCCGTACATCGCTTGGAAGAGTGTTCCATATTGACGGCGCCACTACAGAAAAGGCTCTGTGCCGGGTTGATGTGAGACGGATTGCTTTGAAGGTCGGTACTTCAAGGAGGTTCATTTGTTCGGAACGAAGTGACCTCTGGGGTTGGTAGGGGAGGAGACGGTCCCTCAGATACAGCAGCCCCAGACCATGCAAGGCCTTGAAAGTTAACACCATCACCTTGAAGGTGATCCGGTGCTCGATCGGAAGCCAATGAAGCTGATGGAGGATAGGTGTTATGTGACATCTCACTGGGGGCCCAGTGAGAAGTCGTGCAGCGGCATTCTGGACGAGCTTAAGTTTCCAGATCACTGACAAGGGCAGGCCAATGTAAAGGGTGTTACAGTAGTCCAGTCTCGAGATGACCATGGCTTGGAGCACCGTGGCCAGGTCGTCTCTGGATAGGTAGGGGGGCAGACGCCTAGCTTGCTGCAAATGGAAAAAGGTGGTTTTGCTGACGTTGGAGACCTGGGTCTCCATCGACAGCAACGGGATTTGGAGGACTGGGAACAACTTTGGAAAAGCGGGTTTAAATTTTCAATGGCTGGTTCAATTAGGAAAAATATGTTTAAAATCTTTTATAGAAGTTATATAAATCCAGAGGTATTGGCCAAAATAGAGAAAACAGGACAAGGGTCTTACTGGAGATGTAGGAGGTTGAAAGGATCTTTTTTCCACATGTGACATATTTTTTTAAAAATGGAAAAAGTTGGGGAAAGAAACCAATAACATGATCTCCAAAAAGATCAAGAAAAACCCGGAAATGTGTCTATTAGGATAATTTAGAAGAAGTATCAGTGTAGGATGGCCCCCTGGTGGCACAGTGGGTTAAACCACTGAGATTTATTTATTTATTTATTTATTTCCACCATTTCTACCCCGCTTCTTCTCAACCCCTGAGGGGGGGGGGGGACTCAGAGCGGCCTAACAACGGCAACAATTCGATGCCAAAAACACAGTATACATATAATAGAAACCAAAAACAGTCAAATTAAAATACATTAAAATGCTGAACTTGCTGACCTAAAGGTAGGCAGTTCGAATCTGGGGAGCGGGGTGAGCTCCCGCTGTTAGGCTCAGCTTCTGTCAACCTAGCAGTTTGAAAACATGCAAACGTGAGTAGATCAATAGGTACCGCTTCTGCGGGAAGGTAACGGCGCTCCATGCAGTCATACCGGCCACATGACCTTGGAGGTGTCTATGGACAACGCCGGCTCTTTGGCTTAGAAATGGAGATGAGCACCACCTCCCAGAGTTGGACACGACTAGACTTAAAGTCAAGGGGAAACCTTTACCTTATCGGTGCAGGAGATGAATAAATTTGTCAATACTGCCTTGTTGCAGCAAAACTAATAATAGCCAAAACATGGAAGGGGAAAAAAGATTGGAGGGACAAATGATTAGATTATTTCCAAAAGGCCAGGCTGACAAATAGTAGTAGAGGAGGAAATAATGAAGAATTTGCAAGCAAATCGAGGCTGGCACTTGGTTATCTGGAAATAAAGACAAAGGTAGATTTGAAGATTGCTACAAAGGGGATTTGTTGAAAAAAGCTAAAAGGGTAGTTGCTGGTTAGTTATGTGATTCACATTGAGTGGTGTTGGAGGTCAAGGGGGATGGCTTCACGAGTGTGGGATTAGAGAGGTAAGGGCATGTTAAGTCAGTGTTTCTCAACCTCCCTAATGCTTAGACTCCTTAATAGAGTTCCTTATGTTGTGGTGACCACAACCATAACATTATTTTCATTGCTACTTCATAACTGTAATTTTGCCGCTGTTATGAATCATAATGTTATGAATCTGAAATGCAGGATGTATTTTCATTCACTGGACCAAATTTGGCCCAAATACCCAATAGGCCCAAATCTGAATGCAGGTGGGGTTGAAGAAGATTGATTTTGTCGTTTGGGAGTTGTAGTTGCTGGGATGTATAGTTCACCTGCAATCAAAGAGCACCCTGAACTCCAGCAACTATGGAATTGAACCAAATTTGGCACACAGACCTCTCATGGTCAAGAGAAAATACTGGAGGGGTTTGGTGTGCATTGACCTTGAGTTTTGGAGTTGTAGTTCACCTACATCCAGAGAGCACTGTGGACTCAAACAATGATGGATCTGGACCAAACTTGGCACAAATACTCATTATGCCCAAGTGTGAACATTGGTGGAGTTTGGGGAAGATAGACTTTGACATTTGGGAGTTGTAGTTGCTGGGATTTATAATTAACCTGCAATCAAAGAGCATTCTGAACTCCACCAGTGATGGAATTGAACCAAATGAGGCATACAGAACTCCCATGACCAACAGAAAATACTGGAAAGGTCTGGTGGGCATTGACCTTGAGTTTTGGAGTTGTAGTTCACCTACACCCAGAGAGCACTGTGGACTCAAACAATGATGGATCTGGACCAAACTTGGCACAAATACTCATTATGCCCAAGTGTGAACATTGGTGGAGCTTGGGGAAAATAGATTTTGACATTTGGGAGTTGTAGTTGCAGGGATTTATAGTTCATCTACAGTCAAAGAGCATTCTGAACCCTGTCGGTTGGATGATGAGATAATGGGATATGTAATCCTTAATATCCACAGTTGCAGAGAATAAAAACTGCCAGCAGAAAGTGGCTAATGGATATGTGAGTAAGCAGCAAAAATAATAAAGCTTGGCTTCTTGTAAAAAACAGGCACAATACTTTATTTACAAAAATAGTTGCAGGCAAACAAAAAACAGCAACATGCTTTTTAGATAAGCAGACCGTGTAGAAGAAGAAAACAAACATATAACATAGTTTTCCTTCAGTACACTCTTCACCACACTCTTCAGTAACAAGCTATAAACAGCTTCTGTGTTAATTCACACAAAAACAGTATTGCAGCTTCCAGCATTCCTGTCAGCATTCCAGCATTCCTTCCAGCTATCACAAGCTTGAAATACAGCAAACAACTTAGTGAAGCATATATAGGATACTTGCTGATACAGATACAGCTGCTCCAAACATTGGATGTAGATCCTCAAAACAAACTTGTCCTTTGGGCATTATTTTGCCTGACTCCGTCTCACTTTCATATCTGGTCTTGAAGCTCAGATTATTGAAACAGCACACACCAGGAACAAACATACTTCCAGCCAGGACATAGAAAACATTTGAGGTCAATGAAAACATTTCTTCAAGCTATAACTGCATTTCTCCAAAGCTATCTTGAGGCTTTCTTTTGGCTTCTCCAGCTCTTCCAAAAACATTCCTTGAGCCCGCCAGCACAACAGCCAGCACACCAGCCTCAGCACACCAGCCTCAGCACACCAGCCTCAGCACACCAGCCTCAGCACACCTGCCTGCACCTTACATACCAGCCTCAGCACCATCAGCGCACCTTCAGCACATCAGCACACAGCACACCTGCCTCAGCACACCAGCCTCAGCACACCAGCCTCAGCACACCTGCCTCAGCACACCAGCCTCAGCACACCAGCCTCAGCACACCTGCCTCAGCACACCTGCCTCAGCACACCAGCCTAACCCAATCTGTTACATATGAGATTTATACACACAGCTGCCCCACCCCTCCTGGAGTCAGGTAAAACGCAGCTGCAGCTATTCAAATACTCTAACAATAGCTTTACTCTCTACACATAAACTAAAAGAACAAGATACTCAAACACCAAACACTTGTTTGATATCTTTATATTCTGACAAACCCCACCAACAATGGAATTGGGCTAAACTTCTCACACAGAACCCCCATGATCAAAAGAAAATACTGTGTTTTCTGATGGTCTTTGGCAACCCATCTGACACCCTCTTATGACCTCCCCAGGGATCATGACTCTCCGGTTGAGAAATGCTGTGTTAAGGTATGATAACTGTACAACTAGTATCTGTTTTTCAGATGTTCTACAAGTGTTGGCTGTATATCGCTTTGTTAACTTTTTTATATGCTTGCATTTCTTTTTGTGTTTTTTAAATTTTTATATACCCAAAGTAAAACAATAAAATGTATAAAGAAGTCCAACAACATCTGGAGAGTAATAAGCTCTCACTACATTGCTTATATGTGCAAGATTTTTCACATTGTCATAATATAACTCAATTTGCTTTATGAAACACCAACTCTGCCAGCCGATATGGATTTCCTAGTAGTTTGAGATCAGAGAGTTCCTCTCTCAAACTAATCCATTACTTTAGCTCCTCTTTGTAAAGTTGACTGAATAAAGTCAAAATTAATCAGGCTGGGATCTATGGCAATGCCCTTTGCGTATAGCATCCATGAGTCCTGGGGAAAGCACACAACAGGGATCAGTCAGTGCAATGGAGAAGAACAAATATATTCTGACACTGTAAGTGAAGATTAAACTGTGAAGAGAATGTGGCTTCAGCTATCACTCATTAGATTAGCGACTTGTGTATGAATAATCATCTCCAAGCTATATTTTATCATGCATGTTAACAAAAGTTTGATTCCTCAAGGTGTTTGCTGTAGGGAAAAGGAAGTTAAAAAGTAAAACAACAGTAATGCTGCAGTGTGCGAACGAGGTGTTAAATGAAGTTTTCCTTTCTTTAAGATCCAAGGATGCTAGAAAAACAGGCTCTTGATTCAGTCACTTCTTCCACAGTTGATCTTAAAGTCAACCTAAACTACTATGGCAAATCTATTAGTTGTCTTCTTTTATTGGTCAAGCAAAAGCCTTCTGAGAGCTCTGCTTATGGGAGATGTGTAGAGCTAGAGGCTAGTCCTACACTCATGTATCAGAGCAGCTATAAGATAACGTGTGGCTTCTGGAAAGATGTCAAGGAAAGAATTAACTTGTCACCAGGCACAGCCTGTGAATTCGCTTTTGTTTACTTGGTGCTTGGATACATTCCAGTCCAATGGGCCCTAAAGAAGATGTATGAGGCTTGGAGTCAATGCGCTGCCTGAGTTGCTTAGCAACTGGTTTTATGGGCTTGGAAATCCCACTCTCCACCTGATATTGATGACCGGATAGTGAAAATCCAAGAATATGTATCATGAGCACGAGTAGTAACATATCAGCAAAGAAATACCTTGCACAATATAATGGTGTGCAAGCTGTTTCTCTGGAGTGTTGTGGTTACTAACTATTTCTTCCTGGTTTCGGAAATTGGTGCTAGAGGGTAGTTGCTTCTTTGGGTTTTGTTTTGCAATTGAAAATCATCAATAGGCTGATGATACCCAATTCTGTCTTACTCTTCTTATAAGAAGGAAGCCTATGGTGATATAAACCACTACCTAATTTGGGCTGCAGCAGTTATGCTCTGTCTAGGATCACGCTCAAAGATTGTTTGAAGCCTGTAACGGGTGCAGGATTACGCTCAAAGTTCTAAGATTATGCTCAAAGATTGTTTGAAACCCTGTAACAAAGTGCAAAATGCAGTGCACAGAGTGGTTACTGGTATTCACATTTGAGAACATAGCACTCTAGTTGGTCTTTTGTATCAACTTGTTCTCCAGACCAGCCCCAGATACGATTTGTTGTTGTTTACTCATTCAGTTGTTTCTGACTCTTCGTGACCTCATGGACGAGCTCATGCTTCCTGTCGGCCATCACCATCCCCAGCTCCTTCAAGGTTAAGACAGGCACTTCAAGGATACCATCCATCCATCTTGTCCTTGGTCGACCCCTCTCACTTTTTCCTTCCATTTTCCTCAGCATCATTGTCTTCTCTAAGCTTTCCTGTCTTCTCATGATGTGGCCACAGCACTTCATCTTTGCCTCTAATACTATCCTTCTCTCCAATGAGCAGTCGGGCTTTATGGAACTGGTCAAATGCACTTCTGCCCCTGATCTGCAGCTGTGATGGGGAAGAGTCCAGTAAGTCTGGCCAGGTCTGGTTTGGCCATACTGGACTGTAACTTTTACTTGTTTAGTTGTCTCCATCACCATTGCAGCTGGCTGGAGAGGTAGGGAGGGCTCCTGGCAATCACTGGGCACCTTTGTGACCAAGGAGAAGTGGCAGGGATCACCAGAACTCTGACCCATTCCCTGATTTTGCATATTATGGGGTTAAATTAGATCACTTGGACATTTAGGTTCAACTTTTGAGTAAAGGGTTGGCATAGGCAAGCAATTATACACACTTAAAAGAACAACAACAACACCTTCTTACAAACAAAAACCTAGAAACTGAGAATCATTCGATAGAATCCACAGAATGCACTGGAGACACTTCTCAAAATGGTAGGTCTCTTTTGCCATGGTTGTTCTGTTTTAGCACATTTCACACTATAGTCCATGCAGTACCTTAAGGGGAAAATGGACTTTCCAATCAACAATATATTATTATAATCTGTCCATGCCGGAATGCAAAGTATTTTATGTGTAATTTCGGACCCCATCAAATGTAGTCTTTTCGCATCTTCTTCCCGTTTCTTCATACTGCTGAAACGGAGCCCCACGAAGTCCATCTCATGACGCAGGGAAATTTCTGGTGGGATTCCATGGGGTTCTGTTTCAGCAACATGGCGAAATGGAGCCTGAGTGCCTTTGGAGGAGTCAGGTATCATCATTGTTATTATTATTATTATTATTTATACTCAGCTTTATCTACCTTGAAGAGGACTCATAGCTGTATCGCCTGACATCTAATGGCACAAAACAAGGAAACGTGTGTGTGTGTGTGTAAGACCTTTACCTGAAGAGGTAAAGGAAATATGGGGAAATGTGGGATGTCAGAAGATGGACCTAGACAGGAAGGAACGAAGTAAGATGCTTCTCTTCACTGTCCCACGCTGTCCCGCTCATTTCCCCGGTTATCTGATGAGGTGCTAACTGGACAACTAAGGCCCCTTCCACACAGCTGAATAAAATTCCACATTTTCTACTTTGAACGGGAATATATGACAGTGTGGACTCAGATAACCATGTTCAAAGCAGATATTGCGGGGTTTTCTACCTTGATATTTTCTACCTGTGTTTTATGGCTGTGTGGACGGCCCTAAGACTCACTAGCCCCTGATTGAAGATGGCCAGGAAGCTGCAGTGATTTGCGTGTTGGACTAGGGTTGTGGGGATCAGGATTTAAATCTTTACCCAGCCATACAAACCCATTGGGTGCCCATAGGCAAGGTACACTTCCTCAACAAACCTTTTGTGAACAAATCTTGCCAGGAAAACCCTATGACAGAACTTCCTTGATGGTACAGAACAACAAAGCCTTTAATGGATATGAAAATGGCTAGAAGAGCCAGCATTTTTTGCAGTCTCCATAGAGTGTGCGACTATGGGGACTGTCAGGCCGAAAACCATGTACTTTTAATATACCACTGGTTATTTGTGGTTGGATTTCACTGATATCTGTAACATGTGATATTTGGCAGGAATGAGGGAGATACCATAATAATGTTCATTTTGCAAAGCTGCATACTAGTGTCCCTGTTTTGTTTTTAAAGCCAAAGTAAATTTGATTTGTTAATTGGGATTGCTGGGAGCAGTTTTTGGACAGCTTTCTATTTTTAAGATGTGTTTTTGTAAATAATATTTTAAAAGAAATTGAAAAATGATGTAGTAGCAACATGCAAAGTACGGAGTCAAATGAAATAATGGTTGTGATCCTCTGGGGGGAAAAGCGTCACCAAATGTATTACTTTGAAGACCCCCCCTTCTCTACCAAACTTTGAGTACACTTTCTAAACCAGTAGTTTCCCCAATCACATTTGATGACTGAAAGGAAGCATTTTTAAATCCTTCCTTCAGTCGCCCATCCTGTATGTATTCTATTTCGCCCTGCATTAGAAATCTGAATGTTCAGCTTAGTTCATAGTGTTTTTATCCCATTTATTTAAGTTTCCAGAATAATTTAATGCATTAGACTTAAATTTATTTATTACTTTATTGTACTTAATACCTTGCCCTTCTCACTCCCGGGGCTGCTTACAAACTATAGCAATAATTCAATGCCAGATTCAGACAGTAACAATAACAATAAAACACAATATTAAAACTGTAAAACATAGACAAATCAATTATAAATAATCTTTCAAATGATTCAAACATATCAAAGCTCTAGCACCAACTAAGCTTTGTAAACATTAAACCAATTGCTTCCTTGTTCTTATACAGATTCCATCATATTTATGGGTCACATTAATCCCCAAAGGCTTGCTTGAATGGCCAGGTATTAAGACTTTTCCTGAAGCTTAAGAGTGAGGGGGATTTTCCCATGTCACTGTGGAGGGAGTTCCACAGTTGCAAGGTCACCACTGAGAAGGCCCCGTCTCTTTTCCTCACCAACCGTGCCTGCAATGGAGGCAGGACCGAGAGCAGGTTCTCCCCAGAAGATCTTAACGATTACACCGGATCATAAAGGGAGGTACGTTTGAACAGGTAAGCTGGACTGGAACCATTTAGAGATTTATTGGTTAAGGCCAGCACTTTGAATTGTCCTTGGAAGCAAAACACAACAATCTCAAAATCACATGGCAATGAAGGAACTCTCACCCTTTCTTCTGTCCTGATCAGTACTTTGGTATCTCATTTCATTTCCACAAGGTTAACAGCACAGGGCATATTCCGGCCTTCTGGAAAATCATGGCATTTCATGATGTATATAAAATATTTGGAATATGGCATAATTTGGTGACCAAATTACTATCTTAAATATGGGTGGGTAACCCGAATGTTTTCAACATTACTGAGTACATTCAATTTCCTAGGAAAAAGAACCTTTTGCTTGGTTAAATTCTGTACGGAGCCGTTTTCCTTTTTGCTCTGCAGAACAGTAATCAGCAACATGTAGTCATTTTCCTCTTTTTATTTGGGGTTGTTCCATTCGCCATCTCACTGGTTATTCAGTAAAACTGTATTTGCAGAACGACTCAGCTGTTGCAAAAATACATTTTTGAAAGCCGCTTCAGAAAGGGCAAGCCTGAATTCATCCCAGAGGGAAAATGCCAGAGTAATTTGTCTCGTTCACAAGTCTGTCATGTCACTTTTATTTCTTTGCTTTTGGTAGATCAGTGCCCCAAACCAGTGTTTTCCTTTCATGTAAAGCAGAGTGACAGAACATATCGACAAATTGAAGGGAGTTCAGAGTCAAGTTGAAGAAATAATGAAGGAGATGGAGCCAGGAAACTAGAAGGCGAGGATGAAAGATGCAAGGAAGATCAGAGGGGCCAAGGTTTTGCCAAAGGTAGCATGTGTGTGTATGTGTGTATGTGGAACAGGGTGAACAAAAGTCATACCCAGGAGAATTGTCAAAAAGGACCATCATGTTCTGATATGTAGTTAGCACTGCTGTGCTTCTGTAAAATTCATATGAACGATACAGATAGCAACCTTGTTGCACACTTGAAAAGTAGGCGACCCAAGGGCGCAGCTATGGGCCGTGGCAAAACACAGACTTTGTTCCCCAAGTAAGAATTCTGCCCCTGCAAATGAAATTTTCTTTCATTCCTTAGATTTCTAGCATTGCAGCGTTTGACGGATTGAAAAATGTTCATACCTAGGACTCTTATATTTGCTGTGTTCATATTCCCTTGATATCTTTGCCTCTATTCTTTGTTCCCCTAACATTCCTTCCAAATGTTTAACTGTAGTGTTAAGTTACTGCAGTAACAGACATTTAGAGACAAAAGAAAAATGTGATGGGTACCAGGGAGAAGTCTTTTTGGGAATTATTTTGTAGCAACACCCCTGGGCTGACCTTCTGTGGAACGATTGTGGCATATAAATGTCCTTCAGAGTTTATGTGGACTTTGTGAATCTCTACATATGGAATTCCCACCATTTTTAAATGCTTCACACACCAGAGTGACATGTAATTATCTTTACCTTGTGCTGCTAATAGATAATAGCCCATGGAACTCAACATGCAGTGCTTAAATTATCCATGCGCTGTGCTATTCTCTTTTTGTGCTTTTTAATAATGTTCTCTAGGTTTTTAAAAATGTCCTCTAGCTTAAGTTGGTCTCCAGTTGAGTAGTCTCAGTTTATGTCCCCCAGACTGAATTTTGTGGAAAGATGTAATGAATTTTTTGGAAGGACATGCTTTGGTGTTTTTAGATCTTTCTCTCTATATCTACTTCAATTGTAGAATTTCCCTCTGGGATACTGGTTTTACTTGAAAACAGTACTGTTCATTTGATTTTTTCAGTTGTTTTACATATATATATTGAAGCTTTTTATGGTACGACTACAAACAAATTCATCAGGACAGGAAAGCCAAAGCAAATCATTATATAAACATAACACAATTCATAAAACAAATCAACTGTTGGCAATGATTGTTGAGTATATGCTTTTGATTGGGCTTCCTATATTCCCCGGGTGAAACAATTTATTTCAGTGATTTTTTTGCTATATTTTTTGTTAAGAGCTACATAAAATACAAATTGAATAACACATTTAACAGAGACAAACTACAAATTACAAACGTCATAATGCAAAAGATAAACACAACACCTGTCACACCTACTCATGTACTAATAAAGAAAAAAAGGAGAAAAAGACAAAAAAGAAAGATGACACCTTACTCTTTTCCACCCTTAAATTCTACCTCTTTCCATCTTGTCAATGAACTACACTTTCTTCCCAGCCAGTCTAATGATGGATGGGCACACAGTCCATCACACAACGTCGCTGGATTTTTGGAGGAGGCCCCATCCACATCCAGAGTGAAAGCCAAAGCTTCCGTGAAACGCCACATCAACATAAGCTTCCCTCCAAGGCCAGGTGTAAACCTGTTGACCCTTCTAAGCCTTCCTTTGGGTGAAACAACTGACTCCAAGGGCAATCCAATGCTATGGGATGCTCACCCCAGCTGGTCGTTTATTAGAAGACAAAATGAGATTACTATCTCCCAGGACCCAGATCTTTGTAAGGCTGGATCTACACTGCGTTATAATCCTGAATACCAAATTAGGTAATCATATTATTATTACTATTATTATTATTATCTTCATTTTTACCTTGCACCCATCTCCCCTAGGGGACTCAGGGTGGCTTACATGGGGCCAAGCCCAATAACACACAATAACAAAACAATAGCAATTATAAAAACAATACAATCAATAAAACTCAGACACAAGCAGTAACAGACAATTTTAAACCATTTCGGGCGGGCCACATGTGATTGTTAAAATTTAAAAATAAATAAACACTGGGTGTAGACAGATGTAGTTTGCATATAGCAGGGAGGACAATATGGAGCAGACACACAACAGATGTGCTTCTGAGGACTTTTGCAGAGAATGAACATGGCAGGGCATAATTTACTTCATTCAGGAAAGGCACATTGGAACAGCCACGTCTTCAGGCTCCTCCTAAAGACTGCCAAAGTGGGAGCTTGTCTAATATCCTTGGGGAGCGCATTCCAGAGTCAGGGCGCCACTACAGAGAACGCCCTCTCCCTTGTCCCCACCAACCATGCCTGCGAGGCCGGTGGGAGTGAGAGTAAGGTCTCTCCAGATGATCGGAGAGATTGCCTGGGTTTGTACACAGAGATGCGGTCACATAGGTAGGCGGGTCCCAAACCGTTCAGGGCTTTGTAGGTCAGAACCTGCACCTTAAATTGGGACCAGAAAATGAACAGCAGCCAATGGAGCTCCTTGAACAGGGGGGTTGACCACTCCCTGTAGGATGCTCCAGTTAGTAATCTGGCTGCCACCTGTTGGACCAATTGAAACTTCCAGGCCGTCTTCAAGGGCAGCCCCACATAGAGTGTATTACAGTAATCCAATCTGGAGGTGACTAAGGTGTGGACCACCATGGCCAGATCTGACTTCACAAGGTACGGTCGCAGCTGGTGCACAAGTTTTAATTGTGCGAAGGCCTTCCTAGCCACCGCTGACACTTGTGCCTCAAACGTCAGCGACGTGTCTAGAAGGACACCCAAACTGCAGACCTGTGTCTTCAGGGGGAGTGCAACCCCATCAAGCACAGGTTGCCACCCTATACCCCGATCCGGCTTACGATTGACCAGGAGGACCTCTGTCTTGTCAGGATTGATCTTCATCTTATTCATCCTCTTCCAGTCAGTCACAGCGGCTAGGCACTTGTCCAGCACCCGAGGGGCTTCCTTGGAATTAGGTAGAAAGGAGTAGTAGAGTTGGGTGTCATCTACATAGAGATGGCACTCCACTCCAAAACCCCATCATGTAGATGTTAAAGTGCATAATCCATATTAACTGATTTGAACTGAATTATATGAATCTACACTGTCATATAATCCAGTTCAATGCAAATAATCTGGATTTTATATGCTAGTTTAGATGGGACCTAAGAGAAATTAAATAATTAATGAGGGGGTGGAGTGACCTTACATAATCTACATCTCCACCCCTCTGCATATCCTGTCAAGCTACTTTATTCATGGAGCGCATCAAGTCACTCCTTCACACATTGTTGTTGTTGGTGTTGTTGTTGTTTACTGCATGGTCTCACTAGGAATGAAATCACTTGCGTATTTCTATGCATAAAGTATTCTGGCAGTTTTTATCATACACTACAATATTCAAGTATTATTCCATTACTCCTTTCTTGTACTTCCATGAGTCGAGTAAATGTTCAGGCTATAGTTGAATATTTATTTTCAAAATATTTTGCATTGCATATGTACCTGGATCCAGTATGCTTTGGCTTTTTCACAAGTCTACCATATAGAAAAGACTCTTTTTACCTTTTACATTTCCAACATATATTCAGTGGTTTTTGAACAATTTAAAGCAACTTTTAAAATAGTAATGTATATACCCAGCATTGCCTGAGTATGCATTTTCTAATGCTATTTGTTAGAATTAATCATCTTTACAATTTTATGGATGGTCCAATTACAGCAGGGGTCCTCAAACTTTTTAAGTAGAGGGCCAGTTCATGGTCCTTCAGCCTGTTGGCGGGCTGGACTATAGTTTTAAAAAAACATGAGCAAATTCCTATTCACACTGTACATATCTTTTTGTCGTGCAAAAAACAAACATGAAAGACAAACATAATATTTGAAATGAAGAACAATTTTTAACCAACATAAACCTACCAGTATTTCAATGGAAAATGTGGACCTGCTTTTGCCTAATTAGGATGTTTATTGTTGTGTGCCTTCAAGTCATTTCAGACTTATGGCAACCCTAAGTCTAATGTTTAGGGTGCGGGTTGGGTAAATGACCTTGGAGGGCTGCATCTGGCCCACGGGCCTTAGTTTGGGGATCCCTGAATTAGAATGTTTTTCTGCAGATCCTTTAGCCCTTTTCCATTTGTCATCTCTCCCTCTGAGATAACCTTTCTATAGAGTCGTCGTGATTGCATTTGAGTGCTGCAGTGTGAAACTAATGGCCTTCCAAAGTAGGTCGTTTTAAAAAGAAGACAAAAAAAGAGGCAACAAACAAAAGTGATAGTTTTCCCCCCCAAAGGCTCCTACATGATTTGATATACAGTATCTGGATGAAACTTGATAGACATACTTTTCATTATCCTAATCTCACCAGTATTTTAATTTGGATAATGAAAAATATGTGTACCAAGTTTTGTCTAGATCTATCAAACCATGTAGGAGACTTTGAAGTACAAGCATACATGAATACATATTTTCACATATATTTATAGAGATTTTATATAGATAATGTCAACGTAATCTCCCCCAAATGGTCACAAGAATCTCAGGCTCCTTCTACACAGGCCTCCTACTGGCTACTAGCTAAGATGGCCACCACCAAGTTGTTGAGTTTAAAATGTATATGGGCTAATTATTTTGTACAATGTAAGAGTATTCATTTATTTAAATGGGACTACTCTGGGTAAGTTTGTAACAAACTCAGAAGCATCCAGAAAGTGCTAGTAGGATTGCAGCTGTTGGTGCTTTGCAGCTTTCCCTCTATATAATCAGGCACCTGAGAGACTGATTTCTGTGGGGATTTTGAGTTGGAAGAGGAGCCAGCATGGAGTGTTTGAAGAAGCCGTTTTGAAAAGGAGGCAAGAAGATATTTTGTTTCTCCTTTGGCGTTTGGGAAGACACAGCAACAGCTATCTTTTGGCAGCCAGCCTGGAAGAAGCATTGTTTTTGGTTCGTGTTTCAAAAGACTGAATGTAAGACTGTTGTTTCCCTGCAATAGACTGAATGATAAGATTCTGCAATATTAGCAGCATGTTTATTTTGTTATAGTTATACTGTTGCCAAAGTATATATTGATAAAGAGTTTTTTCTTTTAAAGAACAAAAGACTCTTGTGACATTTTTAACTACAGAGAGATTATAGACAGACAAGGAGAACTACAACTCCCAGCCTTTACTAGACTCAGCAGTACTCAGATCCAATAGAAACTCAGCACAAGTGGCTTCTCCCAGAACAGCAAATCAAAAATCAAGTGAGGAAAAGTGGAATGCTAGTAATAAAAGGAAATGATCCGAAGGCTTAACTAGTGTAATACTGCTAAAGCACTTTGACTGTAATTCCTGAACAATAATTAAAAAGACTCAGCTGAAATAGCTGAAATGTTTCCTGAGTGTGAGTGGCACAACTATGCCTTCCCAATGTGCTGCTTCTCTCCCATATTTTTCTTTACTTTTTAATTACGTTGCCATTTTTTACCACGAGGGAAGAGGAGAGGATGACACCACAAGAGCACACAAATCTTGAGCCATGAAGACACGCAGGTAACAAATAAATTAATAATATACTTTATTTATATTCTAATCTCTCCCTGAGGGGACTCGGAGCAGATTATAGCTACATACATGGCAAACATTCAATGTCATTATACAATCGACAATTGACAGACAGGCAGTACATAAACAGAGGCAAGGCTTCCCTCTTTTCATTTCTAGCGTCCGGCTGTGCCTAACTCAGCCATGGGGAGGTGCTGTTATTTCATTTTCCATGTGGAGGAGTCTGTCATCCATGGATGCCTTTCCTGGTCAGATTTTTGCTGGCATGTTTTTTCAGGGCACCTTTTACCTTCCCGCCAAAGTGGTACTTATTTATCTATTTACATTATTATTTTAGAACTGCTAGGTGAGCAGAAGCTGAACTGATGGTGGGAGCTCACCCCGGCCCGGGCTTGAACTGCCAACCTTCTGGTCAGCAGGCTCTTCTATAGCAGGTGGTTTAAGCCCGCTATGCTAGCTTGGCCGTTGTTGTTGTTGTTCCTAGCTATGAAATCAGGTTTGAAAAGATTTGAATCAGCTCTGAAATGGTCTAGATCAGGGGTGCCCACACTTTTTCAGCATGCGAGCTACTTTTAAAACAACCAAGTCGAAAAAAATCTACCTTCCGCGCGTGCGGTCCTTCTGCCCGCGCGGCGCTCTTTCTGTGGGGCATTGCGAGAACGAGGGAGCGTGAGGCGGGGCCTCCAGAGGCCACGCCTCACGCTACGCCCTTCCTCTCTCTCGTCCAGAAGCAGCCGTGCACCCTCTGTTGCCGGCGAGAGAAAGGCAGGGCGGAGCGTGAGGCGGGGCCTTCGAAGGCACCACCTCGCGCTCCCTTGTTCCCGCAATGCCCCACGGAAGGAGCGCCATGCGGAGGGTGCGCGCGTGCAGGGTGCGTGCATGCAGGGCAGAAGCGCCCCATCCGGTTGCGATGACCTCCTTTGGACTCGCGATCGACTTTGTGTGCAGCCCTGGTCTAGATCAAACTGGACTCAAATGTGAACTGTCAATCTGAATTGAAAACTTCAGTGGGAGGTCTTGCATAGTCTTGCTTGTGTTTAAAAATTTGAAAGGAAGTCACGAACAAAAAGTGAACTCTATATAATCTTTGTTACCACCCCATATATCATTTGACTTCCTACCCTGATTTGTTCTAGAAATGAGAAGCAGAATAAGGAACTATTACACTGCTAAAATTCCACTGAGCAAAGAGACATTTGGTTGACTATTCTGGCATGTTTTGGACATATAACAAGATGGTATCATTCTCACCATCTTCAATCAGAAGTTTATTCAGCCATTCATCTTATGGGTTATTTGGAAAAGGATTGTGTGCTCATGCATGTATACAGTTAAGAACAAACCATGTCAAAACTGTAATGCATCTGTACATTACATAGAAGTGTAATGCACTTCTAACCTCTGGACTACATCCGAATGTAGAATGATACATGGAATTTCATTCCAGTGCTTTACATACTAAATACAACAGTAGGGAGTTCCAATGCAAAAGACAAGTCTGTCAGAGGATGTTCTCCATAGGATGCTGAAAATAACGATTGCTTTGAAGTGTTTTGACAATGACATTCTGTGATCACGAGTGCCTCCATTCATGGCTAGGAAGCTTGAAACATGTGCTACAAGTCTCATGTGACAATCTCCTCAGAGAAGGAAGAAGTGTCTTATCTTCATTGCAAGGGTAAAGGAAATGAAGATACTCTCCTAGATACACTGTGTCTGTTTCCCTTCTCTTTGCACGAGAGACTAGCTGCTTCTTCCTTCTTAGTTTTCTCCTCCCTCCTGTGTCAGTAAACAACATCAGAAGTGATCTCCCTCAGGTCTGTCTGCTAGAAAATAGACCCCTGCACCCTGTTCAAAAGAACATACACATATATAATTCAGAATTGCACAGATATATACCATGGCAGATTTCCAGTCTCTCTCAGTGAACTAGTTGACCTAAAGGACTGTATTGGCAAAGTTGTTCTTAAATGGTGCAGTTACTTGAAGTTATCATTGGTAATCATAGATATGTTTCAAAAAGCAATAACAATGACTACACAGTAAAGTCTTGTTTATCCAACCTTCTCTTATCTGACATTCTGTCTTATCCGATGCTCTTATCCGACAGCCCCCTTTTCCTCCAGCATTTCCTCTTTAATTAAAGGAGCACTTCCCAACTCTCTCTCCATTCCCAATAAGTGAAAAAGGTACGACAAGGAGGAGGAGGGAGGAGGAAAGGGGAAAAAGAGGCAGGACTGGAAGTGGAAGTGTCCTCCCTCTGTGATTTCCATGCTCCTCTTCCACACCCAGGCACTTCCTGCTGGGCCGCTCTAGCCCCGAGGCCTTGCCTTAATCCTTTGAGTTTCTGTTGTTAGTATTCTAGGTGTCTAGTGCTGTGTTAGACAGGTAACAGTAGGAGACTCCGTATTAGTCAACGTTTTTGTTTATCTGCCATTCTGCCGACATTCTGCCGGCCCGACTCTACATGTTTCCTCCAGGATCAAAACTAATGTCATTCTCAGTGTCAGTTACCAGGGAACATGAGTAGAAGGGTGCTGTTCTGTTCTGTCCTGCTTATAGGCTTCTCATAAAAGTCTAGTTGTCTTCTATGGGAAACAGGACATTAGACTAAACACTCCTTTTAGGATGACCCTACAGAACTCTTATTGAACTCTAGAAACTTGGAAGATCCTTCCATTTTTGTTGGCCAGTATAAACTACAGGCATACTTTCCAGTTTTGAAACATAAGAAAAAACTTTTAACAATGCAGTTTTATACATATCTAGGTAGAAAAAAAGTTCCATTACATTCAATGGGGCTTACTACCAGTAAATGGAACAGAATTGCAGCCCATGTCTCTTGGTTTGATGCTCATATAGTAGCTGTGTGGGTGACATAGGAATTATAGTATTGTTTGGAGTTGGCAGTGCACATCTCATGAGCTTAAAAGTGGCCATTAAAAAAAGAAGACGGTATTGAAAATCAATTCTCTCCTTGCAGGCATTGAGCAATTTTATAAGGTATAATAAGATGAGCAATCTAATTCTAACAGTGGAAAAAAATAGATGCTGAGCTATAATTTCCTTTCACGAGAAAGCACTGCTGTGGGGGTCACTTTGTACAAAAGAGAGATAAAGAGAGAGCAAGAACTGTACTATGCCCAAGTCTTCTTGAGGTCATCTTTGACTTTGCTAGTTTTTCACTCTTATGTCATATTCAAGCGTTACTAAACTTGCCAGGTTTAAAAAACAAGGCCAGATTGTTTTTGTGATTTCGTACTGATGTAAATGTTCTTGCACAAGTGGTTGCACTTCCTTGGAAGTTGTGAAAAGATGGTATCCTATTCAGTGTTTTACAATCTCTGTGACACTGCAACAAGCCTTTATGTCGGATTATATCATGCTTAAGAGTGGTTCTAATAAAGGGCAAGAAATTGGATTGACTTTTGTGTACTGGGAGATTGCATGGTCCTACCAGCACTGTGTAATTGGTTGTACAATGGTGCATTCCAGCAATTCTAATGTAGTTGTGCTGGCATAAATTTACATTATGCAATGGATGAGCAGGATTACAGCTCAGGAGTCCTAACTGATTATCAGGACTGACATGGACAGTAGTTTGTAGAATGAAAAGGCAGATGAGTTAGCAGCATCACCCATATAAACAGCAAGCTCTGTTTCCTGAGAGCCCAGGACCAACAAAAAAGACCGTATGAATCTGTTGTTCAACTACATAGTTATTTTTGGTGTTCACTTTTGTGGTTTCAGAACCACAGTATGAATCAGCCCTCAGTATTCACAGATTCAACCTTCAATGGCTTGAACATTTTCCAAAGTGGGGCGGAGGGTGGGTGTCAAAAGAAAACCTTGATTAGCCATTTTACTACACCACTGTATATAATGAAACTTGATCATACATGGATTTTGGTATCTACGGTGGTCCTGGAATCAAGTGGATACCAGAGGCAAACTATATACAAATAGTTGGCCATGTAAACCCTCTATATTGTTTGCTTTGACTGGCTGTAGGTATTCAGATGTTTTGACTGGCTGTAGGTATTCAGACGTTCCCCTACCTAGGAACTTTTTACTACAAGGTACTGAAGACTGAAACAGATATATGTTGCATGTTGAAGAACATGCGTGCTACCCAGTGCTGAGTCCCTTCTTTTTCCTTCTGATGAATACTAGATAGTTGATCATTCTTGGCATCCAACTATTAATTTATTTGTGAGTAAGGCAGACTAGCATAAATCTAATTGATAGTCTCAATTATAGCAGGGCCATTGAATCAATGATAGCATAAGTTTCATTGATTCAATTGATTTTCTCCAGTTAAGACTAACCATTGGATTTAGGGTTTTCACTACATAAGAACATAAGAACATAAGAAGAGCCATGCTGAATCGGACCTCAGCCCATCTAGTCCAGCATTCTGTATCACACAGTGGCCCACCAGTTGTACACGGGGATCTCGAGCAGAAGGGAGGGCAAAATTAACAGGAAACCTAAATTGGTTAAATCTGGTGTGGTTTCATTCCAGGACCCCTGTGGATATCAAAAGCCATGGATGCTCAGGCTCCATTACATACAATGGCAAAATAAAATAGCATCCCTTAGATAAAATGGTGGTGAATGCAAGCAACTGCCAGAGAGAGCCTGAGGATATGTGGTGTGATGGGAGGCCACTGCAGAGTATGCCTACATAACAATGTAGTACAGCATTTCTCAACCTGGGGGCCGGAACCCCTGGGGAGGTCACTAGGGGGTGCCAGGGGGGTCACCAAAAACCACACTTCTGTGTGGGAAGTTTGGTTCAATTCCATCATTGGTGGAGTTCAAGGTCTCCCCCCTCCCCCCAAACTCTACCAGTGTTCACATTTGGGCATATTGAGTATTCGTGTCAAGTTTGGGCCAGATTCATCATATTTGAGTCTGCAGTGCTCTCTGGATGTAGATGAACTACGACTCCAAAACTCAAGGTCAATGCCCACCAAACCTTTCCAGTATTTTCTGTTGGTCATGAGAGATCTGTGTGCCAAGTTTGGTTCAATTCCATCATTGGTGGAGTTCAGAATGCTCTCTAATTTGTAGGTTAACTATAAATCCCAGCAACTACAACTCCCAAATGACAAAATCAACCCCTCCCCAACCCCACCAGTATTCAAATTTGGGCGTATCAGGTATTTGTGACAAATTTGGTCCAGTGAATGAAAATACATTCTGCATATCAGATATTTACATTACGACTCATAACAGTAGCAAAAAACAGTTATGAAGTCGCAATGAAAATGTTATGGTCGGAGGTCACCACAACATGAAGAACTGTATTAAAGGGTTTGCGGCATTAGGACAGTTGAGAATCCCTGGTGTAGTGCTTCACATGTGGCCAAATCAAGGCTTACTTTTTTGGAATTTGTTTTCAGAATATTTTCAAGTTGTAGTTGGTTGAATCCATGGAGGCAGAACCCATGGAAACAGAGGACCAACTCTATACGAGAACTAATCAAGTGAAATACTGATTTCCACATTTTTAATCAGTTCATCAAGGTTTAGAATAGCCCCCAGAATTTAAGTTATCATTGGAAATGCATGAGCATCTGAATTATATTCACATCACTGTTCTCTACTCATCTTTACCTCTTAATAAACCTCCCTAATGGTATAAAGTGAATAAGATTTTTATAGCCTGTCGTTTTTATAACCGAGGTAGAAGATTGCTGTTCCAATACATGGCGATGCTTTGTATATCTGTCTGGGGATGGGCAATATGAGTGGCCATATATGTAGCATAATAAATAACTTTTATCTTAACTGTGTTATTTTTAAATAATAGAATCTGGAATTACAAGCCACGTAAGCAATGGCAGATAGAACAACCTCTTTACACTTGCTTCGGGAAATTGCTTTTCTCATCTCAAAGAGCTCTGAGCAGCTGAAACATCTTCTAATTGTTGGGAGCCAATGTAAAAGCTGGTCAACTTTTTATCACAGGCCTATTACTGCAGTTGCTTGAATGCTCCTTAACTCTCACTCTCCATCCACAGTCACATGCACTTGGGAATTGATTTAGTATGCAGTTTTATTCTTCTGTTCCGACTCTAGCCCTATGAAAGATAGCTGCTTGCCCTGAAACATGTTGGAATCCAAGATTTCACCAATTCTCTTTTCCCTGCTACCTTCCCTTTCCTAATGCCATAGAAAGCAATCTAAAGAGAAGAGAACTAATGAGACTGCCTTCCAGTAAATGATTAGCTGGCCTTGAATTATTGGCCCAGCAGGTGAGCTTAGAAAACCCATACCAAAGAATGGGTGAAAAAACACAAGCTGGGTTAATCAGGAAGACAGAGGATCATCACCCAGTTGAATATTTGCCTTGCTGGATACATTATTACTTAAAGATCAAACATAAACGAGTCCTTTTGGCCATGCACATAGGGGCTTTTGTAGGAAGTGGCACCTTAAAATATTGGTTCACAAGCAACACTGTAGAACGATTTTAGTGGGAAAAGGGTATGAGAGAATAGGTTGAATCTCTATTTCCTTCTTTTTGATCCTGGTTAGACCTATCCCTTATTTCTCTGGAGGTATAGCCTTCTATGCAGGGAAGAAGAAAACGTTACCTGCTAAAACTTTCAGAAACAAGACCACTGACCCTCATCCGGTTGGCACATATCAATTGTTGACCCTCATTCGGTTGGCACATATCAACTCACCATGTTGGTGGACAGTAAAGGATGGCCAATTTCTCATATAGTTTGATTATTTGCCAGGTATTGTTGGCTGTATTTTAGAAGAAGGAAGTGGCAAATCCACCTCTCCATATTCCTTTCCTAAGAAACTTCTATGAAATTCATGTAGTTGCCATAAATTGAAAGGCACCTTAGAAACACAGAATCAGAGAGTTGGAAAAGATCACACAGGCCATCCAGTCCAACCTCCTATGTACACATTACACACATAACATGCCTGTGGTGCCAGAGTACCTGGGACAATGATGGTTGGAAATGGCCAGAAAAAAATGACTTTCAAAGCAACTGGCAGTGTGAGGGATACTTATTTATCATTCTCACACATGGATGTTTTGTTCACAATGATGATTAATGGGTTTGGCTTGGGAAGCTTGAAATTGCATGAAGATACAATGGCTTGGTACTCTCACATCATTCATAGCATATATTTTGGCATAAAAACATTCAAATAACCTGGAAATAGACACAGTTGGGTTGTGAAGTCTCAAAAATATTTCAGGAATGCAGACATCCTGGCAATGCATCATGTTGTTTGTGTTGTGTACAAATATGTGGAAAATGTAGCAAATGGATAGTGGAATTTTCTGATCATGAATTTAAAATGTCAGAACAACAATAGGTAACTCATGGGCCCATAGTTGTTGGACTACAAATTCCATGGTACCAACCCATTGCCTATGCTGGATATGACTGATGGAAACAGGAGCTTAAGGACATTTAAATGGCCAAATTTGCTCACCCGGTCCCAGAATCATCATGATGGAGCAAAACATCTATGGGTAGGGGTAACAGTAATTCTTGAGAGTGCAGCTCTAGCTTACTAAAAGTGGTCATGAAATAAACTGACCTAATGGGAAAAACAGAGAAATAGCTGGCTATGTCAGGGAACTGAAATATTTTCAAACTAATAAAGCTTAGGTCCACTCATACAAAAATATAGTATTTTTTGTTTCATTTTATCTGTTTACCCATCACCATTACAACTAGAAAATGAATGTACAGGAGCTGAGAGCAGTACTCTAAACATACTGTGACAATTCTCCATGGGTAACAGCGTTCCTTCTTGTTTTTGGCCACTTCTAGTTAAACCACTATATCTCTCTGTGTTCCTGCTTGTGGTAAACACTCAGTTAGCCTTTTGTGTTCAACAAGATAATAGCTCATAATTCAGTATCCTTAACCTCCTGGGTTGTTGCCTTGTTTGTTCAAGAAGAAAAGGAAGGTCTTGCATTAAAACAGAGGGATCAAGAGAGAATTCTGTAATTACCAGCCGCCAAATAAAGAGCAGGGCTGTTTCCTCAAATGTCAAAGCACAGTAATGCAGATACAAGAGCCAAAAATATAATGGAATATTTAAACTTTTGGAAAAGAAACACATGAAGATCCTTCTGGTGCAGATTGTTTTTGTAAAATTCTTTGGCAGAGAGACATGGATCTATAGTATGCATTTTTTGTTTCTTCTCGCTGAAAATGTAAGGCTAGTGCAATTTTTATTCCTCATTGTATTTGTTTATTCTATTAAACCCTGAGACAGGATGGTCCCTGGTACTTGTTTGCCCAAGGATTGTCACATATCACATATGTATATATGTGCTGTTCTGCTACTATTCCTACATAAATTCATACCAGTGTGCTCATCCCTTGCTGTTTCTGGGCTTGTCTACATTGGCCCTATACCCAGCATTGGACCAGAAATTGCTCTTAGACATCTAGGTGATATCCAGAGATTTTAGGTTCATAATGTGGGATAAAACTGGTTAAAACACGTTTAGAAGAGTAGGGGAATGTTTCAGCTGTCCACACCAACCCTACACTTCAGGGTTAGTGTAGCCTGGTAAACTGGCAAATCTGAAGTGGTCCATAGTCCACATGGGCTTCGTACCACCATCCTGTATTTCCTGTGCTGTGCAGTCCAGAAAAAAATGGATGGTTGAAGCACATGTCACCATAACAACAGCAGCAACAGCAAATACAACAGCAACCCCGTGTCCATCTCCCCGGAGCTACTCAGGGCGGCTTACATGGAGACAAGCCCAAAACAAACATGGTTAAAATATAACACACCAAAATATAAACACAGCCGCATAAAACAGAATAAAACAACATTATAACAAAATATAAGAGGAACCATTAAACCAGTGTTTCCCAACCTATTTTGATCCACGGCACACTTTTTACATTTGCAAAATCCTGGGGCACACCACCAACCAAAATGACATAAAATGACACTTTAACACAGTCATTCATATAGTTAATATGTTTTTAAAATGTATTTATACACTCAGTGTGAAACTTGGGCCTGTTTCAATGAGCTCAACATAGATATCCTGGCAGGAATGGCAGAAAGACACAAACTTCCCACACAGAACTCCCATAACCAAGAGAAAATGCTATAAGAGTTTGGTGGGCATTGACCTTGAGTTTTGGAGTTGTAGTTCACCTATATCCAGAGAGCACTGTGGACTCAAACAATGTTGGATCAGAACCAAACTTGGCATGAAACTCAATATGCCCAAATATGAACGCAGATGGAGTTCAGGGGAAATAGACCTTGACGTTTGGGAGTTGTAGTTGCTGGGATTTATAGTTCCCCTACAATCAAAGAGCATTCTGAACCCCACCAATGATAGAACTGGACCAGACTTACCACACAGAACCCCCAGGAGGCAAGAGGAGGTCTCTACTTGGGGAAAGGGAGGCGGGCCTTCCCAATGCATGGAGAGGGAGAGACCAAGTAGACAACAGGTGGGGAGGGTGTGTGTGTGTAATTTTGCGCCTTTATCGAGGTAGGTTTCTTAGGGTTTTTATACTTCAACACACTAGACTCTCCCCCCTCCCGGAGGTTCCAATTTCCCACGGCACACCTGATGATCGCTCACGGCACACAAGTGTTCCCCGGCACACTGGTTGGGAAACACTGCATTAAACCAGCAACCAATGAACCTGCAATAATAAACAATTTCTGGGCCTGGATGGGCAGGAAGCTGCAACTCAATTTTAAGGAAAAGGCTTCCCACTGTAAAAACAGACAGCCATGGACCTCTTGGGACTTCTTGGCCATCGCCGGGTGACTTTTGCTGAGATCACCAAATCACAGAATCATAGAGTTGAAAGAGGCCACATGGGCCATCTAGTCCAACCCACTGCCATGCAGGAAAAGCACAATCAGAGCATCTCAGACAGATAGCCACCCAGCTTCTGTTCTAAGAAAGGAACTTTCAAAACACTCGGCGGTAAAGAGTTCCACTGCTGAACAGCTCTTACAACCAGGAAGTTCTTCCTAATTTTCAGGTGGAATCTCCTTTCCTGTAATTTGAACCTCTTTATTAAGGCAATTTTCTTTTGGTTTCAGGCTGGGGGATGTGAACTCTTCCAGTTCACCCACTCAACTGTAGAAAAATATATATTCTGGCTTGGTCTACAGCTGCTGTGATACTATTATATTTGGGGAATTCTATCTTTCCTTTGGTTTTACCTACATAGTTGTGTGTGTGTGTATACGTGTGCCTGCCTTCAAGTTTGATGTTGACTCATGGGGATTCCATTGGGAAGCCAGCATTTAAACATCTCTACTGCCAGCCCTTGCAGGGCCATACTCTCTCTAATACAGTGTCTTACTTCCCTGAAGATAACATATGCTGATTGCACCTAGGGTTTGTGATTTATGATTAATACGATCTGTTAAGTAAAGAATTTTCAAGATACAAGATAAACCACAGTCAAGCAGGTGACAATGTGCTTTTCAATGGATCCAACGTAGTGATGTCCCTATGCCATAAAACCGACTATTAGTCCAGAAGCAAAAATCTGCCTCTTATAAAATGATCAGCAAAAACTGAACAGTGCACACTTTTCTGAATCTACTTAGCTCTTATACAAAGTGATCAGAGGGTGATCAGGCATGGCTGTGAGCATTATGTGCTACCCAGTAGGCAACCTCAACAGTCTATAAAAGAAAGTGAAATAAAATTCAATCTTCTCTCCCCACATTGCCTGGACTACTTTTTGTATGTAAAACAAGGTATTGTTCACTGGCAGCTTTTATCCTCAGGTTTCTGCTTCCTTTTCTGAATAATGAAGAACAGAAGGCGAAAGAGAGCCCACTCTCTCTAGCTAGGTTCAGTTTTGATTCATATATATCATTACCATATAAAATGTTTAAAATTTGAGGCAGGCTCAGTGATACACGAAGAGAGATACTGAGTGAAGTTTATTGCAAAGCTGCCCACGACTTTTGAATTGTGTCCAATTAAGTCATAGAGGAGACTCAGTTATAATCGTGCTGCTAATACTCTGGTTAGAATTTTTTAAGTCCCTCTAGCAAGACTACTCCAAAAATGGGGATACAGTCTATTATAAAGAAATTAGTTGGTTTCTCAATTTGTGTGTAAATGTGCATCGCCCTACCAGCTTTGTTGAACTGGTGTTCAGAAGCCAATAATGCAAAATGTTCCCCCCTCCCTCAGGGATCTTATAAGATTCACCAACTACTACTTTGTGTGTGTATGTGCCCTCAAGTTGCATGTTAACTTAAGTTGACCCCATTAATTTTTCATAGGGTTTCCTTAGGCAAGGAATATTCAGAGAATTTTTTCCCCATTTTCTCCCTCCGAAATATAGTGTGCAGTACTTGTATTCATTGGTGGTCTCCTATACATGTATTAAACAAGACCGGCTTTAGTTTCCAAGACTGAATCTTGCCCCTTTAGGGAATCTAGACCCTTACTTACAGGGTGAGCTCCTGTCTGTCCGCTCCAGCTTTCCATGTGGGGACATGAGAGAAGCCTCCTACAGGATAACACATCCGGACAGCTCCTGGGCAACGTCTTTGCAGACTGCCAATTCTCTCGCACATGTCAAGAGCGACTTGCAGTTTCTCAAGTTGCTCTTGACACACACACACACACACACACACACACACACACACACACACACACACACACACACAAATCACCTTTGTATTTGGACATATGACTCTGGCTGTGTAACCATGAAAGCATGTTATATATGCTAGATTTAACATTTATTTAAGTAAATTATAATGTTTTTTTAAACTGTTATGTTCAGCATATAATATTATGCTTCTTAAGGGAACATCCCTTTCTATAAAATTGAACAGTAGGAGCAAAGTGAAGTTTCTTTATTAGGGAACCTTCCAGACAGGCCCTATATTCCAGGATCTGATCCCAGATTTTCTGCTTATTCCAGATTATCTGGCAGTGTGTACTCACGTGTGTACTCCA
This sequence comes from Anolis apletophallus, assembly GCA_030556195.1. Taxonomy (NCBI): domain Eukaryota; kingdom Metazoa; phylum Chordata; class Lepidosauria; order Squamata; family Anolidae; genus Anolis; species Anolis apletophallus. The sequence goes on from JARBWK010000010.1 coordinate 74,750,834, forward strand.
GTGTGTACGCCAGTTTGGAGCAGAAAACCTGTCTGGAAGGGCCCTAGAGATACTTGGCAAAATCAGAACAGAGCTATTGTTTGCCTGCCTCGAGTGTTGATCTCATAGGTTTACATGCACACAGCTATTTGTGTACCTCTGTTTTCTTCTTATGCTGGATGAGCTTCCTTTTGATTCTGTGTGTGCAGTTTATTCACCAACACAGAAGGATAGACTTCAGCTGCCAATGTACTATACTTTATTCTCCACAAAGTCCTGGTGCTCTCCAACACTCCTCATCTTCGCCCGGTTTTTCTCACAGCTGGGGGAACTAAGTGCAAAAGCAAAGTGAAAGATCACTTGCGGAGCTTGAAACCCAGAATGATTTCCTGTCAGGCCAAGCCAGAGCAGGTTTAAAAACTAGGCCCCATGAGTAGAAAGAGCAGCTTGCTCCAAGGTATTAGATTAATTTTAATCTGAAGCCCTCAGTTGGGGAATATGAATCTTGGCATGCAATTCTCCTGAGGAGGGCACAGAGCTGGTTTATAGATTGCGTATCATGCATCAAAACTGGAAACTCCACTCTTGCTGTCACAGGAGTTTTCCAGGCTGGTTCTTTGTTGCTCAATCCTTTCAGAAGCAAGCAGACCTATTGGCATGCTCATCTATATCTTGGTCTTATGTGATGGAGGAGCTCAGACTTGCATTGCTTGTTTCAGAAGAGGCACACAAGGTGATTCTGTGGGTCACTGAATTTGTATGTGGAACTTTAGTTGAAAGATTTTGAAAACCATGGCTGGAAATACACCCCTTTCTGCCTTATCCTCTGAAGATCCAAGGCCAGTAGAAAGGGCATGGGTTAGATCAGGGGTTCTCAAACATTTTCAGCCACAGAGCCCTTTTTGAAGTGAAAGTTTCTTGAGGATTTCCCTATATATATATTGACAGATGTGCTGCGCTAGTGGCAGATGGATGGAGAGTGTTTGTGTGAACTAACTGAAAAAAATGAACAAATTCCTATGCACACGGCACATATCTCATTTGTAGTGCGAAAGAAAGAAAGAAAAAGAATAATACAATATTTAAAAAGAAGAACAATTTTAACCAACATACAGTAAATGTAACAGTATTTCAGTGGAAGACCCCAGGGGCCATCCAGTCCAATCCCATTCTGCCATGCAGGAAAAGCACAATCAAAGTACCCCCAATAGATGGCCACTTAGACTTTGTAATAATAGTAATAGGAGCAACCCCAGGGGCATCTGTTGGTAAGGAAAGAAGGATTTGGAGGTGAGGGAGCTGAGGGAAGATGGCTTTTGGGGGAGAGGGAGGCAGGGAGAAGAGGAGGAGCAGGAAAGAAGAGGGAAAGCTTGGAGGAGGAGGAGGAGGAGGAGGAGGAGGGAAGTGGAGGGGCCCACAAAGCCCCTCAAGATGCTATACATATATTGTTCCCCCTCTTTCCCTGATATTAGTAATTTTATATACGTTTTAAAATTTAAAAAAATCTACCAAAAAAAAGATGCTTTGTGAAATCCCAAGGGCTCCATGGAGCACACTTTGAGAACCACTGGATTAGATAAACCATCATCCTTTCTTGGTAAATCACACATTCATATTCCTTGGTGTTTCTTCCCTGGTGAGGAATCCAGGCAAAAAGAAATCAGGCACAACACAGTGCTTACTCCGATCCTGTCTATACAGAGCTAAACTGCTATATTGAAGTGGAGAACTTAAGGCACCTGGGGTCAAATCTGCCCCCCCCCGGGCTTCCCTACGTATTCACTGTATTTTCCCATGACATCACTGTTGGTTGGTTCTTTCAAAAGTCGTGGAGGACGGACCATCCCATCCGCGACTTTTGAAAGACTCCTGATGATTTATCACATGTGAGGACGTCATATTTAGTTTACGCTGCCTCTGAGGAAGTCCTATTGGAAAGGACAAAACGGCCCGCTGCCGGTTTCATATTGAGCTCCCCGCCGTCAGGCTTGGTCCCTGCACTACACGTCCCTGGAAGACGACAGTGTTGGGGCTCGGGCGTCTTTGCTCTTGGCAACTAACAATGGACTACCACTCCCGCCACCACTTGCGGCATAACTCTGAGCAGAGCCTGCGCTACCTACCAGGAAGACGCTTGACGTCTTGAGCAAGACCCCGGATACAACCCTCGTTTCGCCACCCGATAAAGGGTTCTAGTTTGGGCTTACTGCCCCCAGGAAATTTCCTCTTTACAAAGGGTTTCCGCCTCTATCCTATTCAGGTTTTGATTTATTAAGACTGATTCTTCCAGTGTTCTTGTAGCCCTGTTCTCACTGTATTGTATTTGAATATATAACTACTCAGTGGCTATTTGAACTGCATTCATCCTTGAAGATTGTTTGATATGCAATGTACTTTTTGTGTAACTTCTATGCTATTTCCTATGTAATCTGTTGTGGTTCTCATTGTGTGAGCCTTTTTCTGCCCATTTAAATGTATTTTGATATGACTTATTTGCTGCCTTAGTAGTATTTGTGTGATCTTTGGGCCTCACCAGTCGGATGGCACGCTCCTGCCATGCTTGTGCACGTGCGCTCCCGCCGCCACCTTCGCGGGGCTTCTTTTGCCAAAATGAGGCTTTAGTGGGCGGGCCCTGGCGCTCGTCTTGCCATGCACGGTGTGGTGACATGACCGCCCATTGGTTGCTGCTGGGGGAGGGCAAGGCAAAGGCATGCGCATGGATAGATTGCGAGGCTGTGGGAGGGATGGAGGGAATGTGTGTGTGTGAGAGAGAGAGAGCCAAGGAGAGAAGAAAGAAATCCGGAGAACTTTTTCAGATCCTTTTGGCAGGCAGGCGGGCGCTGGAAGGAGAGAGGGAGAGAGAGAGAAAGAGGCAAAGGAGGCTGGGCAAAGTGGGGCAAAGCTAAGCAAGCCCCACCGCAAACCCTGCTGCTGCCCTCGGGACTCCCATTCCAAGCCGAGACCTAGGCGATCGAGCTGTGTGGGGCTGCTTTCTTTCCTTGTTGGGGGCAAGGAGGGAGGGCTCCGCCATGTTCCTGGGGCTGAACCCGAGGAGGAGGGGGCTGCGGGGATGGAGACTCCACTTGCTGCTGCTGCTTGTGCCCTCGCTGCCTTTCTCCGCCTCGCCCTCCCTCGCCCTTGAAGAAGAAAGGCGGCGAGGGCCCACGGGGGGGGGGAGAGGGTGGCTCTTCAGAGCCAGCTAGGAAGAGCCACCCCCCCTCTCTCCCGTGGACATGGACTGCCACCAGTGGGAGGGGTCCTCCTTCCTGCCAGCCATCCACTTGGGCGTCCTTTCTGAGTGACACCCTCGAAAGGAAGGAAGGGCCCCCCTGTTGCATCTGTCACTTTGGGGAAGCACCTCTTCCACTCTTCCTTCTCCTGCCCAGGTAAGGAAGCCTCGAGGGAGGAGGGGGGGAGGCTGCTGTGGGGAGGCTCCAGCCTCATGTGGGTCCCTCTCTCGGTTGAGTTTCCTGGCCCAGGCAGCAGCCAGGCGGCCCCTCTTCCCAGCCCTGCGCATTCCGAGCTGCCGCCGAAGCCATATCTAGCCGGAGCGCTGGCGGGTGCGCCTATAAATACCCTCCTGCTGCATGCGTAGGAGGGGCCTGCTGTGCATGCAAGAAGCAGGATGGGATGGGGACTTCCTGCTTCATGAAAGCATGCAGCAGGAAGGCGGAAGGCAATGAAGACATTAAGAGGCAAGGAGGATCCCCTTCCCGGGTGTGCATGGCGGCAAGTTCGTGGGCAGGCGAGAAAGAAGCCCTGCACGGATGGAAGGCTGCAGTAGGAGCGTGCGCGTGCATGCGCACACGCTCACATGCAGAACAGGTGATCTTTTCAACTTGATTGTTCATATAGTAGCTTGCATGATGAAAAAGTGTGGGCACCCCTGTTATAGATTTATACAGTCCTACATGATCATTTGAAGGCAACCATAAGGCTGATGTGGCCCTTGGTGAAAATGAGATTGACACTCCTGATCTAGAGCCATACCATAAAATAACACTTTATTTATATTCCGCCATGTCTCCCAAGGGGACTTAGGGCAGATCACAGTACACATATATGGCAAACATACAATGCTAATTTGAACAGACAGGACAGAGACAGAGAGAACGGAAAAGAGGTATGTTGTGTCATTGTCCAGTGTTTTGGCACCTTGGAGGTTGTGCTTGAATCCAGCCATCGGTTGGGGTGGGGTGGGGGGTGCTATTGCTCCATCCGCTATGATGAAGAGCCATCAGAACTTCCTCCTTCCTTTTGGTTGCAGGGCATTTTCTGACCTTTTTCTTTATGGTGTCGTAAAATACCTCCCCACTTGTTTTAGTGGCACCTAATTTCTCTACTTACCGCTCAAACTGTTTTTGATCTGCTTAGGTAAACAGTGAGCTGGACTATCAGTCAGGTGTTCACACTGACCGGGGCTTCAATCTGTCAACCTGTTGGTTGGTAGATCTTATCATTGCTGGCGATTTACCAGCTGTGCTAAAGCCTGGCCCATATGAGCAACATAGAACAATGATTCATGTGAATGCTTTCTCAGAAGCAAGCATTGTTGTGATGCTTGAGCTTTCCCTTGTGGAAAATGAGCACAAAATGTAGCCTAAGCCTTAGATAGGAAACTGTCATAGTCTCCTTGACATTCAGTGTTTCCCATTGCCCACTTGGCTAGTGTATTTTCTATTTTTCAAAGATGCTGTGGATATACAAAAATGAAATCAAAATATGTTACAGCCTTTCTTTTCAGGTGCCTGATTTATTTTGAGGGAGTAGCATAGAGGGCAGTCAAAGTTCTTCTTTGGGTTGGATTCCTGCCAGCTGTTTACACGCATTGGATTTCTCTGTGTACCGTTCTGGCTATTGATTTAATCAATTAATAACAGTGTGAGGGCTTGTCTTTCCTGTAATCACACAGTGTGTTTCTGTTGACATTTGAAAGGCTGGAGGATACATGGGGAACAAGGAACCAAACATTTCTTTGAAGTTGATCTGTTTTTCCACCCAATTCTCTTCTAATTACTTGCTGTAAGAATTGTAGTAAAGCTTTCTTCGCTAAGGCCTTACTGAAGTTGAATGGCCCCTTCAGGAGATTATATGGCCACTCCTGAGAAGGGTGATATTTTCAGCAGGGGAATCATATAGCTTCAGCAGCAGCCTTCCTGACCCAGTCTCAAGCCCAATTGTAGCTTGATGTAGCTTTGTTCTCCCATAGAGTAAAACAAATCATTACATACAATTCTGTGCAGGAATCATTACACACAATTCTGTGCAGGAATCATTACACACAATTCTGTGCAAGTGAGGGCTGTTCCAGGAGAGGTGTGATTTAGGGCTGGTAAGTAAGGCAGAAGAAGAGCACTTAAATCTTCTGCTCTTCTTGGTTTTGCTGCTACTTTCCCTCTTATGGCTGCTTTTCTCTTTACAGAAAACAGATGGTGGGGAAAGGTCGGAGTTTCTCTGTTTCGTGATGCTTCTTTGTTCCAACTTATCTCCATAGCATATTTTCTTTGACAGACTGGCTCTGAGGGGCACTGCTATTAGCTTTTAGTACCAGCCTTGGGGAATAGTGACATTATAACCTACCCATGAAGATGTCACACAATTAGGGATACCTTTAAAACAATTTTTGGTTCATATTATAAAACAAATGACCCAACCACCTTTCTCAAGCTACCTTGAAATTTCTCTCTTCTCTAAATTTTGTGATATATTTCTGACATACAGAAAATCTATACGTTAAGGAAATGTATGTACAAAACACATGATTTAAGGGGAAATGCATTTGAAGATGCATATATACCAGGTCTGGGCCAGATGTGGCCCCTTGGGCTCTTTCCTCAGGCCTTCCTCTCTCATACCATCCTACCCTTCCCTCCTTCTCTCTTCCCTCCCTCCTTCCCTCCCTTCCACCCTTTTGTCCTTCCTCCCTTCTCTCTTTCCTCCTCCTTTCCCTCTCCTTCCTTCCTTCCTTGTTTTTCCCCCCTTCTCTCTTCCCTCCCTCCCTCCCTCCTCTCTTTTTCTCTCCCTCCTTTCCTCCAGGGGAATGTTTAGCTGGGAGAAGACAAGGTAGTAGGGTTGGATAGGTTAGTTCAGAAGAGCCTGAAAGTCATAAAACAACGTCCAAATTTTGTCTTCCGAAGCAGTTTAGAACCATGCAGGAAAGGTTGGAAGGGGGGGGGGGGGAGGAATCCAAATTTGAGCCACTTATCCCCCCCCCCCGAAATATTCCATAATGTTCTGATGTCTCCCAAGGTTATTTTAATTTTTTACAACCATTAAGCAACTTTGGTAAAGCCTACAAACTTTTAACATCTCATGCTTTTCCTCCCTCGGCGGTGCAAGGGAGGGATGAGGTGAGCGTGGCTAAGCACACCCATTGTTGTAGTTTGTGAAGACCAGGACCCCAATGATAGAGATTGCAAAAGGCCCTGCTGTTAAACTACATTTCCCACACTGGCCTGCTGCTCATTAGCCAAAATGGCTGAAAGACCCCTATAGCTGTGTGTAGCAGTCTTCGTCTAAATATAACATAAACTGATTGAATCTACAAAGGTGTTTAACGAAGGCAGCAAAGCAAGAAGCAACTTTTGCAAAGCCAAGAGAGCATAAACTGCTTAAAAACCAATCATTTCACTTTGGCCTGATTGCCATGAACAAGGCACAGGGGTAGCCAGCCACAGCCAGCCAGCCCTTTACATCAGTAAGTAATGATAAAATAAAATGATTGACTGCATCTTCAAAAAGGAATAAGTGGATGGATTTGTCTTGAGGGTCACCCCCAACTCTGTAGAGCAGGAGTGCTCAGGACGGTGATCGCAATCGACCGGGTGATCTTTGGGCCTCATCCGGGTGATCTTCAGGCCCTCACTTGGTCAATGCATGCTCCCGCGTGCACACGCTCCCAGCGCCGCCTTCCTCTGCCCTGCCATAGGCGACAGAGGAGGAAGAGGCCCCCCGCGCGCTCCTCGCTGCCTCTCTCTCGCCCCGATCCATGGATCCGGGTGAGAGAGAGGCAAGGAGGAGCGTGCAGGGGGCCTCCCGAGGTGCTCCGCTCACCTCTCGCCTGGATCCATGGCAGTGAGGAGCGCGCAGGGGGCCTCCTCCTCCTCTGTCGTCTATGGCAGGGTGGCGACAGAGGAGGAGGATGCCCCCCGTGTGCTCCCCTTGCATGTCTCTCGCCCGGATCCATGGATTGGGGTGAAAGAGAGGCGAGGGGAGCGTACGGGGGCCTCCTCCCCCTCTGTCGCCTATGGCAAGGCTGCTACAGAGGAGGCGCCCCCCCGTGCACTCTCCTCGCCTCTCTCTTGCCCGGATCCATGGATCCAGGTGGGAGACAGGTGAGGGGAGCGCGACGAGGGGCCTCAAGAGGCGCCATGGATCCGGTGAGCAACCAAGTTAATAAGAAGCCACCTGTGGGAGCGCGCGCCCCCGCAGCAGGTGATCTTCTCAACTTGGTTGCTCAAAAGTAGCTCGCATGCTGAAAAAGTGTGAGCACCCCTGCTGTAGAGGAAGCAAATGGATGTCAGGAGAGTTTGGATGTTACCTTTCTGCCCAGAAGAAGGAGGGTCAGTACAGACCCCTTGATGGGGTCTGAACTATGATTTCTGTTCTCCACCAATTTAAGACAGTTTGTGCCACACAAACAAAGTTTCTGGAATAGAACAACTACTTTCAAAGTAAAGACCACCCAATGAAACAAGAAATAACACTTTCAAACTAGGAACACATTTTCTTTATTATTAAAAATGTTTTTAAAAACTTTGAAAATTTTCCAAAAATCCATGGCTAAGTCAAAGGTTATGAAATTTGGTGAACTAATAGTGGTCCATGCATTCTACCACTGCAGCAAGTTTCATCAGGATTGGTCTAAAAATGAGGGAGAATCCCTTGAAGTTTCCCCAGTTTAAGTGCTGTTTTTTCCTACTGCGTATGCATATCTGCCATTAACAAAACGATTTGGAAGTTTTAGAAGTTTCAGAAAGTTTTGAAGTTTTGATTTTTTTTATAAAAAAAATCAGAAGTGACTTTAGAATTGAACCACCAGTGCCCCCTACATCTTAAACTAGTTTTGAACCTTTTTTGGGGGATCAACCAAGCCTAGGTAGAGAGGGAACATGAGAAAACAGACTTTCTGCTTCTCTAGAAACCAGGGCACAAGGGAGCAATGGGTTCAAATGGCAGGGAAAGGGATTTGACTGAAAAGATTAGGAAGAAAGTAAGAGCTGTTGGGGAGTGTCATGGGCTGCCTCAAGTGTGGTGGAGTCTTCTTCTCTTAAGGCTTTTCCACAGAGGCTGTCTATTGGGAGTGCTTTGATTGTGCCTTTTTGCATGGCAGGGAGTTGGATTGGATGGCCCTTGGGGGTCTCCCCCAGCTCTAGGATTCTATATCAGGAGTAGGCAATATGGGATTTAATGAATACACTTTTTCTCTCCTGTTCACCATCTCATCCTGACCAAGGCCAACCCTTTTGGGATTCAAATGTTTCCCATCTGTCATTCATTTTCTGCCTCCAAAAGAGAAGAGGAAGGGGAGGAAAGGGCAGGGAGGGGACTTGGGCAGAACCCCCTCACTCTGGCTTGCCCACTTCGGCCTGCCACGATTCTTGGGTTTGAAACGATAGAATACAATAAACTTTCATTTACACTGAAGTGTGGAAATGTGTGTTCCAAAGCTCTACATCATTCAGATTTTGCAACTGCTATTTTTCCCTGAGTTGCATGTACATTTGTACCCAAGTGGGCTGTTCTCCCAATAGTTGCTATATGTCACTAAATTTCTACCTATAGAGGAATGGTGGGGTGGGAGAGGAAAACAGAGATGAGCAAATTATGTGTTCTCTATTTTTGTGGAAATTAATGGGTCTAGATTTCTCTCAGTGCTCCCCTTTTTGATTAAAAGCAAAGATCAATTACCTGTATTGAAGCTCTCCAGGACAGTCACTTTATTTTTTTAATAGTTGAAACCCCCCTTTCACATTTTACAACCCCTTCCTCCCTCCCCCTCCCTCTATATATAGCAGGGGTGCTCATTAGGTAGATTGTGATCTACTGGTAGATCGCATAGGGCGTCCTGGTAGATCGCAGGCAGAGCAGGAGGAAGGCTCAGTCCCGCCCTGCAGGTTCTCAACGCCACCCAAGTGCTGCCGGCCCTTGGTTATCTGAGGTCCTTTCCACACAGTTGAATAAAATCCCATGTTATCTGCTTTGAATCAGATTATATGGCAGTGTGGACTCAGAAACCCAGTTCAAAGCAAAGCAGATATTGTGTTATATGTTTCACATTTTTGTAGTGGGTAGGTAGATCATTTTGACTTGGTTGTTTTATAAGTAGCTCGCATGCTGATATATACAGTATATATATATATATATACTGTATATATATATATATATATATATAGAGAGAGAGAGAGGACATTTTCAGCAAATATTGTCTTTCCAGTTTGAGTTAAACTCCATCATGTCGAGAAAAGAATGCTCTTGTTTCATTTTCAAATTTGATATCTGAGTAATTCAGGATCTGACTGGATTGCTTTTATGAGTATTTTGTATTTCTTTTATTCTCCTTACTTTGATATTTCTGTGCCTTTTGTATTGGCTAGTTCTCTGCATTAGGGCACTGGTGTCCAGCAAGCATAACTATGAATGTTTTATTTGGAAAGTAAATAAAAAAATATAGCTCTCCTTCTTTAGCCAAGTTGATAGCTTGTCTTCTCCTCCATTTTCACAGTGTTTCTATTTATTTCTTGTGGGGATGCATTGAATAATACATAGTTCCCAGTAGAGTATAGACAGAGTTTTGTTATCATAAAAGCTGCCAAGAATCCTGATGTTAAATTATACAGTTAGAACTAAAGCCATAAGGAACCAGCTTCCTGATTTCTGTCAGTTTGCTTAAGAAAGTAGTAAACTGACAGCCCAGTGCCAGACATGTTTACTCAGAAGAAGTCCCACTGTGTTTTATGGGATACTCTCAGAAAATTATAATCAGAATTTTAGAGACATCTATTACTATAGTGATCCGTTTTTGCTTTCCTTGAATTGATAATTGCTGAGTAGCTAAGCTGATTTGAGTCCCCTCTGGGGGAGATAAAGTGAGGTATTATTATTATTATTATTATTAAAAGCATTTATTCAAATAAAGGAGTGAATTATTGGAAGATAATTAATACAGTCTCTTGACCATTGAAACACTTGAGTGAAGCAATAAACAAGAGGAACCAAGAAACCTTATGACAAGGCCTGTAAATAAATTGTACTCCCCACTGTTGAAAATTAAATAGAACATTTAAAAAACTGTTGACTCCATGGATATTTATATGCTAAATTCAACTTTCTGTCCCATTGCTTCATTCAAGCATAACACCTCTGGCCAAAAAGGCCAACCATATGACTGGAAGGGAGCCTTTGAATCTCCCTGTAGATGAGACCAGTGTTTCCTGTAGGCTGGTGTTGCTGCCAATCTGCAGTGGGGAGGGGCTTAAGGAAGCCTCCTTCAGTTAGCCCCTCCCCTCTGCATTCGGTTTTAGGCAACACAATGAGGAGGGTGTGCACATTGCTGCTCAGCTCAGTTCTTCCTAAGTGTTTGGAGTCCAAAGGGTTGGATTGGGGCCAAACGGCTTCCTGCTCAACTCTGCTTGGTCTCCTTTTTCGCCTCGAGAGTTACTGTCGGTATCTCTGATATGAGGACCAATAGGTCATGAGCTGCTGGAGTGCAACATTGTGAAAGATGGGCATGTGAAAGCATTGCATCCATTTCTCATTTACTTTGGCTAGATATTTATTTTATTTTTGAAGACCTCACCTTAAAACCATATTGGAGCAGGCCATTGCATTGTTCAGTTGTCATCTGGAGCTTTATGGCCAAGTCAAGGAAATCTAACTCATTTCCTTACAGAGTCAATTTTCTCCTCCACTTCTTTTTTACTGTGTAGTTAAGTGATTCTTCATTTATACTTTTCCACTTAAATACTGGTTTAAAGATTGACCAATAAATTGTCCAATTTGGGGGAGGAGGGGCTCCAAGTTGAAGCTGTATTTCATGAGATGTCCATTGGTTCAGTTAACATGAGCCATCTGATGGATATGACAATCCTTTGAGTTACAAAATATTAGTACATACTTGACTAGCCATCATAGAATAATAGAATCATAGAGTTGGAAGAGACCTAATGGGCCATTCAGTCCAACTCCCTGGCAAGAAGCAGGACAAGATAAGAATCTGATCCAGAGAAAGGCACAATTTTTGTAGACCATGTCTTTAACAGAAATAATAGTATATTTTCAGTGTATGCAGAAGTAAATAATTCTGTTCAGTCTCATAACTTCAGCAGTATAAAAGGAGCTTCAAGGAATCATAGATTTAAGGTATTCTCCACATATAGCTCAGATAACCAAGATCTTCTAAATTCCATGCATATTTGAAGTCCAAAGTATCATGGGAGTACGTCCAAAAGGGATCTGGCCTGGTCTCTAAGCCCCTAATTAGGGCAGAAGTTTCAGTCTGCAGTTGTGCCAAAAAGGAATAATACATGAGCACAAACAGTATTTTACTGCCCAGATGCCTCCTCGGTGACAGGTGTCACTGGGTTTTCACCTTCAATTGTATTCACAAAATTACAGGTGAACCCTTCCAGCCTCATGATATTGTTGTTGTTTTTGAAAAATGGCTTCAAAATATGGCAGCTGTCAAGCCAGATGTTCTAGGCAATTTGTTGAGCCTCTTGACAGTGGTTAAAGTAGAGCAACAGTTTCAAACTTTTTATTTAAGAGCTGCATTGGTGGAGTCTTACTTTGGTTCTTCAGGTGGTACCTGATAACAGAAGGTGGGTAGCCTGTTCCTCTTAGTATCTTTGCATTTTGTCCTCTTGTCTGTGGTCTCCATGTGGAATCACTGGAATGGGTGACTTCCATTTCACTGAAGTTTTAATCCAAACTTTAAGGAACTATCCAATTGATGGATTTGGTACTTTGGATCATTTCTGCGATGTTTTGACTAAATATCTGAGTGGTTTCACAGTCATATCATGAAACTTTTAGCACTACCTTGGAGATTAGCCCACCGCTTTCTCACGATCTGAGGTAAAGTAGGGAATTGTGTTTCAAGCAAATGTCAGAAGCAGGGAATTAACAAGAGTCTATTCTCTCTCTCTCTCTCTCTCTCTCTCTCTCTCTCTGTAAGCAAGTGATTTAGCGTAGTTGGTAAAATTCTGCCTTTTAAAGGCTATTAAATTTACTAGCTGTACCCGCCACACATTGCTGTGGCCAACCTACCCTCCCTCTTTCTCTCCTTTCTTTCTCTCCTTCCTTCTCTCCCTCTTTCCTTCCTTCCTTCTCTTTTTTAATTTGTTTTCTCCTCCCTTCTCTTTCTCTTCCCTTCCTCGCCACCTTTTCTTTCCCTTCCTCTTTCTCCTCATTCTTCCTTTTTTACCTATTCTTGGACTGCAACTCCCAGCAGTCCTCCTGATTAATCTATCTACATCCCTATCTATGTCTGTCTAATCTATCTATCTTATCTATCTGGAGGATTGCTGGGAGTTGCAGTCCAGGAATAGGAAATTGGAAATATGCAGGGATTGGGATGCTCTAAAAGAAATCCAAGGAGAAGAAAGCTTGCATCTTGGAAACAGTGCATTTGGATCCTCCTTCTCTCCTAAAGGACCTGGTCTATGGGATGCTGTGAATTGTAGTTCAGAAGAGAGTGTGGATATGCTATTGTGTGCTTTGTTTGCCGGGGGAGTCGTTTTTGCGCATGTAGCATCTTTTTGCTTTTTTGGGTTTCTAAGTCCCTTCCGCTGTGTTTTTCAGTGTTTTTATGAGTGATGGTCGCTCATTGGCCTGTATATTGTGTCCAAATTTGGTGTCAATTCGTCCAATGTTTTTTGAGTTATGTTAATCCCACAAATGAACATTACATTTTTATTTATATAGATGTTAAAATGTATGTGCGAGTGTGCATGAGCAGGGATGTGTGTTGAGGCTATTTTGGGAGTCTTTGTGGAGGGGTAAATTATGTTTTAGTAATATGTGGTAGGGTTTGGTAGCAATTTCCTCTTTTAACTACATTTTGGCACTGCTCCAGACAATAGGAGAGCTACAACGAGTGGACTACTGATATTCTACTTTTGTATAAAGCAGCTCATGAATATGACGCTACCTCAAAATGTGCCATTTTGATCCCGGAAGCATGTCCTTTGCCCCTCCCAAATGGTGGTCATTTAGACATCACAAAAAAAAGAAAACAAGGGAAGGCTCTGATTTGCATAAAACAACATGTACACATTGGTGATGTCCTCCAGATCAATTTGCCAGCCTCCATGATGAATCGGGGGGCAGTGAGGCAATCCTGATGCCCAGTACCCTGCCTTGCTAGGAGCGGATGCATTCCCATCCTACGTGAAGAAGTGTTGCCATGCGGCTTCCCTCCACAGTAGCCTCGTTGTTTCTAATGGAACATGTGAAGGCTCCTGTGTTGGTGGCACAGCATCATAGGATGCTGCCACTCCATTTGAGCCATAGAGCCCTTCCAAAAGTAAGGCTACATCATGGGATCGACAATGGAGGATTCCATGGCTCATTTGGGGCAGAAGTGTCCTAGGATGTTGAAATTTCATCATGTGATGAGATTGCAAGACCCTTGCTCTCATGTGGGATAGATTCCTGGCTAAAGCACAGTTGCTTGGAAGTGCACATATGACAGTACACCATTAAATAACGTGACTTCCAGTCCTGGTATACCATAGAGTTGTGCTGGAGGACTTAGAGATTCCTAGTGATATGATCATCTTACTCAAACTGGGAAGAAGCTGACCAAATAACCTGTGTTGAAACAGTGCTTATTGTCTAGGTGTTAATGGTAGATGAACAGCTTCAGGATACCCGTCAAATAAAGGACACCTTCAAAATGATAGCCTTTCAGTTATTCTCTGTAAAAGTAGATATGTAATCCTTTCACTGGAGTCCCCGGTGGCACAGCTGGTTAAACTGCTGAGCTGCTGAACTTGCTGACCGAAAGGTCACAGGTTTGAATCCAGGGAGCAGTGTGAGCTCCCATTGTTAGTAAAACACAGAGGCTGTACACACTATAAAGAATGTTGTTAGTCTCAGCTTCTGCCAACCTAGCAGTTTGAAAACTGACTCCCCGGATGAGCGGAGGCGTTGCCGGAGGAGGGGCTGGAGGTGTGGTAGGAGGAGGAGTCGGTGTGCCCTCCTGCCCCCCTCTTTAGCTTCCTCCTTATCTGTTCCTCAGTCGACTTCTGAGATGAGCGGCCCTTCCTCTGAGAGAAGGAAAGAGGCAGCCGGAGCTGGCTTTTTGGCAGATCCCCAGGCTGCAGGGCCTGACCACATGCCCAACTTACTCAGGCCAACTAATATCAGCACCTTCAACAATGGTACCTACAATCGAGTGCCCCAAAATAGACAGAGGAAACTTAGGCCCAAGATATTCTGGGGAGCTGATTACCTCTCCTGGAGGTCGGCCACCTCTTCCAGCTTCCAGAGGAGACCAGGGGGTGGCCTGGTTAAACCCACAAAGAGTAATGTAACATCAGACCCACTTAAGGTGATTGACTCTTCATCTAATGACAATACTGCCGGGGAAGTCGATACCACCATACCCTCTGGCATGAACTGTTCGCCACCAGCGATTAAAGCAAGTGATGAACTCTCAGCCCATGGGCGTGGCTCCTGGTTCGCAAGAGAGATGACGTTCACCCCAGCCCCTCTCAGGCCGTACTCTGGGAGCGGGAAGTCGCCCCCCCCTTTGTTGGCAGACAACTGCCTCCATAGTGTGTTTGATCCTCATGTTCTCCCCCTTATTTATGTGTTAACCCTTAACTGTTTGTCTTGTAATATGTGTTTCTCTGTTATTTTGTTATAATTCAGCTGTAAACTGCTCCGAGCCTCCGGGGAGTGGCGGTATAAAAGTTTGAATTATAAATAAATAAATAAATCATGCAAATGTGAGTAGATCAATAGGCAACGGTTTGGTGGGAAGGTAACAGTGATCCATGCAGTCATTCTGGCCACATGACCTTGGATGTGTCTCCGGACAATGCTGGCTCTTCAGCTTAGAAATTGAGATGAGCATGACTGGACTTAATGTCAGGGAAAAACCTTTACCTTTTAATCCTTCCTCCTCCACTAGTCAGTTGAAAAAGAAACTGGCCTTAAAGAATACATACTACCAGGACTATGTATGCAGATGCTACCATGATAGATGTGGACAATAATGAATATCTGTTTCTACATCAAACATTTAATGTGTTTGTGCTAACATGTCATTTGAGGATGCAGTCAAATTCAGACAGTAAAATGTTCTGGGATGACACTGAAATGCATACCATATTAACATTCAGTCAGGACAAGTCTTTGTAATGTTTATGCTTTTGTTTGAAGGCTGTAATTTCTTATTTAAAGCTTTTTCTGAAATCTATTTCCAAGGTTATTGCTTCATGTTGTTTCATGACCAGTCTGGCCCTTAACAAGAGTTATTTGGAAACATTTCCCTGCTGCTATACTTGTATGTTAGATTTAGCAACCTTTGCATGCCTTTACTCGCTACCTGTTAATTTGGTGGCAATTTCATATGTTGTTATTGTACCACACTAATTATTTTCATGCATTCTGCGTTCTGCAGCAATTTCTTTCCCCCCTTTCTTTCCTCCATCAGAACATGTATTTTATTATGGAAAAATGTGGTACTTTTTGTATGTTTTAAAACAACACTACGTTTTTTCCCTATCTCTATTGGATCCTCTTTTTGTGTATGTATGGACATGGGAGTGGTTCTTGGTTAGCTTTTGCCTCATCAATATGATTAGTTTGCTTGAGAGATTCTGTGCTATATTTCACATTTCCCAACATTTTACACCTGTCTCTCAATATTCTTCTCCAAACTTTAATTTCACAATGTATAGGCTCTTCTTTATTCAAGATAACCACAGCTCCAATGCTTGCAACAGATGTCCTATGTTTTCAGTTCTGAGCCTCTGAAGAGTGCCTAATTTTGAGACTCTTATTCTTTGTTTTGATCTACCACCTTGTCACATGAGCCACCAGAATTGGCCAGTCTTGCTGTGTGTTGCCGGCACCCACCCAGAAGTACTTGTAATGGGTGTGATGGGAACCGTCAGACTCCATGAACAAAAATGAAAAACCCTGTCACCACCACAGAAAATAAGCCCATGTGAAGAGGTCCATAGACATTAAGGTGTGTGGTATCTGAGACCTATCTGATGTTAAACAGAGTGCAAGAAATTCTGTTTCATTACTTTGCTATATGCATTAACAAATGACTACTACCTTTTTATTTCATCATTGGTTTCACATTGCTAAGATATATAATAATAATTATTTATTTATTTGCACCCCGCCACCATCTCCCCTGAGGGGACTCGGGGTGGCTACTGGCTAACATGAGGCCAAGCTGATTAAATGCTTTATTTAGAATAAAGGGAAAGAATAAAAGAGGTAAAATATAGTCCATTGATGACTCTAGCATCAAGGGATTGCAATGCAATAGTCCAAGGAGTAAAAAGCTCAATAAATGCAGAAATAAATGCCAATGGGCTAAAATCCTGGATAAGTTCTTGGCAACAAAGGCTTGGCAAATACTTGAGTTCGATGACTTGAAGGCCCAACGGCCCAGGCTTGATTTCCATGGAGCTTAGCAAGAAAGCTTAACGTTGACATGAGATGCCACGCATCTCTGGGACCCAACTTAAATAGGCCCCCCAAGGCTTTGATCTTGAAGGCGCTGACTTCGACGCAGCCCATTCCCTTGGACAGTTTGCCGGCTTGGGTTTCTCATGCCTCCCGGAGAAGGATGGTATGTCAGCTCATTAGTAGCTGCACCTGGAAGCAGGGGAGGCAACACAGCTCTGCCCTCACCGCTCTTCTTTGCGGCCTGAGAAAGAGAAAGGCTGCGCCTGCTCTTGACCACTGGCTGACACAGAGACTTTTGCAGAGGCTTGCTTTCAGGCCTAGCTGAGGTCTTGAAATTAACATGGCTTTGGTCTGGCTTAGCTATGGAACCAGGCTGGGGCCTGAGACAAGCCCAACAATTACAACAAATCAAAATGAAATACATAACAGCAAATAATAACATCAAATAAAAATAAACAGCAAACTAATACAAAGTCAGACACAGGAAATGAAAATAAAATAGTAAAATGAGCATAGCGGGCTGGGCCAATTACAAAGAATAAGATTATAAAGCATAACAAAGTATAAAAACCCTGGGTGAGATAGACGAGTAGGGTAATGTGCCTGTTGGTTGTTTTTAGTGGAGCATTAATACTCCCAAGATAGTGTTTAGTTTTTAGTACTACCTGCTAATTTGTGAGTGTGTACTGGATCTTTTTAGCAATTCTTATGGAATTCTCAGATAGTCTGTATTGATTATTATTGTACAAGTATATTGACAGATTTTGATTTCCACATCCAGAATTTGGCTATATATCGATGTGGTGATAAAGTTGGCCATTTATCATCTCACACATCTGCAGTACCTAGAGTCTAAGTAGGTATTTTCCATTAATTCAATAATAACCAGATTGCTGTCTCTGCTTTTTATGTGAGACTAAGATAAAACTCTTCAGACTTTGCTTATGTGACTAGAAGGCATCCTGGTACTAGTCCCAAACTAAATTTCCTGTCTACTTCATATGTGCTAGCCAGAGTCATGTATCAAAGCAATGTAGCATTTCTAGTATAGGGAATGAAGCATGCTTCTAATTTGATAGGTGACCTAAAATGAGCTAGTTAGTTCAAGGTGAGTATTAACATCTGAAGTAGGGGAGAAAGTTGGGATCATGTTCCCTCTTCTTCCAACCTTTGTATATTGATTAGCTTGTATACTCATGTATAAGTCTAGAGATCCTAACCCCCCAAAACAGCATTGACTTATCTACAAGCACTATATATAACGTATCATTTGTAATATGTTACACTTAAGATTGTCTTTGAAAATAGTCTAGAAATTTAAGTTAATCCAAAAGAGGGTAACTGAAACCAATTAATATCACCATATTTTGTCAATATAGTCAGCTTTTTATATTCATAGATTCTGTACCCACAAATTCAACCATCCATGACTTGAAAATATTAAAAAACAAACAAACAAATCTAAAATGCTGACCTTGATTTCACTGTGCTATTATATAATGGGACCCTCAAGTCCCATTATATACAGTTATATATTATAACTGTATTTCTGACACCTATGCTCTTTTCAAATTAAAAAGTTCCAGGTTAAACTTTTAAATTGCTAAATGGATTGGTCTAGATTACCATGGGCCATATTGTAGTTCCTTGTCTGGAATGAACTTATCTAAGGTTCTTTTCGAGGTGTTCCCAACCAATGAAGTGAACTAATTGGCAACAATACAGCACTACAAAATGATAGCAGTATCAATTCAGTTTGATTGCAATGGATCTAATAATCGTAGAACAGTTGTGGAGATATCATGCAGCCCTACAGATATTATTGGACTGCAACTCAGAGCAATCTGTACCATTGGCTCTGCTGGCCAGGGCTGCTGGAAGTTGTAGTTCAACATCTGAAGGGCTGTTTAATTCGCACCCTTATTAATTTTCCCTTCAGGGGGAGAAGGGCGGGGTAGAAATGTATGAAATAAAAATTTAGAGCAGTGGTCCCAACCCTTTTTTGATCAGAGACCACTTGACCAGGAACCACTTGACCTGGTATCACTTTGACCAGGAACCACCCTCCAACATTAGTATCAAAAGGATTATGAACCAGTTTTTGGTCAACTTTAGTTTTGATTTGGTTATTTCGGGTGCTGATTCAGATAATTGCTTTTGATAGACCACATGAGTTCTAGATTCTGATACAGAACATATGGGATCCAGTAATTGCTATCTGCTCACCCACAAAAAACCATATTTTATAAGTCTTGGCACTATAAGAGGGTTTTGCAAGACCAGACACTCGTCGCAATGGTGTAGTAACGGTGAAGTCACGGACCATATTTTAGTTCTTGCGGACCACTGGTGATCCACGGACCACAGGTTAGGAACCACTGCTTTACAGTGAGAATTCCTTTACTTTCTTCAAAATGCAGTAAGCCAGATCCACTGTATTTATGGGTCCTCTTGCTCATTATGTGCAGGAGGTTTGATGCTTGCTCCATTTTCCTGCTTTGAGTTTGGCAAGGTTCATTTTTGGGCTACAATTTCCAGAATCCCCCAGATACTCACGGTCTGTCAATAGAATCAAATGCTGAAGTGAGGACCAGAAACCCAACACATAATTGTTTACCAAAACTGTTAATGTATTTTTCAATAATATTTCTTCAGAATAAAACAGTGATCAGTGGTACTATGATCATTATGGAAGCCTGCTTGTTCAGGATAGAAGAGCTTATCAGTTCTGCCCAGTTATCAAATTTGTACAATAGATGGTGAATGTATAGCTTTGTGGCTATGTCCAATAAACTGACTGGGTGATGCTTAGCAAACTCCTGCCTATTGCTCTTTTTGTAAATTGGGTAAATTATATTTTGTTTCCAATTTGGAGGGATACAATAAGTATTATTGATTTCAGTGAGAAGCCATACAAGAATTGGAAGCTACCAATGAACATTTGATTCATAAACCTCTGGAGTTATGCTATCTTCTCCAAGAGCTTTCCCTAGAGTTTATGTAACATTCAACTGCCTGAATTCAGAATGATATATCAGGACACACTGGGAGTGAAGCTAAATCAGAAAGTGGACATTCATAAGTTCATGGTGCTGCCAATTTATTTATTTATTTATTTATTTATTATTTTGGGATTTATTAATCGCCCATCGCAGTTGGCTCTGGGTGATTTACAGTAAAACACAAACTGAATGCCTGAACATCTAAAAACATCTGAAAACAATTAACATCTAAAACATCTAAAAACAAATATGACTGAAAAAACAATTCTACACAGAAAACACCTTATGCTTGTGTTAGGGAAACCATAAGTCAGAACTGCTTTAAGTTACACAACAATAACAAGGAGAAATTGGAAATTTGGGTGCCAATGGCAACCAATTTCTTAACTTTTCTAATTTTTTAAAAAGTAATTTTTCTAAGCTTTGCCTGAAAGGCACAGGAGTAGACTTTCCTTAAAAGCTAAGTTGCTTAGTTATTCCCTGAAGAATGGTTTGTTTAAGTAGCTAATGGGATATTTATTCATTTTATTTTTAAAGTTACTGACGTCTTCTAAACTCATCTCTTCTTAGGTCTCATATTGGGATTAAAGATTGGGGTTGATTTGAATGCCAAGCTTAATCTGAGGGCTACTTTCATGGACATGCTGATGCCATTAATCTGGTTAGTAGGCATTTAAAGAAACTTCTGAAACAGAGTCAAAATTGGATTCTTGTATACAGTGTGCATAAAAGTAATTAAAATGGGATTGATTGTTGTACAAGAATAGATATAGATTTACTGAACAGAATTGACAGTGCAGAATCACCGGTTTTTCACATTTTCTGAAAAATCCCTCACATTTAGAAATCTTATATTTGTTGTGCTCACATTATCTTGCTAACTTTGTTTGACCCTTTCCGTTGGATACCAGAACTGCATTTCTAACAGGTCAACCAAAGTTTTAAATTACTGCAATTCCAGAAATGTGGGCACAGTATGAAAACTTCACTTGGGTGGCAGAATTCTTATGGGATTGCAATGACCTCATTCTACCTCCCTCCATAGCTGCAGCCTTGAGCATGAGTTGTTGTGCTATTGCTCCTGAGCATTTGCAGGTTGTTATTGCTTTTCCATTTCCTTATTTCATGTTGGATGTCTGTGTGTATGTGTATCTGGTTTTTCTATCTTTTTTTACTTTTCAAAACGAGGGAAATTGTTTTTAAAAAAATATCTTTATTAGAGAATGATTTTTTTCAAATATATACATAAAAACTGTGTAAAGATTGGGTAACTAGGGGGCAGAAACAGAGATGGAGAAAGTTGCGGGGAGAGGGAAGAGGGGGGTAGGCTTGGTGAGGGAACAAGAAGGGGAGAAAGAGGAGGGGAGGGGGAAAGCAGTAGATATACGCAGTAAGAAATTTTAAAAGAAAAAAGTTGACTTCCAAAGTCCTTTTTGGGTGGAGTTCTTCCTTTTCCTTGATTTCTTTATCTTAATTTGTCATCTTCTGGTTCTTCTCTACTTTGTTTTTCCTATTAAGCTACATCTATATTTAACTTTATGTTTTTCAGATATTCTGTTACTAAAGTCCAGTCGGTTTCCCTTATGGGGGTTCCCTTGTTTCTCACCATCAAGTATGCCAATCTGTCCATATTTCTGATGTCCATAATTTTCATCAGCAGTCTCTCTTCGTCAGGAATTTCTTTCTCTTTCCAGTCTCTGGCGTAGCAAATATTCGCCACTGTGCTTAGGAGAAAAAACAGTTTGCCCATGTTGTTTTCCATCTTATTTTCATTCATGCCTAGTAGGAAGGTCTCTGGATGCAGAGGGATTTTTGTCTTTAAGATTTTTTGTAATAGATCTTGGGTTCTTCTCCAGTATGCTTTTGCCTTTTCACATGTCCACCATAAGTGGAAATATGACCCTTCTATCTTGCCGCATTTCCAGCAATTTGTATTCATGTTTTTATAGCTTTTGCCTAGTTTCTTTGGGGTCATATACCACCTATAGGCCGTTTTAATCCAATTTTCTTTTAATTCTATGGTGTACGTATATCTTAGTTTCTTTTTCCATACTTCTTCCCATCTTTCTCTTTCTATTGTTCTACCTATGTTTTCATTCATTGGTTTTTTTGAGATGACCCAATGTTATTAAGAGCACAAAATCTTATAGTGTAATCAATGAACCATAGCACTACAACTTGGAGGGAGGGAGGGAGGGAGGGAGGGAGGAAGAAAGGAAGGAAGGAAGGAAGGAAGGAAGGAAGGAAGGAAGGAAGGAAGGAAGGAAAGAGCATGGTACTTTTTAATTTCTATAAGATCTGGATTATTTTTTTAAGCAACAAATACCACAACCTACCAATACATTTGCCTGGTTTGGAAAAATCCAAGCCCGAGTTTTCTTTACTTTTTAGCTATGCAAATTGTTTTTAAAGGAAGACATGCCATATGAGTTTGGTCAGGCAGAAGCAAAGTGACATGATTTTTTTTTGCTATGCAGAGGCATTTGTTACCTAGGTCATTTTTCTTGGCACACACATTCTTTTCACAGCTACCAGCTAGCTTTCTGCCTGAAACAACCCAGAAGCACTTAGTTCAGGAGCCCAAGCTGAAATGATATGATGGAATATTTAGTACCACAATTCAACGAGGGGCATAACTTTCCTGTGTGAGGTGCCCCTTATTCCCATCCCTTGGCCATGCCTGCTCTTTGCTGGCAGTACTGCTTGGCTGCTTGTTACATTTAAGTAACAAGGACTATTTATGCATCATGCCCCTGTCTTATTATCTTGCATAAACATGTCTACCATACCATTATTTTTCTTTAGTGCATTTTACAAGCTGCATACAATGGAGAGCTCAGCAGAAAAGTATCTTTAATCAAACTCAGAGGAGTGAAAAAATGAACTGAATTCCAATTACAAGGAACCCAACCAACTTCAGAAGGGTTGCAAACGTGTGTTGGACTTTACCTGCCCATATCCAATGAAAGTCCATTTGAAACAAACAGTGCAAAATTAGTAATTATTGCTTCTTAAAAAATGAAATACAGTAAGGTTGATTTTTAAGGCCCCAAAAGGAAGTTGGGTTTGGGTTGTTGTGAGTTTTCTGGGCTGTATGGCCATGTTACAGAAGCATTCTCTCCCGATGTTTTGCCTGCATTTATTGCAGGCATCCTCAGAGGTTGTGAGGTCTGTTGGAAACTAGGCAAGTGGGGTTTATATATCTGTGAAATGTCCAGGGTGGGAGAAAGAACTCTTGTCTGTTTGAGGTAGGTGTGAATGTTTCAATTGGCCACTTTGATTAGCATTTAATGGCCTAGCAGTTTCAAGGTCTGGCTTCTTACTGCTGGGGGAAATCTTATGTTGGGATGCAATTAGCTGACCCTGATTGTTTCTTGTGTGTAATTCCCCTGTTTTTGAGTTAGGTTTGGCTTAAAAATCCAAATGTATTTTGAGACCCAATGGGAACTTCATATGAGCATAGTCATCAAACTTGATTACTTAGCATATTTGTATTGCCCACCAATAGCACTGCCTTTTCAAAGTGGTGAGATTCAGTGCTCCTGTAAGCAAAAGGGTTATGCTGGTGGCAGCAGTGCTGCTTGTAGAGTCTTCCATGTCAGATAGGATTTTGCTGACGAGCCGGACTAAATGTGCAAAACAACTACTGGGTGGAAGTAGCAGGGTTTGAATATGATATAAACATGATGCCCTCACTCCTTTTACATTTCATAGTCCAGATGTATTAACCTATATTCAAAGCAGAAGGATACCATCAAGACAGAACATGGAGACACAAGATGGTTTTCAGTTAACAATGGGGTCAGGAAAAGCTGAACCGTATCACTCTGTTTAACTTGTACATTGTACATATGTAAACAGAATTAGAGTTGAAAACAGGAAGCATGAAAATTTGAGGAAAGGACATCAAAAATTTAGAATATGCAGATGAAACCATATTTGTAGCAGAAGATAGTAAATACTGGTTTACAGTTGAACTTTAAGAAAACAAAAAATAATGACCATAGATGATTTGTATAACGTTAAGGTATAGGATGAAGAAATTGAAATAGTTCAAGATTTTCCATGCCTTGGCTCAGCCATTGATCAGAATGGAGACAGCAGTCAAGAAAGCAAAAGTCTATGACTTTGAATAACTGTGAAGAAAACAGACAAGATTCTGAAGTATCAAGATATATAATTGAATTTATGATTGTCCATACCATTGTATTTCCAATGTGGATGTATGATTGTGAGAACTGGACAGTGAAGAAAGCTGATAGGAAGAAAATCAATTCATTTGAAATGGGAAAAGACTTCTATGGACACCATGGACTGCTTAAAACACCCCAGAATAAATTAGTCTAAGAGAAAATTATGCCTGAACTCTCTAGAAAGTAAGAGGACTAAATTAAGACTGTTTTACTTTGGCCATATCACGAGAAGATACCGTTCAATAGAGAATGCAGTAATACCTGGGAAGGTATAAGGCAGTAGAAAAAGAGGAAGACCACATTACAAATAGATAGACCCAATCAATAATGCCACGGCCTGCAAGGCCTGAGAAGAAGTGTTGATGAGACTTGGAGGTCTTACATTCATAGAATCAATATATGTCAAAGTCAGCTTGATGGCAGTTCACAACAAAATATTTGAATTGACACTGTAGTTCAAGAAAACCTAGGCTGTTCAGGCATTTATTTGAAATTGCAAGGATACTAAAAAAAAGCTGGAGCAGGGGTTCCCAACCTGTGGTCTGTGGACCACCAGTCATCCACAAGAATTAAAATATGGTCTGAGGCCTTACCTTTACTGCATGGCAATGAGAGTGACAGGTTGTGCGAAACTCTCTTATAGTGCCGCGGCAATGGGGATGTCGGGAGTTGAGTGGCTTACTACTCACAAAAAATACTACTACCATATCAGCTCTAGATTATTAAATATGGTTTTCTGTGGGCAAGCAGATGGTGACTACTGGATGTCATATGTTCTGTATCAGAAACTAGAGCTGATGTGGTCTATCCCAGTGTTTCTCAACCAGTGTGCCGTGGCACACTAGTGTGCCATGAGCGATCATCAGGTGTGCCGCGAGAAAAGCTCTCTGCCCCCCTTCTTCCCCCCTCCTGCCGAACTACTGCTGCTTGGGAGAGGAGGAGGAAGGGCCGAGCGGCGCCGAAGAAAAAGAAGAAGGGGCCGGGGCACCGCCTCCTTTGGCCATTTCCCCAGCCAGCCTCCAATCTGCCATGACTCCCGCCATGACTTTCACCCCTCGCTCGCTGAAGCCCCGCGGAGGAGGAGCCCCACCTACTGAAGCCCGTCCACCGCTCATGCTTCTCCTCTGTGGGAGAACTGAAACCAGGGGAGGGAGCGGGGCATGGCGCGGCCTGGCTCCGCCCCCTCCCCCCGGCTTCAGCGCTCCCACAGCTTCGCCAGCCTTGAGGGGCAGTGCCAAGCCAGCATTGTGCTGGCTCTGCCACCGCTGGCTTGGCACTGCCCCCTCAAGGCTGGCAAAGCTGTGGGAGAACTGAAGCCGCGTGGAGGGGGCGGGGCATGGCGTGGCCTGGCTCCTCCCCCTCCCCCAGCTTCGGCACTCCCAGCAGCTGCTCCCAGCAGGTCACCATCCCCCAGCCATTCTTTACTGTGTTAGAGTGTCATTTTGGTTGGTGGTGTGCCCCCGGATTTTTTAAATGTTAAAAGTGTGCCGTGGCTCAAAAAAAGGTTGGGAAACACTGGTCTATCCAATGCAATTTTCTGAATCAGCACCCCAAATAACCAAAATCTAAAGTTGACCCAAAACTGATTTGTAACCCTTTTGGTACTAATTTTGGAGAGTGGTCCCTGGTCAAAGTGGCCCCTTGTCAAGTTGTCCCTGGTCAGAAAAGTTTGGGAACCCCTGAGCTAGAGGGAAGGGGCTCTACCTTCCAGCAGATAGCTTCTTTCATCCTGATGTCCTTTATATGTACACCATTCTATGCCTTTTCTCTCTTAGCTCTTCCATTCCGCCTTGCTCTTGTAGTCCCTTCTTCTTGTCCCTCTCCCCTCAATTTCCAAGTATTTTTGATTTTATCTGAAGTAGATAATCTCAACTCCCCTTTATAATTTCCTTCAAAGCCCTTCTCCCTCAGATGAAGAACTCTCTGTTTTACCTTACTCCACTGAACTTCTCTTCTTCCTAGACACCTTTTGATCCATTATTATGATTCAGTGATTTCATTGTGTTGTGCCTGCTGTATTCACTTGCTCTTAGACAGCCTATTGATTGTTGCCAAGAGGGCGATATGCCATGAGGATGTTCCATAATTTATTCATTGTATTTTATCTACAATTCAAAATATATATTAATAGCTGAAGCCTGTAAAATGGCAAGCTGCACAATGCTTAGTGCAGCCAGCATGCTGTAGTGGTTTGAGTGCTGGAGTAGGATACTAGGAGACCAGGGTTCAAGCACGGAAACATAGTGAGTGGCCATGGGCAAGTTATATTACCTCCACTTCAGAGGAAGGCAAGGGCAAAGCCTGTTTGAGGAAATTCTGTCAAGAAAACCTCATGAGGAGGAATAGTAGTTGGTAATACTACCATTATACCTTTGATTAAAAGTTGCCATCGGTATCCACGCCCTGCTCGCCCCACCAGCTCAATAGATATCTTGAGCAATGATTAATCGATTTGCCCCAAGGAACTGGGAAATTATTGTTTCTATTCGATGTTTGATGTTTTGTCTTATGTCTGTTATAACAGGCTGTGTTTTTTAATTTAATTTTAGTTGTTAAGTCATAATTTGTGCTTATATGTTGGATTGTTTAAATTTTGTTAGTATGGATGTATTGTTATTGTATGCGGACATTGAATGTTTGCTTTTTATGTTTTGAATCCGTCCTGAGTTCTTCCGGGGAGATAGAGCAGAATATAAAAAAATTATTATTGTTGTTGTTGTTGTTGTTGTTATTAGGTTGCCATAGTGTCACCATAAGTCAGAAATGACTTGAATGCACAGAACAATAACACCTATGCATATTGCTTATGAGCATATATTTTCTACATGTGAAACTTTTAGTATAAATATACTTAAGACAGACTTGACAATGAGAATTTTTTTGGCATGTGAATAGCAGCTCCTGGAGAGGTGCTATTTTATTACTATGGCTAGATAAGAAAACCCGCTCTTTCCATGTCACATTCTTCCAAAGCTATTCAGAAATTCCAAATGCTACAATTTACAAACGAAGTGTACATGTTACTTTAATATTTGCCACTCAAATTAATCGCATTTTTAAATGGAACACATTGAGGATAGTGCCAGACTATGGGTTAAGCTGCTCTTTACACTACAGATGTGTGTAGCTATATCCCAACAATTTTAGTGAACTTCTTTGTAGCCAGTGTAGCATATAGAGCTACCGTTTCTCATCACTATGGTGGCCAGTTTCTATACAACTGATTACCAATAAATGTTACTCATATGAAATTCTGATTAATTAATGTGGAATACTAAAAACTCTGTGTAAACATGTTTGCAAATTTTGAACTAAGAAACATTTTCTGGTGCCTCTTGAGATAGTTGCTATTAGTAGAAGCTAAACAGCTCAAAGCATTTCCCTTGTTAGGTTCTAGTCTTCCAGGCTGCTGAGTGTTGTGTGAGTGCCTGCCAGCTGCTATTTGCCAGTTCTCTTCACCCCCAGTTATAGTGCATCTCCCACACTTTCATTGAGTGAGAGCGAATAGGATAAATAAAACCAATTTCTCCTTTGCTCCGTACGTCCAACATCTGCTTTCCCTTCCTCTTTTCTTATAGTCTTTAAAGGCCACAGCTCAAAGAAATTCAATTCTGCTAGGCCTTGTTTCTTTCCAGTCCTGCAATTATATAATTTTGTCATTGCCTTTGCAAACCCTATCTAGCTTGCTAGAGTCCCCTAGGGCTTTATTGAATTGTCCTTCAGAAAACATTGGTCCTGAGCCTCAGTACATGATTGTATATTATGGTGGTGAATACTCTTTCCAGAGTCATGGATGATGGAGAAACAAAATTGGAAGACACCCAATCCATCATCTGATTTTTCCTTGTTTGGTTACCTTATATTCAAAACATTTTGCACAGAATGCAGAATGGGCTTGTCTCCAAGTTAATCCAAGGAAGTTAATCTCCAAACCAATCTTCAAGGGATGGGATTCTGCAGTTTCCTTAAGTAGTGGACTTCTCTTATGATTAGGAAATGTATCAGAATGTTGTTGTTTGTTTAAATCACATAGATACCTTTCTGTAGATGCCGGCCTCCCTTATTAAGGGGAAAAAGATTTTAAAAATATTATTGTTATTACAGTGATATTTATAATTGGGTAAAAAGAAATGTTTTTTTGATAACATTTCAGTTGCACTGCTAAATACAGTTCTAGAAAGTTAAAACCCATTTGACTTAGAGGAATGTAGACTTGTTCAAGAAAAAGCATCAAGTAAGTTAACCCCTGGTTGGATTTAAAAGAGAACAAGCTGTAAGGTTGGAGCATAAAGTAAAGACTGTGGTATTTTCACAATCTTAGCAGTTTTATTACACTTTATGTCCCAACTTTGTCATGATACTGCTCTGCAGAAGCATGTGATTCATAGTTTTTTGGCGTATCTGAAATTCTGTCTGAGAGCTCGATTGCCTCCTTAAACTGCAAATTCTTGGAAAGACAGGTGGTGTTTAAAAAAACCCAAAAAAACCCAAACCTCTCACACACCATATTATGTTCTTATCAAATGTGAAAGGATAATACAAAAAGTGGGAAAATGAAGCAATATAGATTTTTGTAAAGTAAATACTACTATCCTTGAAAGGGGCAATGTGAAAGTACCAGTGCAATATAATTGAGCTAGGGAGATCAATGTTGTTGTTGTTGTTGTTGATGATTTATTACCCGCCTCTTTTTATGATTCGAGGCAGGACACAACACCATTAAAATACATCGTCATTAATAAAGTACATTCAATAAAAAGTATATATTAAAACATTTTTTATAAAATATACATATTAAAATACATGGAACAAAGATTAAAATACAATAGACATAGAATGTGAATTTAAAATTCATAGTTAAAACTGACTGAGTAGGCCAGAATAGATAGGTCTTCAGTTGTATTTTAAATTCTGATAGTTGATTTAATAAAATAATAATATTAATAATAATTTTATTTCTTATCCACCTCTCTTCATGGCTTGAGGCAAGTTATAGCATAGTTAAAATATATAAACATTGGAAAAATTCTATAAAAATACATATAAAATGTATTTCTATAAAATATACATATTAAAATGTATTTTTTATAAAATACATACTAAAATACACAGAACACAGAGCTTAAAGCTGACTGGGTAGGCCTGTCAGAAGAGATAAATCTTTAGATGGTTATTAATTTCTAACAGCTGATTTAGCTGTTGGAGATCTTCCAACAAGTTGTTCCAATTTAGTCTTGGGGTGTTCGATAAAATGGTCCTCTGGGTGATGGTCACCAAATGCATTCTGGCTGGTTGGAGTAGCTGTCCCTAGAGGACCTAAGTGTGCAGGGTGGATTATATGGTAGAAGGCGATCCTGTAGGTAACCTGGACCAAAACCATATAGGGTTTTAGCTGTCAAATCTCTTCCAACAGGTTATTCCACAGTCTTAGGGCAGCCAATGATCCATGTTCCAGACTTCTTTGAGGCATGAAACTCATTGGATGCCTTTGGGACAGCCTCACAGCGTTGGATAAAATTGAGACAAGAAGTGTGCTGAACACTTCCATGAGATCACCAAAGAAAAGGGGAGATTTAAATGTAATAAGTAAATAAATTCATGAATGTTTAAGAAACTGATTTCTAAATCCCAGTAGACACTGAGTTGCAGTGGGCACAATGGGGTCCCCCCCATCATAAAATCTGAGTCTGTTTAGGAGTAATCATTGAATTTAGGTCTATGCATCTTTGGCAAATTAAGAATACCCAACTGTTGTTTCCAAAGTGAGCCACTGAATCAATGGAAACTTGGTATACCAACCTTTATGTAAGTATCATTGCTTCAATGGAATTTAGGCCATAGCTTACTCTGTACCAGTTTTATGAATGCAGAATGTTGTGCTCAGTTAATCAATGTATCAATCAGTCTCTTCTTAAAATGTTTATTTCCTGTTCTGGATTTAGTCTACTTATTGTGTAAACTTCAAATAGGCAACCACATTTATGCAGGGTCATTTTATCTGCTGGATGTGCCTAAACACCATACATTTTCCTCTCCACATGATGGTCCATTGTCTTACTTTGTGACTACCAATTAGACAGAAATGTGGAACTTAATTAGGAAAGACTGCCTCACCAGAAGGTGTGCCCAGTCTAATGAATTCTGTTCTTCCTCCAGGAAATTTAATGAGCTTGACATCAGAAAACACAACTCTCCTATTAGAAGTATGACAGTGATGTGTTGGAAACACCAAAAAGCAACACTGTTAATAGTAGAGTATCATGAAGGGAAAAGGATGTTATACTCAATCGTTTTTCCCTATTGCTTATATCAGATATATAGAGATGGTGTTGGCAATAGGAATATGGGGCAGCAGAAGTCACGTTACCTGTCTTGAGTGTCATTGAGAAGGGGAGGAGATGATTTCCTTCTATAACCCACATAGAATAAAATAAGTACCTAACACTTTGGTTTACTACTTCTTGAAAATAGTGCAAACACCCACATACAAACTGTAGAAACTTTCAGACTGCAAAATGTGAGCAGAACTATCAGATATGAGTTGTATGGAAGCAGGA
This sequence comes from Anolis apletophallus, assembly GCA_030556195.1. NCBI lineage: Eukaryota > Metazoa > Chordata > Lepidosauria > Squamata > Anolidae > Anolis > Anolis apletophallus. The sequence goes on from JARBWK010000010.1 coordinate 74,781,224, forward strand.
CTCTTATTGTTTGGATTTTAAATATTTAAATTTGTGTCTAGAGTATTAGAGAAAGAAACAATTGCGCTTGTGCATGAAAAATTGAATGGAACAGCAGATTCAAAATTAAACATGACCTAGTAAAATATTCATGGTTGGTATATACAAATTATGCACTAAAGATGTTTGAAGGTAATTTAGTTTGGAGAAGTTTCAAGTGTGGTGCATCTGCATGTGTGAATTCACCTCAGTGAATCCAATGCAGCATCATCTCATGAATCACACAAACATCAGTAGATTGAGCATAGACCAAATCCTTTAGGTAACATATCATTATGCTCATTCAGTATCTTAGGGGAGGCTTCACATTCCACAATGAAGCAGTATGTAGTAAGAGTGTTTTCTTTACATGCTTGCTTCTGATTTTGGGGCTGAAATGCCTTTTCTTTGCATATCTCTGGCACTAGAGCCATCACCCAGTGGTGGCTGGCAGCTTCTATGTCAGTTGGATAATAAATCTGATCTGGGTTTTTATTTGAACTTTAAATAAATGTTAAAATTTGCAGATCCATTAGGAGAATATGATTCAGGACCCTGGATAGTTCCTTTGAAATCCAGATTAAAATGTGGGTTTTGTTCACTGGCTCAGAAGCCTATAGCTACTGTTGCAACCAACTCAGACAACACATTTAAAGTATCACTGGAAAAAAGCTAATTGTGATTTGTTAAGTTGGTATTATTGGATTTGGACTGCCACAGATATAAAGGAAAGCTTTCATGGTCAGAATCACTGGGATGCTGTGAGTTTTCTGGGCTGTATGGCCACATTCCAGAAGCATTCTCTTCTGACGTTTCACCCACATCTATGGCAGGCATCCTCAGAGGTTGTGAGGTTTGTTGGAAACTAGGCAAGTGGGGTTTATATATCTGTGGGATGTTCAAGGTGGGAGAAAGAACTCTTGTCTGTTTGAGGCAAGTGTGAATGTCACAATTGATCACCTTGATTAGCATTGAATAGCCTTGCAGCTTCAAAACTTGGCTGCTTCTTGCCTGGGGGAATCCTTTGTTGGGAGGTGATTAGCTGGCCCTGCTTGTTTCTTGTTTTGAATTCCCCTGCTTTTGAGTGTTGTTCTTTATTTACTGTACTGACTTTAGAGATTTTTAAAATACTAGTAGCCAGATTTTGTTTATTTTCATGGCTTCCTCCTTTTTATTGACATTGTCCACATGCTTATGGATTTCAATGGCTTCTCTGTGTGGTCTGACATGGTAGTCTAATTCAACCAGAAAGGTCAGCCATAGCAGAGCACTTGATGAACCAATCTGAAGAAACAATCAGGGCCCGCTAATCACTTTCCAACAAAGGCTTCCCTCAGGCAGGAAGCAGCCAAGCTTTGAAGCTTCAAGTCTAGTATTCAGTGCTAATCAAGGTGATCAATTGCAAGATCTACACTTGACTCCAACAGTTCTTTCTCCCACCCTGGACATTCCACAGATATATAAATTCCACTTGACTAGTTTCCAATATACCTCACAACCTCTGAGGCTGCTATAGATGTGGGTTAAATGTCAGGAGAGAATGCTTCTGGAACATGTCCATACAGCCTGGAAAATTCAGAGCAACCCTTTGCAGGTTGTTCTGCTTTTGGTGCCAGAATAAGTTGGTTGACCTTGAATACTATGACTTGGAGATGAGAAGAGAGGGTCATTTGCTGCTCTGCTCCAGGCCTATTAAGTCCCCTGCCTGGAGTCCCATAAGAAAACAGGAAGAATACAATTTACCTTGATCAAGAATACACATGTTTTTCAATAGGAAAGATATGTGAGTTCAGCTGACATATGACTATAGAAGTGCGGAAAGAGGATACATGAGCCACTCTTTCTTTGTCTCTCATAATTTCCACATTAACTGAAATAGCTCTTGAGGCATGAAAGATGATGCTGTGAGCTTCAGGCATTGCCATCAGCAAGGCTATGGGGCAAGGGATGCACCTTTGAATTATGATTGTGAATTCTGGGACTGATAGCAGAAGGCATATGCATAAGAATGATTGGGGCAGCAGCGAATACTGGTGGGAGTCAGGCAGCTTCAGCTTGACTGAGTAATTTATTGGAGAGTTATTGGACAGACTGCTGTCAGGATCTGCAATATTAAACAGCCTCAAATGAAGGGACATAACATGAAGCTTGGCTCGCACATGAACATGTGGGTGAGTTTGAAGATGAGAGTGAAATATAGAATGATAGCAAAGTCAGAAATGACAAAAATTTAGACAGGATCAGATAAGGGTGTATAATACAACTGAGAAATAATGGGAGCAAAAATATGGTTCAGAACTAGAAAAGGACAACAAATTATTTAGGGTTGCCAACCCCTCTCATGACTGTGACTTTGATGCACTTTTCCTGATGGTCCTGTTGAGGCCTTGGGAGAAAACAGCACAGTCAATTTCTATCTTTTCCCCCTTCATTTAGCTTTTATCAAGGAGGCAGTTTGCAGTACACAGCCAACAGGTGGTCACAGAAATCAGGATTGTGTTTGTCTGGCAGAGAAGAAGGAGTTAGAGTGCAACAAACAGTGATGTGATTTATTGCTCCACTTCCTATTATTTATAGAGAAAGGAAGCCAAACAATGTGTGAATCACTGTGGATTAATCCTTTGTTGGTGCTGCTCTGGCAGCATCTTGAGTTCAGTTTTGAATTCAAGGGGATGGCTGCTCTTTTAGTCTATGAGTATCTGATCAATTCTTGGAGAATTCAGGTGGGAGGGGATGTGCAGGTCAGCTCTTTTCAATATTTTGTGGATTTCTTAACAAACCAACCAGGACAAGATATTTTTAGCAAGAAAATGCACTCTACCATTAAGAGAAACAATTCCTTTCCTCCCACTTACCCTGGAAATCTGATTTGAGGGGTGGGGTAATCTTCTAAAGCAGTGTTCCCCAACTGCTGTTCTGCGGCACACTACTGTTCCGTGATGGATCATCTGGTGTGCCACGAAAACGTCTCCCCCTCCTTTCTTCCCCCTCTTGCCTGCTGCTGTTGCTTGGGGGAGGAGGAGGAGGAGGAAGGGCTGGGCGGCAGCAAAGAAGAAGAAGGGGCTGGGGCGCCACCTCCTTCGGTCGTTTCCCCTCCACGCGTCAGCCAGCCGGCTCATCCCAGCTGCCAGGGCAGGCCTGGGCACCTTGGGGAACCTTGGAAGAAAGGCTCCCTGAAAGGCCCAGGCTCTGCCTGGGAGCCGAGTTTGGCAGTCTTGCGTCTTCCGCCGAGCCCGGCAGGAATCCAGCTCCCAGGCAGGGCCTGTTCCCTTCAGGGAGCCTTTCTTCCAAGGTTCCCCAAGGTGCCCAGGCTTTTTTAAATGTTAAAAGTGTGCTGCGCCTCAAGAAAAGGTTGGGAAACACTGTTCTAAAGCATATTTTGGGACAGACTATGGTTGGTAAATCAGGATTATATGAGGCTTTGATATTCCTGTGCAAAAACATAAGAGCTAGACATGGCATCTTAGTATGGGATAAAAGATGGGTGCTGGTGGTATTTAAAGGGTAATATTTCACTAAGCAGGCTATGGCAAAGCCATTCAGCATGACACAGGACACGTCAACCATCGCTGTGAACAGTACATTTGAATTTAAAAAACCCACTAAGTACTTAATTACATGGGGCTGATAAAGTGCTATTATTACAGGAGAAAAAAATGCCTTTAGGTGGAGCTCACCACAAGGTTTCATATGTTTTCTGTGAACAAATTGCATTTGAGTTGTCAAAGGCTTTTATGACCAGAATCATGGGGTTGTTGTGAGTTTTTCAGGCTATATGGCCATTTTTTCCATGTCAGGAGTGACTTGAGAAGCTGCAAGTCGCTTCTGGTGTGAGAGAATTGGCCATCTACAAGGACATTGCCCAAGGATTGCCCGGATGTTTTTGATGTTTTACCATCCTTGTGGGAGGCTTCTCTCATGTCCCTGCATGGGGAGCTGGAACTGACAGAGTGCTCATCTGCGCTCTCCCCGGATTCGAACCTCCGACCTGTCAGTTTTCAGTCCTGTCGGCACAAGAGTTTAACTCACTGCACCACCAGGGACTACATGGCCATGATCCAGCAGCATTCTCTTCTGACGTTTCGCCTGCACCTGGCTGGCATCTTTAGAGGTTCTGTTGACAGTGAAGCAAGTGGAGTGTGTGTGTGTGTGTGTGTGTGTATATATATATATATATACATATATATCTGTGGAATGTTCCGGGTGGAAGACAAAACCTTTGGGAGGTGTTAACTGGCACTTGACTGTTTGCTGTCATTTTCATGGTTTCCTCCTTTCTTCTGGAAATTGTTCACATGTTTGTGGTTTTCAACAGCTTCTCTGTGTAGTCTGACAAATTGGTTGTCACAGTAGTCTGGAATTTCTGTGTTCTCAAATAATATTCTGTGTCCAGATTGGTTTATCAAGTGCTCTGCTATAGATGACTTCTCTGGTTGAATTAATATCCAGTTCTTTTCATGGCCTTTAATTCGTGTTTGGGCACTGCATTTGGCGGTCTCTATGTAGACTTGTCCACAACTGCACAATATATAGCAGTCTCCTGCAATGGTTGGAGGACCACTCTTATCCTTTGTTGAAAGTAGCATTTGTTGAATGTTGTGAATAATTTCAACCAAAAGGAGGAAACGATGAATATGAACAAAATCAGGTTACCAGTATTTTTTTAAAATAAAAAACCACCAGAATCAAGACATTAAACAATGAATACCACTCAGAAATAGGAGAACTATAGACAGCAAACAATCAAGTGCCAGTTAACATCTCCCAAACATAGGATGCCTCCAGGCAACAGAGGCCAGGCCACCCCAATGCAGATACCCTCACTGACTGACTTTACAGCTTCATGGCTACTCAAAGCTTGCTAATTGCAACATTCACACTTGCTTTAAATGGACAAGGGTTTTTTCTCTCATCCTGGACATTCCACAGATATATATATATATATATATATATATATATATACATACACATACACACACACACACACACACACACACACACACATACATACTCTCTCTCTCTCTCTCTCTCTCTCTTTCTCTCTCTCTCTCCCTCCTCCCAACAGAACCTTTGAAGATACCAGCCACAGATGCAGTCGAAACTTCAGGAGAGAATGCTACTGGAACATGGCCATACAGCCCGAAAAACTCACAGCAACAAACTGCATTTGAGTTGGAATTGGATCATCATTTTTCACAAACAGGAAAATCTATCAATTAATTCAGTATCCCTGTTCTTCTGTCATTCTTCCTTGGGTGATAATGTCCTTCCTCTGATAAGATAAGATGATCCAGAGCAGCTCTAGAGCATGCAAGGGTTTGCAGAGAGGCAGAAACATCTCTATTACATAAGCAGAGTTACACACTTTTAAACTGTTGATGTACTTTTAATAATTACATAGTTAAATTATTCTTATCATTTTACCTGCATGAAAAGAACATATCACTTGCTATGTGTTTGTGCGCAAGGCTGTGTGTATACAGCCAAGTCCAGAAAGAAGAGAAGAAATAGCCACTTTCCTCTCCTAGCCTGGCTCTTTTTTCCTTTTGGCTCAGGGCAATTATCCAAGACATTTAGAGCCAAATTGTAGTTTAATGCTATTATTCCAAACCTGCAGACTTTGGCCCATTTTAGTTGAATGGCTTCAAACATATCCTTCTCTCCAAAAACTACACATGTTTCTCAGGCCATTAGTCTAGGTATGGATGGTTGGCTTTATAACTGAAGTTGTAAAGATTTGTGTTGTGTGGTTTCAAAATCCCCAGTGTGGCACTTTGTGGCTCTGTGTGTGTACGATATAGTTTGTACACATACAAACTGCAAATCTCTGATTTGGTTGTGCTGTCAAGTACAATAATATTTATTCATTTATTTAAAACATTTGTATTCCACCCTTATCATCCCAAAGGAGACTCAGGGTGAAACATAATATATATATGGCAAACATTCAATGCTGGAACATAAAATAAACTATAAATATACATAAACACTAAAATCATTTATCTGTACTTTAAAAACAACTGTTTAAAAACATCTCAGATCAGACATACTGAAGCCTTATTGCACTGTCCCAAGGGCTTGGTCCCACAGCCAAGTTTTTACCATCTTTCCAAAGGACAGGAGGGAGAGGGGTGATCTAATCTCACCAGGGAGGGAGTTCCATAGCCGAGGGGTGATCACTGAGAAGCCCCTCTCTCTTGTCCCCACCAATTGTGCCTGTGATGGTGGCAGGACTGTGAGCAGGGCCTCCCCAGAAGATCTTAATCTGGATGGTGTTTCATAGAGGGAGATGCGTTTGGATAGGTAAACTGGGCCAGGGCCCTTTAGGGCTTTATAGGTCAAAGCCAGAACTTTGAATTGTGCTCAGTAGCGAACTGGCAATCACTGGAGCTGACGCAACATGTGAGTTGTGTGCTCCCTGTATGATGCCCCAGTTATTAACCTGGCTGCCTTTTATTGGACTATTTGAAACTTAAGAACTGTCTTCAAAGGCAACTCCACATAGAGTGTGTTGCAGTAGTCTATCCTAGATGTAATGAGAGCATGGGCCACCATGGCCACCTCTGACTTCTCAAGGTACGGGCGCAACTGGCGCACAAGTTTTAATTGTGTGAAAGCCCTCCTAGCCACCACCGAAACCTGTGGTTCTAAGATCAGCAATGGTCCAGGAGGACCCTAGCTGCACCTTCACCTGCACCTTCAAGGGGAGTGCAACCCCATCCAGCACAGGCTGTGACCTCTGACCCCTCAGGGAGATAGGGCGGGATACAAATAAAGTTTATTATTATTATACCCTGTTTGGCCTTGCAACCGACCAGGAGGACCTCTGTTTTGTCTGGATTCACCTTCAATTTGTTCACCCTCATCCAGACAGTATATTTTGTTCATCTTTTCATAGTGGGGCTTTAAAATAATTTATGTATGCTATGCTTGGCCAATAATAAAAATATTCTAGGTACAATTTGTATTCGTGTTTTTAGCAGGATTTGAATTGTATACATTTTAATAGAGATTTGTATTGAAAAAGGCTTTTGACATTAGTTCAGCCTACTTGTTACTATGAGCCAGCCATATACATTTTGAAAATCCATAATTCTTGCCAGACTTAACAGAACATGTTTTAACATTTCTTATTCAGATGTATTCAGTTATTTATATTTAGCAAAGCACAGTGTTTGAGAGGTCTCGTTTCTGATATTACATTATAATCTCTTCTGCATCTTTTCTTTTCCCACTTTTGAAAATAGGTACAGATGTTTAAAATTTAAATGAATCATTAAGCTGTAAAATGTTCAGTTTCAGTATATTATTGCTCCAAGCCACAGCATGGAAGTATGTTATGCTTCCCTTCTCCTTCAAAAAACAACCAAAGTTCAAACAAGATAGGAAGAATAATTTTCTGAACATTACACACTGATTTTCATCCTGATATTTCAATCTTTGAAATAAGTATTGCATTACAATGCACAATAATTTTTTAAAATTTCTTTAAACAGGTGTTATGACTGTGCTAGTTGCAGAATTCCTAAATTGTGCTTCTGCTTGGGGTGCCAAATTTTAGTCTAGTTCTTCAACATTTAAGTCCTTCATGACATTGTTGTAACTGCTGTCAAATGGACTTCAATTTATGGCAACCCAAGGAAAGAGAGGTCTCCAAGTTACCTTGCTATTAACATTCCTGTTCAGGTCTTGCAAACACATGGCTGTAACTTCCTTGGTTGAGTATCTCCACCTATAATGCAGTCTTCCTCTTTTCCTGCTGCCTTCTATCTTGTCAAGCATTAATATCTTTTCTAGTCTTTTTATTGTATGTCCAAAGTATGGCAGTCTCAGCTCAGCTTTTGTGACTTTCTGGGAGAGTTAAGTCCTAATTTGCTCAAAATATCTTTTTGTCAATCTCTGGTATTTGCATAGCTCTCCTCCAGCAGTACATGTAAAACTGGTTCCCAAACTTTTTTGGCCTACCGCCCCCTTTCCAGAAAATTTTTTACTCAGCGCCCCCCCTAGAATTTTTAAATTTTAATAGCAATTAAACAGAAAGATATATGTATTAATGTTTCTACCTTTTTCATAAAATATAGTAAAGAAAGGTGAAAATTACAAACATTAAATTCCAGAAATAATCACAAAAACAATATGTTTGGGGGAGTATGAGCAATGGATGATGGGATTTGCAGTACCTTCAGCCAATTCAGTTCTGACTTCCACAGACCACTGAAGATCCCCATGAATGACAGATCTGGATCAAATGGCAACACCTGCCCAGGGATCGCACACTTGCGACTGTGTCCCTGCGAGATGGAATCCCCGGGCAGGCATTGTTGTGGAAACCGCAGAACGCGCCTCCTTCCTCTCGTCAACCTTGCCAATGGCACAGTCCTGTGTATCGGCCTCTTTCTTCCAATGGGGACGTCCTCGCAAACGCGCAACCCTGCAAGTGGCAAGCCTAGCTCACGCCACTGCCCCCTTACAGGGGTTCAGTGCCCCCCAATTCTCCTGAGCCTCCCAGCACCCCCTTGGATCTCCCCACCACCCACCAGGGGGTGGTACTGCCCACTTTGGTAACCACTGATTTAAAATGAGATGATTTTCTTCTTATCATGTTGTTTTTCACTGTTTAGCTTTCACAACTATACATAGAAATTTGAAGTAGAATGCTTTGGACAATCCTAATTTTACTGCCATAATGATGAATGGGTGAAGGAAATCAAGGTCCAATTAATAGCATTAGTTACTGTTGACAAAATTGAATAATCAAAATATTAAAGTATTAGTTAGGTAACAATGAAAGAAAAGAGTCATCGTAATGTACAAGTCTGATTTGTGGCTCAGGAGTGCAAGAGATCAGTATTCAAATCTCCACTCCATCATGGAAATAAATTGGATGTCACAAACTAAGTCTTAGATTAAAGAAGTGGTTCCCAAACTATGGCCCATTGAACCCAGTGGTCCACAAGAACTAAAATATGGTCCGTGGCCTCACTGTTACTACACTGTTGCAATGAGAGTCACTGGTCTTGTAAATTCCTCTTATAGTGCCGAGGATGATTAAATATGATTTTTTGTGGGTGAGCAGATGGCGACTACTGGATGGCATATGTTCTGTATCAGAAACTAGAGCTGATGTGGTCTATCAAATGCAGTTTTCTGAATCGGCACCTCAAATAACAACCAAATCTAAAGTTGACCCAAAACTGATTTGTAACCCTTTTGATACTAATGTTGGAGAGTGCTCCCTGGTCAAGTGGTCTCTGGTCAAAAAAAGGTTGGGAAGCACTGGATTAAAGCAATTGCAGACCTTTTATGAATACATCTTTCCTTGAAAACTCTGTGACAAGGTCTACATAATTTGGAGTTGATCTGAATTTGCACAACAGCAAAACAACAAAGGTTGATACTTTGCACAAGTGAGGGTAGCATTTCTAATACTGATATGTTTTTACAAAGACATAACTCCAAGGTACTCTGAATAACTTGCGGTTATGGCTATCCAAGGTACTGGACCTATTTCGAGGCAAGCACAATTTGAATCACCCTGTTAAATTCAGGCATTCTCAAAACAGAATCACCTCCCTATTGATATACATAGAGGCCATCAAAGGGTACTGACAATGTGGGGGAGAAATTGAACAACTAATTGTGTGTGTGTGTTGGTATATTTATCACAAGCCAACCTTTGAATCTTCACCTGCAAAAGTTCTTAGGTATGATAATTCGTAGAAGTTGCTTTTCTGGACTGTAATGCAATCTCATGCTGACTAGGAGATTCTAGATGATGTAGTCTTATCTATCTATCTATCTATCTATCTATCTATCATCTCCTGGGATGAGCTGAGCTGAAGGAAGCTTGGCATATATGGATAAATCTATGATCTGCATTTTTTAAAAATCCAGGTGCTTAAGAATGACTGGGGAGGCCCTGTTCTCGGTCCCTCCTTCTTCACAAACTTGATTGGCGGGGACAAGAGACAGGCCCTTCTCAGTAGTGGCCCCTCGGCTATGGAACGCCCTCCCTAGAGACATTAGACTGGCCCCCTCCCTCCTAACATTCTGGAAGAAAGTCAAAACTTGGCTGTTTGAGCAGGCTTTTGCAGAGGAAATGTAATTATGGAATTGAGACCTATGGAACGATGACGATGCAATGAAAACCGATTCTAATAAGACGTTGAGATTTGTATTTTATATTTTTAACTGTGATTTTTTGCTTTTATAAGGTTGTTTTTATAAATTGTTATGTATTTATCTCTGGGCATTGTACACCACCTCAAGTCGCCTTCAGGCTGAGAGGGGTGCTATAAAAATGTAGTAAATAAATAAATAAAATAAATAAGCGATCCCATGAACCTAAAGCTTGCTTTAGGATATCTGTCACGATGCAAGACCTAGGCCGGCCCCTTAATCACACACACAGAGACGGAAATCAGCTAACTACTTTATTGAATGATAAAACAGTTGAAAAGGTAATTGTCCATAAAAATCAAAAGTAATCCAAGAGATAAAAGGTATAGTCCAAAAGCAAACTTGGCAGTAAGATCCAAAGACTTGGCAAGGCTCCGCTTAGCTAGCGGATCAAAGGATGAAACAAGGTTACAAGATACCAGCTCTGCTTGGCAGGCCCCTAGCCCCAAACTTAGCTACGTGGACTTGGCTTCGCTACACATCTGTATAGGATAGAAGTGGCCGAAGTACTGACGATCCGTTCCCACGTATCCTATACTTAATCCCCTTGGCGAGGCCCCGACGCTCTAGGCTTCTCCTCCTCCAATCTGTGCTGCGAGCCTCGGTCGGTCTAGGCTGTGGAACCAACCCCTCCTGCTAGCCTCAATGGTCCGTCTCCTATCAAACGTTCGACCTTGCCTCCCAGCACCTGTTTCCCTATCTTCGTGAGAGTCGAACTCCCCTTCTGCTTCCCGGGCCTCTCCCTCGGTTGTTTCCCACATTCTTTCTTGCGAACCTCGCCCCCCCGGCCGTTCATAATCTTCACTATCACTGCTTTCGAATTCCGACTGGCCTTCCTGCCTCTCGTAAGGATCCGGCCAGCCGTCATCCCAGGCCAGGCTTTCTGTGGGTGAAGAAGGCCCAGCTATTTCAAAATCCCCTTCTTCTAGCCTCTCCAAATCCTCTTCAGAATCAGCTGGCTCCAATGCAAGTGGGACCTCCAGTGCTGCCCCCTGCCTCCCAGGCACAAACGAGAACTGGTGTGCTACAATATCTTGTTAAAACAGAAATGGAGAATTCCCTTCAGCCAACAAAATGTATCCCTACATTCAGGGCTACATTCTAGGAGTTCGTGCGGTGAAAGTCAAAAGTATATGATCAAAATGTCAGCACATTTCAGCACATTTCAGGTTAAACAGAACAAGGGTGGTATAGTACTTTGACTGTTGGACTTCTATTGATATGACTCTGGAGACCAGGGTTTGAATCCTTGCTCATCTTTGGAAATCTGCTGAGTGACCTTGGGCAATTCACATGCTTTCAGCCTAGAGGAAGGCAAAGGCACACACTCTTTAAAAACTCTGGGATAGGTCCACCTTAAGGTTGCCATAACTTGGAAACAACTTGAAAGTATAGTAGAGTAACACATTCAACTTGAAGCTCTTCCTGCCAGGAACTGAGCTTTTGTACAGGAATTTCAACCTTTTCAAACGCAGAAAACATAGCTGTGCATGAGCTGAGAAACCACCAAGTGAGGGCATCATAAGCAAAACCATGTGAATCTTTGGGGAAACCCAGAGGGTCAGACTGAAACTCTAGGAGGGCTGAATTTGACCCCAGGACCTGACATTTCCCACTCCTATCTTGAAACTGCATTGTGCTTATTGCACTTTATATGAAGTCCTCCCTTCACAGCAGTCATTGAGGCTTAAAACATTTTTTAAAAAGAAATGTGAACATCCAGTAGTGTTAAAGCACTTTCAGAGATTTAAAGTGCTGAGAGTCTTCCCTGCTGAGCCAATTCCTGAAGCCTCATTTGATCCAAGACGTGCAGGGATTCCATCTCCTTCAGTAACTCTCTTTGCTAACTAGACATGAACACAAGGGAGCACCAGAGAGTTTCCTAAGGCTTCAAAAAACTTTGCAGAAAAATCCTATATATTATCTATATACTCTTTACAATCAACACAGGGGAGGGTATATATATTAAGATATTACAATGGTTGTGTGAGAAGGGATTGGTAACAAGCAGGCTCTACTGTGTTGCTTCCTATCAGGAGGCTTTGTCCCAATTCTGATGTTATGTTTGGATTTGCTACAAAATTATACAGAACTCACTCACACTGATCTCCTTGTGTTTTCCTCTTTTTTCCCTTCATCATGGACAGAATTACAATTAAATCATATTTATTTGTTTCCTTTCTCCCCTCCAAGGAGTATTCCTTTTTAAAAAGATGTCTATGCAAGCAATGCCTTGAAGAGCAGAGCATGGAAAAAGACACATTTTAGGTTACAGCTCCCAGAATCTCTTGGCTCACATGACTTTTGTCTTGGGATTCAGTGAGTTTAGTTCCCAAAATAAGCTTTCCAACTCTGGTTTAGAGATCAAACTTGGCATAGTGCGTTCTCAGTATCTCCTAGGTTTAGGTTCCAAGAAAGCCCTGTTACACCAAAGTTTGTGGATGCTCAAGTCCTATTATATTTAATGGCATAGTAGAATTGCTTTCTAGCTTTGTAGAAAATATATTTTTTTGAAATATGTTTATTAGGGTTTTCCATAGACAGTAAAAGTGGGGGAACAATTCCAGGTAAAGAATAGTAGGAACGACAGAGAAGAGAGAGGGCGGAAGTGGTAGCGGGGGAGGGGGGGTAGGAGGGGGGAAGAAGGGGGGTGAGGAGGGTGTGTTAACTGGGGATGAAGGGTCAGAGGTGGTGGGAGGGCAGGGGGAGGGGGTTAGAGTGCTGTGGAGTAAAGAGGGGGGCAGTGAGGGCAGTCTCTGGGGGGGGGGGAGGTGGCAGTGTCTTTTCTTGTCCCAGAGAGAAGAAGGAAGCCTCTGGGTCTCTGGGGGGGGAGGAGAGGTCCTTCCGTCGTGTGAACTGTTGAGCTACAAGCTCATGATTATCCCCTCCTGCTCTCGATAAGCGGGTGAGCGAGGGGGGCTGGATTTCAAGTTGTACCAGATGGACCTCGTGATTTCATGAAGGCTTTCACCGGGGACCAGTCAGTTCTCTTGAGGGGGTATCCTCCCGTTTCCGATAGGTAAAAGGAGAGTTTGTCCATGTCCATGGATTCTCGTACTTTGTCCAACCATTCCTCCAGCTCGGGACCTCTCGCTCTTCCACTTCCTCGCAGACTATTCTCGCCGTCGTTGACAGGTACGCAAATAGTTTTTCCGCATTTTCGTCCGGCATGTCTTCTTCGGACGTTAGACCAAGCAGATAGGCTTCAGGTTTGAGTTCCATGGAGAGACCCAGAATCTTTTGTGTGGCAATGTGGATCTTCTTCCAGAATTGCATAGCATGTTGGCAGGACCACCACATGTGGTAAAAAGTGCCCGTCTGGGAGGCGCACTTCCAGCACTTGTTTTGCGTCTCTTTGCACATGAGGCTCAGCTTGTACGGGGTCATGTACCACCGATTGAACATTTTGTGCCAGTTCTCAGTCAGCTTGTAGAAAATATTTTGAAGCTGTGAATCCATGAATACAGAATCCATGGGAATGGAGGGGTTGTAAGGCATTTCATTGTATTTGGTGTACCTAGATTTTTTCTGTCTCATTGTGTGTGTCTAGAGGTAATTATCAAGGGAAAAATCTTTTCCGAATCTGGAACTTACATTGGCAGGAAATCCCCTGTTGATTTCATCTGAATGCAATAGCACCCTCAGAGGACAGATTTTCCAAATGAACACAACAAAACAGGTTGGGTTAACCTCCATTCTCATCTTTACTATGATCCCAGTACTTTTTAGTCCTCATCTATTTTCTCATAGCATTAAAATACTTTAATGATATAAATAAATTTGTCTCCTGGTAAGAGGCCTCATTGGATGCTCAGGGAGTGATGCTAAGTGGGAATACATAAGGAGTTGGAAGGAAGACTAGCAGGCCTTACCTTCCCAAGTGAGAGATATTTTTTTCTGTGTCAGGAGCAACTTGAGAAACTGCAAGTCACTGCTGGTGTGAGATAATTGGCTGTCTGCAAGAACGTTGCCCAGGGGACTCCCAGATGTTTTGGTGTTTTACCATCCTTGTGGGAGTTTTCTCTCATGTCCCCACATGGGGAGCTGAAGATTACAGAAGGAGCTCAACCCACTCTCCCCAGATTTGAACTGTTAACCTATTGGTCAGCAATCCTGCCGGCACAAGGGTTTAACCCATTGTGCCACTGGGGCTGTGAGATAAGTGAGAGATAAGAAAGGGATTATGAAAAGTATCCAGTTGAGCTGGGAACAGGTTGTTATAAGTGACATGTGGTTGCCAGCCAGTGTTTGCAGATTAATTATGGACAGCACCATATTGCTTTGTGTAGAATGGTGATCTCTTCGGCTTTATATCTAGTATAGTATGATTCCTATATCTATGGTGGAACTTGAATGCTACTAATGAAGAACTTCTCATCCAGGATTACCATAGAATCATGCAGAAAGACCTGGAAATCCATGGAGAGGACACATTGTGTCAAATGTGGATAAATGAAGTTGCACCTACCAGTCCCATGGATGCTGGTGTCACACTTTATATAAGAAGTTCCTGAGTTATAAACATTTATTTTACAAATGACTCATAGTTATGAACAGGGGTGGAACAACAAGAGAAATCTATATTATTATTATTATTATTATTATTATTATTATTATTATAAGAAATCTACCCATTGGAAGGGAAATTCGCCCTTGAAAAAGTTATGGGGAAAAAGTGTTTCCCCTGATGCTTTATCACCAAGTCTTGTTTGCATAACAATCCAAATGTTTCAAAATCCAATTATCAGAGGGACAGAAAGCGAGGTGAAATTTTCAGAATGGGGGCACAGACAGCAAAACATACACCACAGGGGTTGACTCCTTATGCTATCCAAAGCTTATTCTCTCTCTCTCTCTCTCTCTCTCTCTCTCTCTCTCTATATATATATATATAGATAGAGAGAGAGAGAGAGAGAGAGAGAGAGAGAGAGAGAGAGAGCGAGCACTGGAGTCACAATAGAAAAAAATTGCCTGTTTTGACGTACAAATAAATTCAGTTTAAGAACAAACCTACAGAATCTAGCTTGTTGGTAACTTGGGGGCTGTCTGTATATCCTAAATTGTGTTGGACATTCTTCTCTCTCTGGTTTAATTTTAAATTTATGGATTCGGTGCATTTCTTTGGATCTAGAAAAATATGGAGTTTTATGATGCCAGCTTTGGATAATGAGGTTTGTAGTCTTAACTCTTGGAAGCTGCCAATACGGAAAAAGTTGCTCTAAGGATGGAATGCACCATGTATCATGCCAAACAAACACAAATGTTGGAATGATTTGCTATTATTATCAGCCCCTTATTTAGCTGTGGAAAATGAATGCTTTGTGCCTTCAAGTCATTTTTGACTCATGATGACTCTAAGGTTTTTTTTTCCTTGGAAGAATTTATTCGGAGCCTTGACATTGTCTTCTTTTAGAGTGGTTAGGGCTGCCCAAGGTCAACAAGCTGGTTTCTGTAACTGAGTAAGGATTTGGATTGTGGTCTCTTAGATTTTTAGTACAGCACTCAGACCACCACACTTTGGTTGCTGTTTATAAAATGAAATGACTCACTCTCAGGATTGATAATAAATATACATGGATATGAGGTGATTATCCTTTGAAAGTTCTCTTGTAAAAAAAAAGCCTCAGGCCTTTTGAAGAGAGAAAGTTGCAGACCTTGCCTAGATTGAGATCTTAGTTAAATCTGATTATTGTGTATTGAATCACAATCTTCAGAACACCAATGGTTACTTGCCTGATGCTTTCCCACTTTTCTTGTGCACCTCCACAGGAGTTCTGGGTGTTCAAATAAGGCAGCAGATGATATTATTTCAAACTAGATAGATACTGTCTTGACACATTAAGAACATGGACATTATTTGGACCCAAGGTATTAACCAACCCAATATGTTATCTTTGCAGATATTGAATTGGGATATTTGGAGCAATATCTAAGGCTTCTTTGGGTGAAGAGTTATAACAAGGTGGATGTTGAAAAAAGGAGCACTATAAGCTTTAGAATACATTTTTCTTTCTTGAACAGTTTCCTGCTCATGTTATTTATTTATTTATTTATTTATTGTTTCGATTTGTATACCGTCCTTCCAAACTGGCTCAGGACAGTTTACAGTATATCAACCAATAACAATTTAAAACAATAAAACTGTACAGTATCAGCATTAACCATTAAAACAGATTAACAGTATTTGCTCCAACCAAGGAGTGGTTAAAGATTAAATGTCTGCCGGAAAAGGGCTGTTTTGTAAGCTTTCCGAAAGGCTAGCAAGTCAGTAACTGCTTGGACTTCCGATGGTAGAGAATTCCATAGACTCGGTGCAACCACAGAGAAGGCCCTTTGCCTTGTTGAAGACAAATGGATGTTTTATAAGGAAGGAATCTGTAGGAGGTTGTGCTATGAAGGTGTCAACCCAGTGCGCTGCAGCAGTGAAAAAAGCAAATTCTATGCTTGGCATGATCAGGAAGGGAATCGAAAATAGGTCGGCAAATGTTGTATTGCCTCTCTACAAATCTATGGTGAGGCCACATCTGGAGTACTGTGTACAATTCTGGTCACCGCACCTCAAGAAGGATATAACGGAACTGGAAAAGGTACAAAGAAGGGCAACAAATATGATCCAAGGGATGGAGCAGCTCCCTTATGAAATCAGGTTGCAACGCCTTGGTCTTTTCAGCCTTGAAAGACGGCGTTTAAGAGGTGACTTGATCGAAGTGTATAAAATCATGCATGGGATAGAAAAGGTGAATAAAGAAAAATTATTTTCTCTGTCACACAATACTAGGACTAGGGGCACTCCCTAAAGCTCCAAGGTAGGAAAGTTAGGACTAATAAAGGGAAATATTTCTTCACCCAGAGGGTCATTGGGTTATGGAACTCACTTCCAGAGGAGGTTGTGACAGCTGTCAGCCTGGACAGCTTCAAGGCAGGATTAGACAGATTCATGGATACCAAGGGAATCAGTAGCTACTGAAATGGACATCCAAGTGCCACCTCTGTGTTGATGGAGGCAGGCAGGATTTTCCCCGGGTACTGGTTGTGGGGGGTCGGGAGCAGGTGAGGGTTTTGCCCTCCTTTCTGCTAGAGATCCCTGTGTACAACTAGTGGGCCACTGTGTGACACAGAATGCTGGACTAGATGGGCGGAGGCCCGATTCAGCATGGCTCTTCTTATGTTCTTATGTTCTTATGTTCTCCTCTGATCAAAGTGATCTCTGGGGAACATATGGGAGTAGACGGTCCCTCAAGTACACTGGGCCCAGACTATACAAGGCCTTGAAGGTCAAAACCAACACTTTGAAGATGATCCGGTGCTCAATTGGCAACCAGTGCAGACACTGCAGAGTTGGCATAATATGAGCCCTGGCCGGTACTCTGGCCAAGAGTCTCACTGCCGCGTTCTGCACCAGTTTAAGCCTCCGGATGACCAACAAAGGAAGACCAATGTAAAGGGTGTTACAGTAGTCAACAACAGCAACAAAACTTTATTACGGTCACTGACCAGCACAAAGCAGGCACAAGCACCCTAAGAGGAGAAGGACAACTCCCCAGTAAACAGTTATTTAAAATTAAATTGGAAATCAGTATAAAAATATATATTAAAAGACAGGATATTGTTGTAAAGGGTGTTACAGTAGTCTAGCCTCGAGATGATCGTTGCCTGGATTACCGTGGCTAGGTCCCATCCTGTGAGGTAGGGAGCCAGCCGCCTAGCCTGCCATAGGTGGAAAAAGGCAGATCTACTGACAGCGGAGACCTGAGCCTCCATTGACAGTAGCGGGTCCACTTGGACCCCCAAGCTCTTTACCGAGGATGACGGGTGAAATGTCTCGCTGTCCAGCATAGGTAGCTGACACCCACCCCCACCTGGGTGACCCATGCGAACTCTGGGGCATGGTTTCCTTAATTGGCTCCATTAATCTATATTGCTGTCCTCCTCTTAATGCATTCCACTTTAGCAAGCATTATTGTCTTTTTCAGTGAGTCACAATGTCTCAGATATGCCCAAAGCACAATACTCTCCATTTATTCTGACTTCTAGAGAGATTTCAGACTCGATTTGCTTTCAGACCCATTTAGTTCTTTCATGGGTGCTCATCCAAGTCTTAGTCTATTGAGCTCTTGACTAAAGTCTCCATTTTGTGCGATATTGGGCCTTGTTATATAAACTCTTAGCTATTTCAGTGTCCTCATTCCTCTCTTTAAAATTGTATAAACCATCTATGGCCATTATTTTTATTTTCCTAATATTCAAATGTAACTCTACTTTTGCACTTTTCTCCTTAATTTCAATGTAAATGTATATAACAACAAAGTGTAAACAAACATAGTTCAACTGATCCATGAGAGGAAAAAAGAAAACCCACAGCACTTCAGTTCTTTTAGTGGAACAAAGTAAAATTGCAGAGTTTTGTATTCTCCAGAACTCATCATCAAGCTAAGTGGAATTCAAGACTAGAATGGGTAGAGGAAAAAGCAGGAAAGTTAAAAACTTTGGCTAATTTTTGTTGTTGCCCTGAAGTCTTCTGATAAACTAAGTGCTAAAATGAGGATCACAGAAATGAGCAAGTCACTAATAGGTGTGAAGGCAGATAATATGCAGCAGTGCCGAGTGGGAGAGAAGAAGAACAAATAGTCTCCACTTCGGAAAATATATGGCTCATTTGTCAGTCTGAGCTCTCTCGCTCTCTCTCTCTCTCTCTCTCCCTCTCTCTCTCCTCTCCCTCTCTCTCATTATTCTTCCTTTTTGGGGGGTGGGGTGGGGGGATAATCAGTATCCCATACACCTCTTAAGAGGACATACAATGAAAACCATGTGGCACAGTAATTCCTGGATTTCAATTCTCCAGGCGTTATGAACTTCAATTCCCAGAAGCCCTAGCTGACTTGGCCAACAGTCAAGAATTGTAGGATCTGATGTCTAAAACAACTATTTATTTATTTATTTATTATTCGGTCTTATATGCCGCCACTCCCCGAGGGCTCGGAGCGGCTTACAACATAGCAATATAACAACATAGTCATATAACTCCCAAATACAATTAAGACTAAAGGGCCAAAGTTGAGGAACCACTGATTGATAATAAGTGGGAAATTAAAAGGAAAGTGGTCATTGCACAATGTCATTTTCGCCCTCTTACCCTATATATCAGAGGAAAATTAAGGATGAAAGGAGCAAATAAATAACCCACCTGTAATCACCATCCATTGTACTGGAATAACTATATATGTGATTAGACATCATACAGGGATGTGGTGGTGGCTGTGGGAGGAAGTACAGTGGTGGATGTTTGGGAAAAGCTAACACTTTCAACACATGATTGTGAACCTCATTGTTGGGATTACAGGCATATATAAACATACTCCATCTAGCATCCATTGGGAGGTATTTTCTTTCATTGTCAATGTGACTTTTACTTATGGAGATCCCATGAACACGACACCTCCAAGCCAACATCAATAGCCCTGCTAAGGTCTTGCAGACTCAGGCTGTGCTGCAAGGGAGAAACAATTCTGTGAGGCTGTGGGTGGGTGGGAATACAAAGTTGTGGCTATTGTTGAGAATTTCCAGAAAAGCTATGAGGATGAGGAAAACATCATCTCAGGATCTTAGATTTATGTATTTCACATCAACAGCATTGCATACATTAGTCTTTATCTTGGCTTTTTTCTTCACGAACGAAGATTCAGGAAGGACTCATCCCATGCTTTCTACAAGCATGTTGATGACTATGAAGGCCAATTCAAGATAGGCAAGTCCAGTTGCAGAAACCATAGCAGAAAGTCTCCTTGGGTGATGTTGTTTCCAAGTTGCGGTTCTTTCTGCATCCCGTTTGGCGTGACTTCTCTAAAAAGGCTGCAGCATTGTGTACAGTGCGTCTCCATGCCTCCCGATGTGAGGCCAGGGTGGACCATTAATGATGATCAATCTGCCCAAGCCTGAGATGTTGTTTCAGGGAGTGCTTCTCTTGCGCTGACCTGTGGCGAGTTCACCGTAGAGTAGTATCTTTTGGAGGCGGTGGTCCTCCATCCTAGAGAGGTGCCCTGCCCAGCACAGCTGTGTTCTCAATAGCATGGCCTCAATGCTGGTGATCCCTGCTTGCTCAAGGACAGCAACAATCATCACATAGTGTATGTATAGGATTGTGCGAAGACAGTGCTGATGAAAGCGTCCGAGGAGTCATGGGTGTTGACAATAGGTGACCCATGTTTCAGACCCATATAGGAGAATAGACAGTATGATAGTATAATGTAATGCATACAATAGTATAAAACTGATAAAAAATAGAAGGAGCACAAGTGTCTAAATATCTTTGGACCAAAAATACACTTCACCATCCAACTTGTTGGCTGGTGGAGCAATTTTGTCTCCTCCCCTCGAAGAAGAGATTGGTTAATTTTGCAGAATCTGCTGGAAGGGAGGAGGGGCTGGCTTAGTGGTGCCAGCCCCTTTTCCCTCAGTCTGCATCAAGACATCGCCCACCACTCCCGCCCATGGATAGTATAATAATGATCGCTCAAATGGTTTAACATTTGGGGGTCGGATAGGAGATCGCCCACGGGGGTTTGCCTATCCTATACTGTCTATTAGGGGCTTAGATGGAATGGTCGGCTAGTAAACTAGCTAGCGTAAATAGTTGAGTTATTCAAAGGTTTGTAGACACTTAAGGCACCCCTTAAGGGTGTGGGGCATTATGCAAACACTCACCTAGACGGTTAATTTTAGGGGTGAGGTGATGAGGAATGTCCCAGGAGCGGGGAGAGTCTAGTCTCAAAAGTTGAGAGAGATTTCTCCTGATGTTTCCCTTCCGGGTTGCCCGGGTTGAAATCTACAGGGGACCCAGGCAGTACGCCTGAATAGCTGAGGGTAGACGTTAGGTGACGCTACCTCAGCTTACGCACCAAGTTGAACTGACACCAAAAAGTTAGTTGAGTTACAAGTTAAATAGGTAACTATTTAAATAAAAGTTGCCCAAATTTGAAACCATATATATTTGTGTCTGTCTCGTTATTTCGGGGGGTTGGAAGACAATGACCAGAGCGACCATATTGTCTGTAGCCTCTGGCAGGACATTGCGGACAAGCATACAGATGTGGAGTTGTTTGTTCTGCTCCACAATCACACAAGGTGGAGGATTCTTTTAGGTAGTGCCATTTTGCCAGATTTGTCTTTTGATCTGCCCACTCCGCTTCTGAGTTTGTTCAGGGCAGACTTGTGCCAAACAGGGCAGGCACACTCGGCAATTGAGTAAGACAAGGCCAGGGCTGATGTTCTTATTAGTTTTGGGTCTGTACTCCATACTATTTATTTATTTATTTATTTATTTATGGTATTTGTATACCACCCTTTTCAACCCCAAAGGGGACTCATGTGCTGCCAGAAAGTTTCCGCAGGATGCTATTGTGTGCACCTACTTTGTGCTTGGCTTGGCGTTCATGCAGTGTTTCCTACATGTTAGTGTTCAATTTAAGATGAAGCCAAGATATTTAGGATGGAAACAATGTTCTTAGATTAAAGGATCTTAGATTCAAAATAGTGGAGAACCACACATTTGCACTGCGTGAAAAAGTCCTTTCTTCCTTTAGTAACCGAAGTGCGGAAAGTCTTCCTTTTTGTTGTAATGTAAATGGCAACAATTGCTAAAAGGGGGGAAAGTCCGCCATGTGGACAGCGAAGCTTATGGTGGTCCCTCTCTATTATGCCACAAATTGTTGATTAAATTATCCTGCAAATTTCAAGAACAAGATTCTCTGCTTTCCATTCTTGAAATGCTGTCTTTCTGATGGCCCATTGATCTGTTACATTATCTATAGATTACTGATGCTTTCCGGGAACTGTGTTTGCTCTTGCAATCAGGACGTGCTTTAGCATTACTAAATTTGGACTTCCCTTTTTGTAAAATCTTTTTGCAACCATGAGTAATGTGGGCTTATCCTAGGATCTTTTTCCCTCCCCCAAACTGACATTCTTCACACTCCAGGTGTGGGCTCCCGCTCCCTGTCCCCAATCAGCATTTTCAGATTAAGCAAATTCATAATCATTGTGTCATTTTTTATTGTGTGAACACCTCTTTCTCGACCCTTCCCTCCCACCTGTTCCTTTCTATAGAACAGCGTAACACATGGTGCTGGCTCCAAATAAAGATCAGGCTGTTCTAAGTCATTCCATCTCACTCACTGCTGTGATGTGAGTCAGTCACTTTAACTCTGGGCTTGGATGTGTCATCCACAAATGCTGACATCTCTTTAGAGTAAAAGCAGCAGAAATGAGGAATAACAAGTGGGAGAAAAGGAGAGCTGGGGGAAGACAATAAGGGTAAGAAAAAGAGGTGTGGGCGGACTAGAAGGGGAGGATATTTTACAGACAAATCCAATTTTGGAACAAAAAACCCCATGATGATGAATTTAGATCTAGAGCCAAAGCATCTCAGTTTCCAGAGTGGAAAGTGAACAGCTTTGGCTATAAATCTAAACTACAATAAACCAACTACAATATACTACACTCTATCATTTCAGTCTGGAATATTTGATTATTATATATTATCACCCTACTTTCTTGAGGCACATGAGATGGAAAAGTTAGTGAAAAGGTACCACTATATTATCTTTACACAAGGAAGCTTAAAAAAGAGAGTGTTAATTACATTTACTTTGTAAAAAGGACATTTATCAAACTTATATTAATTCTAACTTGACATCTAAATTTACTGTACATTAGTGGACTTAAAAGCTTACCGTTATGGAAGATGAAAAATCCCATCCATGATTTAATCCCTTGCAACTCCCTTGCAAAATTGTAGTCCAATGAAGGAGTTTTATCTTTGCTGGAGGAAGAAAATTAGTTTGAGGTTTTTTACTTCCAACAAAGGTAAAAACTGTTTTATTGGACTATAATTTGAGACTACAATTTGACAAGTTTTACCTATACCTATTTTCCGCCTAGATGTAATAGTACAGAGACTTGTTGAAAAATTCAATGTTCCCTGCCCAAAGGTTGTATCTGCACTGTAGAATTAATCGTCATGACACAATGCTATGGGATGCTGGTATTTGTAATTTAGGATTTTAGCTGTCTCTACCAAAGAGTGCTGATGCCTCACCAAATTATAAATCCCAAGATTTTGTAGTGTTAAAACAGTATAGTTCAAGTAGTGTCAGACTGCATTAATTTTACGATTTAGATGCATCTTAAGAAAGGAGCAGTTAGCTTTGCACAAGACAAGGAGATCTGGATCTTGAGAAAAGTTACTTTTCTAATACCAATACAGGATGACATTTTATTACATGTCTGTTATGGCTCTGGGGCCCCCCTGATGGCGCAGTGGGTTAAACCACTGAGCTGCTGAACTTGCTGACCAAAATATTGGTGGTTTGAATCAGGGGACAGCGTAACCTCCTGTTGTTAGGCCCAGCTTCTAGCAGTTCAAAAATATTAGTAGATCAATAGGTACCGCCCTGGTGGGAAGGTAACGACGCTCCATGCAATCATGCCAGCCACATGACCTTGGAGGTGTCTATGGACAACGCCGGCTCTTCAGCTTAAAAATGGAGATGAGCACCACCCCTCAGAGTTGGACATGACTAGACTTAATGTTTGGGGAAACCTTTACCCTTTTATAAGCATAAGTTTTGGATAGCACAGGGAAGGGTTAGCACCCCTGTGGTGTTCGTTTTGCTGTCTATGCACCCATTCAGAAAATTTTACCTCACTGTGTCAGCGCCCCTTAACATGTCTCTGTGATAATTGGATTTTGAAACATTTGGATTGCTGTAGAAACAAGACCTGGTGATAATGTAGTCGAACCAGGAAGCCCCGAATCCAGAAGGTCAAACCGCAGAGAGTCCCCAGTATTCCTTTTGGCCCATGGCCTAAGTTGCACCAGTACCAGACTCCTTGTCCCCCCCCCTTCCCTTCTGCCTCACTCAGTTCCATACATCACACTGCACCAACTTCGTCCCTCCCAGTACACCCAGCCACCATTGCCTCCCATTGCCCCATCCACACAACATTTGCACAGCCAATAGAACCCATGCATTCAGTATCCACAAGTTGGAAGTTCCCCCGATTTGCCCGTTGTTGCCCCAAGGCACTCTGCCTCTTCCCCCATCTTCCATCTTGTCTCTGCTCTTTTCTTCTCCCGTTCTCCCTCCCATGCCTGGGAAAGCCGGAAAGCGGCCGCTCGCAATCAGTGGCCTGGCTCCCAGCTGGGACCTGAAGTTCACCCAAGGACACTGGTCACGGACTCCTCTTGCTGCTATTCTCACTGCTTTGCACCCCAAGCCCCAAAGACTCTGCAGTTCCCAAGGACAGTAATTACATCAAGGAGAACTACAACTCCCAGAAGGAAGGCAGCCCTGCGTTGTCTGTTTTAAAGATCATAACTCTGGGAGCAAGAACTGTATGGGAATGTACTGGGAAATTGCTGGGGATCTCCCTGTATGTACAGTGTGGCTTCATAAGTTTTCCCTTTGACCCCTTGTAACCCTTCCCTTCCCCATCTCACCCTTGTCAGTTAAGAAAAGACTGCCTTGAAAGTGTTTGCTATGTTTGTCAAGAGGAAATGCGATTGCGCCCTGCTCCCGAAATCTTTGCGGATCACCATATTCATATTGCATGCGTTGCCTGGTCAGAGTCTTGTTATGGAAATTGAACTCTTGTTTCAACTCCACGTCTGGCCGGATCTGGAGGCAGTTTCGCCGGTCTGAGTCGTCAAGCTTAGCTCGCCTTTGGAACCTGGACAATGAAAGTTTGTTCTTCACAGCGGGTGCCACAGCTGGCCTCGGAACCCAGGTGTGCCCCAAAATAAGTCCTTTTGTCACCAAAGGGGTCTGAGTGAATCACCAGGCCTTTCTTCCCCTTCTCCCCCATTCACATACGGATGGGACACATCAACTCAATGATTTCATCACTTCCAGGTGTTGCCCCAGGTCGTTACCTGGCTCGGACTCTTTGTTTACATTCATATGCCAACCTGTCAGTAATCCCCGCCTAAGCCTTCCCTTCCTGGAACTCCATATATGGCCACAGACCTCTGATTGGCCGAAGCCGGCAAATGGGAGCGAGCGCTGATAGGCTCCCTGGAACTGACCGGCCTCCCGCCCATCAGCTGGCCTCAAACATTCCAACCAATCACCAGCAGAGCCGGCCCAGAAGAAGGCGGGCGGGAAGTTCAATTGTTTTGACAGTTCTGTAACCTTTAAAAGCCAATGTTTTGAATGTATATGCATGCGTTCTTTGCGGGAATCAGGGTATTGCGGTTCGCATCCTCTCAGCTGAGCAGAATAAACAATTTCATGGCATCTACCTTGCAGCATTGGTGAGCATAATTGGATCTACGGGAGGCGGGTAGGCTACGAGGACCTAGTCGCTCCGGGCTCGCCAGGTTAACTGAACCCTCGCGGTCTCTGCCCAGTGGTCGGTCCACGGGGCTTGCCCGGTTGTCAGACAACAGGCCTGTGGGATTGGCGGTTGTTCGATAACAATAAAGCTTCAGTGGAGACACTTTTTCCCCATGATAACTCTTTCAAGGGTGAATTTCCCTTCCAAGGGACAGATTTCTCTCACTTCCCGTTGTCTCATCTCTGTTCATAACTATGAGTCATCTGTAAGTTGGATGTATGGGGGCTTCCTTTATAAAGTATGACTCCAGCATGCTGGCCACATGACCTTGGCCTAGAAATGGAGATGAACACCACCCTCAAGTCGAACATGACTAGATTTAATGTCAGGGGAAAGTTTTACCTTTTTATTATGACTCTTTGTTCCTAGTCCTCACAAAGTCCAATTAGTAGGGATCTCTTCACACAGGCTTCTTTTTGGTGGCAGCAACAGGAGCCCGATAGCTCCCATCATACCCAGTACAACTACTTCTGGGGTAGCCCCATGTCTGAACTGGAGAAAAAAAAACCATGACTCTGCTGAAAATAAGCCATTGGCAGCCGTTGGGAGGCCCCCTGTCATTCCATTAGGAAGGATGGGTTGTGCCAGATTTAGGAGGCTTCCTTCCATGTGACGAAGCAGGGAGGAAGCCACATTGGTGATCAGACCCCATGCCCCTTGCACGGGCGTCACCAGATGTAGCAAGACTGGCTGATTCTGGCGGCACATATGACAAGGTAGCTTAGAAAGTGTTTACATCAACTGTCCTGCTCAGATCTTGCAAACCCAGCACAGTGTGGCTTCTGAATCAGTATATAAAGTATTCCTCTTTTCTTATTGCCCTTCATGGTTCCTGGCATTATTTTCTTTTCTAATGTGTCTCATATTATCTCCAAAGGATGACAGCCTTAGTTTAGTCATCTTGTGAGACATGATATGCCTAGAACCCCTTTATCTGTTTTAAGATATGATATGCCTAGAACCGCTTTATCTCACACCATATTATTCACAGTATTTTCTACATTTCAAATGCATTTTCTTCATGTCAGCTTTCTTCTCTGTCTAGCTATCATGCCCATATATAGAAATCAGGAACATTGTAGCACAAATTATTTTGACTTTGGTATCTGCAGATAAATCTGTGTAGATCATGAGACAATGAAAGTCAGTCTAAAAGAAATGAAAATGCCACAATATCTTATCATCTTACTCTGGACCAGAGGCCACTCTCAGGTCACAAGATGGAGAAATGAAATGTTCCCAATGTTAAGGGGCGCTGACAAAGCCACATTTTATCACCCTATTTCTTTAATGTATATGCAGAACATTATCATACAGAAAACATTATTAGACTTAGTGGTAGTAGGGATGAACACTTGAAACTGATAGACAGAGGATACCATATTACTTCTAGAAAAAAGCAAATATTTGATATGATAAGTAATGGAAGTTAAGGGCTGCAGCTCAATATTCAAATGACAAAAATAACTTAAGATGATTTATTTAATTTTAAGTACTTAATGAGGACATTGAAATAGACGTTTATATACCTTGGGTCAGGCATTACTCAAAATGGAGGTTGTAGTCAAGAAACCAAAAGAAGACTAAGGATTGGGCAGGTAAAAATAGATTCTTGGCTTTTCTTCACGAATGAAGATTCAGGAAGGACTCATCCCACGCTTTCTACAAGCGTGTTCATGATTCAGAGGTTGGATGTGTCCTTTGAGCCTGTGCAATGGATTTTTCTGGTGGAGCACAGCGTGCACAGAACTGGCCTCACTCTTTAAACCAAAGGTTCATCTGCTGGGGCCTAACAAGCTTGGACGGTGGCAGCAAGGTCCTCAGGTCGTAGGTTTGGTTTGAGTTTCCTTCTCTTAGATGGTTGACCTTACAGGGTTAGACAAGCACCATCTGTCCGGGTTTGAAATTAGAGTTTTCCTTCTCCTAGGACGCTTGCCAAAAGGCTGGGGAGCCCATTCTACCCATTGACGCTCTTTGTCAGACCCTTCGGTTGTGACCTGTCTGGCATGGGGGGCCCTACAGCATAGCTCACAACTTCATTAGGGTACACAAGCCTCTCCCCCATGACAAGGGGGCACCAACGGAGATTCTAGAAAAACAACAGAACTATATAAGATTGTCAAGTGAGAACACATGTAGTGAAAGCCAGACTGTGAAGAAAGTTAATATGAACAAAATTCAAATGCTGGGAAGAATTATGTGGATACCATAGACCAGTGTTTCCCAACTGGTGTGCCGCAGCACACTAGTGTGCCATGAGCGATCATCAGATGTGCCGTGGGAAATTGGAACCTCCAATACCCTTTCTTCCCCCTCCTGCCGAATACTTACTTTTTCTTCTCCACTTGGGCTCCCTTCTTCCCAGCCTCGCTCTGCTCGCTTTGCCTTGCTTTGCTCACCCGTGCATGTGTTACTGCACAGACTCTCCCCACGTCTTCCTCCCTCCCCCTCCCCTCCTGAACATGCTCACGCTGCCCCCTCAGATCAAAATGGTGGCAGAAGCGGCAGCGTGAGCAAAGCGAGGCAAAGTGAGCAGAGTGAGGCTGGGAAGAAGGGAGTCTGAGTGGAGAAGAAAAAGTAAGTGTTTGGACGGGGGGGGGAGAGAAAGGGAGCGAAGGGGAAGGGGGAGGAAGAGGTCTCTGTTGAAAGCTGGCATGGGCAAACTTGGACCTTCCAGGTGTTTTGGACTCCAACTCCCACCATTCCTAGCAGCCTCAGGCCCTTTCCCTCCCCCCTCAGCCACTTAAGCAGGAAAGGGCCTCAGGCTGTTAGGAATGTTGGGAGTTGAAGTCCAAAGCACCCAGAGGGCCAAAGTTTTCCCATGCCTGTTTTAGAGGGACCTTAAAGTGGTGAGCCTCCTTCCAACATTGTGATTCTGGATAGAAAAAAACCCCAACGTAACATAACATTGTGCGAGTCCACAGTGCTCTCTGGGTGTAGGTGAACTACAACTTCCAAACTCAAGGTCAATTCCCACCAAACTCTTATAGTATTTTCTCTTGGTTATGGGATTTCTGTGTGGGAAGTTTGATTCCATCCCATCATTGGTGGAGTTCAGAATGCTCTTTGATTGCGGGTGAACTATAACATCGAAACATGCCCAGGTTTCACACTGAGTATATAAATACATTTAAAAACATGTTAACTATATGTATTACTGTGTTAGAGTGTCATTTTGTGTCATTTTGGTTGGTGGTGTGCCCCAGGATTTTGTAAATGTAAAAATATGCTGCGGCTCAAAAAAGGTTGAAAAACACTGCTATAGGCAAATGAATGAGTATTAGTAAAAACCATGATAAATAAATAAAATAGTACAAACCAAGCATGAAACCTCACTAGAAATGCAGATGATTCAACTGAGGCTGTCATACATTGGACATATATGCTATGACCATAATAAAGATTTGTTTGTTTGTAATTTGGACATACCTTGAGATGATGTGACACATTGCAAAGGGCAACAATGCTTAGCAAAGTGGAAAGAAAAGAAGAATACCATATTGCAAATGGATTGACTTAATAAAGGAAGCCATACTTGCCATGAGTTTGCATGATCTAAGCAGAGGAGTTGATAGCTTTGGCTTTTGGGGTTCTCTCATTCATACACTCACTATAAGTCCAAGACAACGTGATGGCAGATAACAAGTGAGCTACTGTATTTCTTTCTGCACAGTACTAGTTCCTTCAAAGATAGCTCATATGCCACTGCTATTTCCTCTGATAGTTTATCAAAGTCAACCCCATCTCTTCACCACATTAACTTCCTATAAAACTTGTATCTGTCTGTGTACTATATCTATTTAATAGATTTATAAAATGTATAAACTTTTTTGTTGACAGTCAAGTCCTTGAGTACCCAAGATCAACATACCTGTCTTATACCTCTGTTTAACATGGAACTGGACACTTGAGCCCATCAAAAGCCATCAACATATCTTTGCTTTGTGTCTCTCAGATTGTGTCCTCACAGGGGGGCAGGAAGTCTGCATGGCTATCAGAAATGTATAAGATATCATGCATTTATCTATATGATTATACTTGTATTTTTGGCATTAGACCTACGTGCATCTTTTTCTGGCCCGATCATAATTAAAATCTCTGTTACCTGTCTTCCTCTCTGATGAGTGTATTCCTTAATCTGAAACTTTGGGTGTTAGCGTAAATAGTCACCAGGCAGGACCTTCTTTAACTGCAGTCCATAGTCCAAATTTGACCTCAATTCCACCATCAAGGTGTAGAGCAGGGGTGCTCATTAGGTCAATCATGATCGGCTGGTCGATTGCAGAAGCAGAACTGGTGAATCGCAGCCAGTTTGAGGGGTGTTTCTGCCTCCGTGCTGCCCGGCTCAGGCTGCCCCTGATGCGACTCCTCCGCTGGCACCTCCATCCTCAGTGCTGAGTGCTGCCGTCACAGCGTGGCCTGAGGAGGAGGAGGGAGAAGGAGAGCAGCAGAAGGAAGGAGGGGGCAGGTGCTCGGCCCACGCATGCGCCCACGAGGGAGGGCAAAAACAAGGGGGCTTTGGCAGCCATTTTCTGCCAAAGCCTAAGATCTGCGACTGCGAGGAGTTCATCTGCACAGCAGTTTTGATCAGCATTGAATGGGCTTGCAGCTTAAAGGTTTGTCTGCTTTCATTCTGCCTGTTTATATCTGTGGAATGATGTCAGGGTGGGAGAAGGAACTCTTGTCTGGATGCATTTTATGAAATGTCCCTTATTTTTGTGAAAAATCACATAAATGTCCCTTATTTCTTCGATCAAAATATGGGTAGGTAGATCATTTTGACTTGGTTGTTTTATAAGTAGCTTGCATGCTGAAAAAGTGTGAGCACCCCTGGTGTAGAGTAAGAGCTTAGGGGGAAAAATCCATGTGAAATAGGATATTCACACATAAACATAGACATGCTTCTTATTCTCAACTGAAGGTAATCTCACCAAAAGGCTGTTTGATATTAAGGATCATCACATACATAATGACATATGCTTTCAAGAATAATACTGTCCACCAGGTGCATGAAGTGTTGATTTCAGTTTGGCAGGTGTATGTATGTGCATGTGTGTGTACACACATGCTTTGGGAGCTGGGGCAGGGTAGAATAGTAAATAGCAAAGTCAGAGGGAACAGAAAGGCAGGAAGTATCTCATCCAATGAAAGAGAGGACCCCCAACTGTCAGGAGATTTCCTAACTATTAGCTCCTATTGATAAAACATCAACAACCACATGAGCAATTATCCTAACAAAGGAATAGTCAGCCAGCAGCCACAACACATCATTACATTGCTATGCATGGTTTTAAATTGAGGATAACTAGAAGCCAAGTGACTGCAGAGCTATTTGCTTAGGTGGCTGTTTTCTGCATGGCAAGGTTTGCAAAGATGACAAATAGAATCGGTTTATATTCTTTCTCCTCCCAATTCCCTCCCTGCTGTGAATTCAGAAATTAAGTGGCTGTAATTTTCTAAGTGCCCAAGCAGCTTAACTCATCAGAATCAGATGCAAACACCTGGAAGGAAAAAACAGATGTTGCCAAGATTGGTTATTTGGCTCCATCACACTGCAGGTAGTTCATCCTCTTATTTTTGCATGTGTGTGTCTAGTGTCACCCACGAAGAGTGACTTGTCTGTGGAGGATTTCCCATCTGGCATCATTTGTCATACCATACAGCTCAACAAGGTTCAGGCAGATGGAAAAAACTGACTGGATGAAACAGCCAGGAGGAGTTGGTGGGTGGGGGCTCACTTCGCTACTGGCTCACACAGCTTAAAAGCTGCCTGAAAATGCTGTCCCCAGTTGACTAAGGAATGAAGCTGTTCATCATAGAGCTTGGCTTCCAGACCTTCTACTATTTTGGTTGCCTTTCTTCAGGCACATTCCAGCTTATCAATATCCTATTCTGGATAGGTCAAATAAGCAACTTTGCTAAGCCCTAAAAATGGATATGAATCAAGAATAAATTCTGAAAGACTTTGTTCACATGATGGTAGAATTGAAATTGTGGAAGGAGATAAGCATTAGTGACTTGCACTATGGCCGCTTGTACACTGGCCCTGGAGTGATTATGATGGTGGCTCCATAAACTGGGCTGAATCTGCTGTGGTGCAGGGTTGGTGTCCAGCTAGTTCAGGTGGCCAATGACATCAACCATGATCGGATTCTACCTTGTCCTCTGTATCAATACCACTGCTCCCCAATGGCCACAGAGCTTGATGTGAGTGCCTGGATGTTTTCTGTTGCATCTGCTGATGTCAGAATATGGTACCTGTGTGACTGGCAAGGAAGATGTAGAGTGACTGACCCCTTCCTTTTTGTAGGTTGTGTGCATAGTTTTGACACCAGCAGATATATCTGCTAAGGTTAGGCATTTGAAGCAAACCCTGTAGCTAGCAGGGTAACATGATACAAGTCATCTCATCTGTGATTATCAGTGAGTGAAAGGATGAAGGTGTCTGTCTTAGGACATCATCAGATATCTGTTTACAAAGTGGGACAGTGTGGGAAATCATGGTGCAGTATAGGGACAGTAGGGCTGTGTTTGCTACATTCGGGGTGCTTCCTCTTCCTTCCCAAAACATTTCCCTGCTATCCATCACTTCCTTGTTGGTTTGATTGCATGCTGCCGGCATGGAGCCCCGCTGGAAGTAGGCCTACATCATATGATGGGCTTTGGGGAACTCTGTGCTAGCAGTGCAGAGATGTGGGGAGAAGACACTTCTCTGCCTTGATGTGACAAGGTTGTAAATAGTGAATTGGGTCCAATAGAACCCAATCCAGCTGTTGAGACTGCCATGAAGTTTGGAGATATGGTGGAATTTCCTGAAAGCTCTAGAATATCCCCTAAAAACAAATACTAGAAGTCACAGTACAATGTGAACTCTCCATTAGGGATGTGCATGATTTCATTTTTGTGTACTGGATTCAGAGGATTTGGCATAATCGGTAGCTGAATCCACAAAAACAAGCCTGGCACAAGGCAGTTGAAGCCTTAGCTGTTACAGATCACAGCAGTTGCATCTTTTCAGCTAATGGGGACCAATGGGGCCAAGCGGCACTCTACCTGAAGCAGAAGTCATGGTATGGGCAGGGCAGCCTCGCAAATCAGGAAAGCTGAGGCTTCTCCTTTGCTTTCTTCCCTGACAGCCTCCTCCATCCCTTCCCAAAGCCCCTGTTGTCCTCCCCTCTTGTGGCGTGGGCTTAGGATTTCAATTCTCAGAATCGACTATTGTGGTTTTTTTAAATTATGGTAAAATGTTTAAAATTTTCCCCAAAATTAGTAGATTGGTGAAACATTCTGAACTTGGCAGGCTTGCAGGAGTAAATGTGGCCTACATTTGAGACGAGTTTCAAGCTAATAGGCCTTTAAAATGACGGAGAAATGAGCCTCTAAAGTTTCCTCATTGGTGTTAATGGACAGAATCTTTCTGGCATGAAAACAGAAACCACTCCCAAATTCGGGAAGTTCCCTAAAAATGTAATGGGGGGAAGCAAAAACAAGGCACCAAAAACGGCATGGGGTTTTGCCAAATTGCATACCCCTATTCTCCATGCATTCTCTCAGTTTGAAAATCCATACTTAATGAAGTTTCAGTTCAAAATGTTTAATTAAAATGTATATTCATGTCACCATAGTTAAAATGTTATTATCACTACTACCATTACTACTGCTATCCCACTCTAGTTTGCGATGCAAAGCTACTCACAGCATTAAAAACAAGTTCACAACATACACATATTAAAATAGAATTAACCAATCAGATAAAAACCCTAAAAACACTTAAAATGTTAGAAAAAAATCAAAAACCTTAGAACAACACAGGAGTGATACACCTTTCTGATCTTCCTTTTCTAGTCCTTTTGTGCAAAACCACTCTGTGACAGACGAGTCATTGCAAGTAGTGTTATTTATGTTCAAGTTCCATGTAATTACTTCTCATTTATAGTGGTATAATTGAGACAGAGGATCTGAATCCTCACACAATGTGGGGAATAGATACCTGATTGTTTTAGTGAAATCAGCATTTGTCAAGGAGGGAGATTCCTTTATTTTGTGGGTCTCTATGGTGCTATACAAGTGTACAAGTTGAGTATTCTTTATCTGGTAATTCTGAAAATCAAATACTCCAAAATTTGACATTATCCGTGTGTTTAGACTTGTGTCACATCTCCAAGATATCTCATTATCTACAGTAAATATGTGCAAACACAGGTATTTCAAAATCTGGGGGGAAATTCCAAAATCCAAAACACTTCTGGTTCCAAGAATTTTGGGTAACGGATACTCAATCTATAATGAGTTTTAGTATTGATTAGAGTTGGCGGGGACTGCATTTAGCCATACAAAGCTGTTTTTGCAGCACTGGATCACTTCTGATTTCCAAATTATCTTCCTGAAATCCTACAGGGGCATTATCATGTTGTCATATGTATCATTATGGCAATTCCCTATGCAATTCTCAATTTGCAGTTTGGAGGTAGCCACTTTGAGTCCTTTTTGGGGAGATAAAGCGGGGAATAATAATCATCATCATCATCATCATCTTCTTTATTTATATTCTGCCCTATCTCCCCAAGGGGACTCAGGGTGGATTCCAACAAACAAAAAAGGCAAACATTCGATGCCTCAGTACAATAACAAATATAGGAATATTATCCCAGAATAACCCCACACGTGAAAATAACATATAACATGACATGTATACGGTAAAGATTTCACCTGACATTAAGTTTAGTTGTGTCCAACTCTGGGTGTGTGTGTGTGTGTGTGCGCGCGCGTGCTCAACTCCATTTCTAAGCTGAAGAGCTGGCGTTGTCCATAGACACCTCCAAAGTCATGTGGCCAGCATGAGTGCATGGAGTGCCATTACCTTCCCACAGAAGTGGTACCTATTGATCTACTCACACTTGCATATTTTCAAACTGTTAGGTTGACAGAAGCTGGGCCTAACAGTGGGAGCTTACCCCAACCTTTTGGTCAGCAAGTTCAGCAGCTCAGCGGTTTAACCCATTGCGCCACTAGGGGGCATACATAGATTAAATGAAACATAAACTTTTTAGAAAATTATACCTATATAAATATAAATATAAAAGATCAAACAATATGCAGATAATAATAATATGCAGAACATTCAAGCAGAAAGCTCTAATGCCTCAAACCTAATGCACAAACCTCAACATTTCATAGGATAATGTCACTGCAGTTGAAGCGAAATTCTAGTGCTGCAATAATGCAGTGTGAGAAAGCAGTAGGAGAGGTTCTTAACTCTTTAAATACAGTCAGTCCTCCAGATTTGTTGTGGTTAAAAACACGTGACCCCCAGGAAAGTGAAGAACCACAAATAAAAAACCATGATCTTTTTTAAAGGAAACACTTTTCTAGGAATCTTTGGCTTCACTAACCTGGCCTTGTGGTCAACTTGACCACAGAATTTTACTGAAGGGCTTAGACATTCCTAGAGAAGTGTTCTTTCTAAGAATCTCTAAGTCCTTGATGTGACTCTATGGCGAACTTCTGGTAAATAATCAAATGTGCAAAAATCTAACTCATAACTGTGAAGAGCCAACTGTCTTTATTTTACCGCCCTGCCTTTTTCCTGGGATGTGCTTCAAGGATTGATACGGCACTGTTCTGTATTGGTGGAGGTAGAATGGGTTATAGCTAGCTACATCTGGCTTAATTTTATTATGTATTGCAATTCGTGGCAGTGAGTTCAAACCCTTGAGGGCCCTAGACCTGCCATAGTTGCCCTTTCCAGGAATACAAAATGGGGAATTTTGCTATTTTTCCTTCTAGAAACCAAATTACGGTATTCTAGATCTCTTTGATTGAGGCAATTGAATCTCAGGAAAGTATGCACAGCTCATTAAGCATGTTAGACATTTGCAAGCAAGCAAACTAAGCTAATGTGGAGTCAGTAGTAAACGCAAGGGCTTTTATCTATGGCATTTATTCACCCAGTCACCTCTCTCGCCTACTAGTCAACACCAATATGCAGCACATTGTACAAATGATGCAGCTCATTAGGGGAGTTTTCTGTTTTTCTGTTCAGCTATTCAGCTCTGGTCATTACTACAGGGCACAACTGTAACTTGGCATGTAACCTGGCAGGTAGGAGATGTGATCCCTCATTGTCAATTCAACGCTGCCTGTGAAGAATGACAGACGGATTCCAGCAGCAACCTATAGTCCTTCCTGTTTGCATCAGGTAGAATTGTTCAGTAGATTTATATTTCATATATTCAAGGATCTAGCTCTACTGCTTTCTCCTATAAGGTGTTCCCAGGTGTTCTTTTTTCACTGCAGCAACTGCTATCTATTCCTACTTTGAGATTTGTTTCCCCATCTTGTGGCAGTTTATACTGGTTTATAACTCTGCCTTGGGCTGTTTCTGGATTCAGAATTAACGAAGATGCACACTCTATGCGATTTCTGCCATCTCCACAACAGTCCTGATACGGGATATTTTATTCCTCTGTGGAAGAATCCATGTATGGCTTTCTGGAGAGCAGATTCCTTAAATTAATTTCTCAATTATGTATCTTATTTATTTATTTATTTATTTATTTATTTATTTATTCGGTTTCTATGCCGCCACTCCCAGTGGGCTCGGGGCGGCTCACAGCACCAACAAGATAAAAACAACAATAAGGAAGGCATGTAAAATATATAGAATAATAAGAGTATAGGAGCTTGCACTCACTTTGTTTGGAGATAGTTCATGAGATTGAATTTTTAAAACTACAGTGGAATCTTGACTTAAGTGCACCCCAACTTAAGAGCATTTTGAGTTAAGAGCCATCACTTGGCTCAGATTTTGCTTTGACATACAAGCAGCATTTTGTGTTAAGAGCTAGTGCCAGAGGGAGGGCTAGCGTGAGAGTACAGCTTTAGGGCTTCAAGGGAGCTGCCTCTGTGCCTAGTGCTCTTGTCCACTTTGGGAGATTGCTGTCTGCTTTGCTCATGCTTGCTTTGAGGAACTTTGTGTTAGTTAATTTGGTGTGGGTTTTATTCCTGATATGTTTGGCTTCATGAAGAGAGAGAGGGAGAGGGAGAGAGAGCA
The DNA here is from genome assembly GCA_030556195.1 of Anolis apletophallus. Classification (NCBI taxonomy): domain Eukaryota; kingdom Metazoa; phylum Chordata; class Lepidosauria; order Squamata; family Anolidae; genus Anolis; species Anolis apletophallus. The sequence goes on from JARBWK010000010.1 coordinate 74,817,867, forward strand.
AGGGAGGGAGGCTGTAATGAGTACAGTATGAAGCAAATTATGTTTCTACCTCTTCACTTTGTGCTTTGTGCTTCCTTGCCACAACTTTGTGCTTCTATCATTTAAAAGTTGAACTTTCTTTTTTATTATTCCATGTGACTGTGCATTATATATTATTTGTTATTTATACTGTATATTTTCTTATTTAAAAACAAGTAACAAAAAGGGGTTTTGAGGGGCAGGAACGGATTAATAGCATTTCAATGGGAAAATTCACTCTCAGATAAAAGTGTTGTGAATTATGAGCTTGGTCACGGAACGAATTAAACTCTTAAGTCAAGGTATCACTGTATTATTCAGCTGTATACTTATCTATTTCCCATGGCTTCCACCAAATCATCTAGTATATTTCTCTACATTTCAGGTGTAAGGTAGAAGAATGAACTCATAAATTTAATGTAGAGCAGTGTTTCTCAATTTTTCTAATGCCATGACCCCTTAATACAGTTTTCCATGTTGTGGTGACTCCCAACCACAAAATTATTTTTGTTGCTACTTCATAACTAATTTTGCTACTCTTATGATTCATCATATAAATATACAGGATGTGTTTTCATTCACTGGACCAAATTTGGCACAAATACCCGATATACCCAAATTTGAATATTGGTGGGGCTGGTGTGTGTGGGGGGATTGATTTTGTCATTTGGGAATTGTAGTTGCTGGGGTTTCTAGTTAACCTACAATTAAAGATCATTCTGAACTCCACCAATGATGGAATTGAACCAAACTTGGCACACAGAACTCCCACAACCAACAGAAAATACTAGAAGGGTTTGGTGGGCATTGACCTTGAGTTTTGGAGTTGTAGTTCACTTACATCTAGAGAGCACTGTGGATTCAAACAATGATGGATCTGGATCAAACTTGTCATGAATACTCAATATGTCCAAATGTGAATACTGGTAGAGTTTGGTGGAAATAGACCTTGACATTTGGGAGTTGTAGTTGCTGAGATTTATAGTTCACCTACAATAAAAGAGCATTCTGAACCCCACCAATGATAGAATTGGGCCAGACTTCCCACACAGCGCCCCCATGACCAACAGAAAATACTATGCTTTCTGATGGTCTTTGGCAACCCCTCTGACGTCCCCTTGTGACCCCCCAGGAGTCCCGACCTCCAGGTTGAGAAACACTGGTGCAGAGGCTATGCTGGCTTCTTTCAAGGCGAACCCTGGACTCCTAATATGCTGAAATGCCTGTCTCCCTATTGGTGTCAATGGCGTGCTCCAGATTGGTGTGAAGAAATGAGAGTGCTTATAATATAGCTCCTTAGTTACTGCTAGATATTGCCAGCTGTAGTTGCAGGTATCTTTACTTTTACCTATTCCTTTCTAGGGTATCGTGGGCATTAGGCGTTACTGTCAAACAATCCAACAAACTCCATAAGGCTGCTATGCTGGCTATTAAACCAGTTTGGAAAGCAGAAGAGATGGGTAGTAGTGAGTGCCTTTCTTCCCCCTGCAATTTGCAAGAGGGGAGGAAAAAGGATATGACTTCAGTAAACTGAAAGGGAACATTCTTGCTGCCACTCACCTTATAGATCAGGGGTCGGGAACCTTTTTGACTCAGAGAGCCATGAAAACAAAATATTTGGAAATTTATTTCAGTGAGAGCCATATAATATATACATATTTTAAGACTGAATTCAACTAAATGTGAGTATAGAGGCAATTGAAATGTCAGGAGAGAATGCTCCTGGAACATGGCTATTCAGCCCGGAAAACCCACAACAGCCCAATATTGTGTAGAATTACCATCAGGTTGTGCATCCAAATGGTTTTGGCAGTTTTAACTATTTTCATAGTCCCTAGTTTATATGTTTAAGGCTCTTAATGGAGGAACGGGGCGAAACTAAGCTTTAGGCCATGCCCCTTTCCTCTAGGCGTTTCTTTTCAGAGTGGCAAGCAGGTGGTTGCGTACACACAGACCGCTCGACCAATGGGCGGCTTCCTCACGAGCACATGGGCCAATGGGTGCACTCGCTTGCTCCGTACACAAAGAGTGCCCAGCCAATGGGAGGCCGGGGCTGCTGGCTTCCTTGCGAGTGCATTGACCAGTGGGTGCGCTGGGTTGTCAGGCGCCACCAAGCTTGTGAGGGGGATGGGGAACAGAGGGGCAAGCGCGCGAGAGAGAGGCCTCTTCGTGAGTCAGGAGCTGCGCGCACAGGTCTGTCTTCCCTGAGCCCGACATATAGACAAGGCCTGGGCCAACTTCGGTTCTCCATTCAGGTGTTTTGGACTTCCACTCCCATAGTTCCTAGGCTGTTGCGAGCCAGATGCAATCATCAAAAGAGCCACACCTGGCTCCCAAGCATTGGTTCCTGGCCCCTGTTATAGACCTTCTTTCTTCCTCATCCAGAACTTTCATTTAATTCTTTTATTTTCCAGAATAAGTGATTGGACTATCTCAATCTCTTTATTATACTACTAATTCTGCCAGGAACTGCACTTTTTTGCTGCATAGTTTGGGATATGAGATTGGTTCAGTGTGACAGAGTATTTCAGTTGTGGCTCTATGCCATGAACATTTCTTTGTAAAACATTTGGGGGCACTTATTTGGTTACTACGAATGATGAATGGCATGTAAACTAGCTTTCACAACTGCTGTCTTCAACCATAACTATTGATTTTTGTCTGGTATAAGCAAAATTCTGTATTATCTGTGCACGTTAAAAGAGAAATGCATGGAATATAATTTTGGATGACAACAGATAAATAACAGCACCAATCATAACTAAGAATTTGTTAACAGTGTCCATAAATTTTGTCAGTCAAGTCTAAGGGGCTAGAAAAGCATACTGTGCCACTAGGTATATTGGATTCCAGAGAAAGCATGTTAAATTCCAAGCAAGTCATTAGATTGCATGAAAGAGTAAGAGTCTCCGCTTTCATTGCTTAAGTACATTTTAGAGATGTATTGTTATAATGTGTAATTTGATGCCATCCATCATGCCGTGCCTATCCGATGTTCAAAGCAAACGCTTTGCTGTTCCAATCTGCCAGCGGATTCATGCAGCTCAAGCTGGTAATTGGAACATATCGTGACACCATAACTGTGAAAGATCATGAAAAGTGGGCCTTATTTTTTGTAAGTGATTCATGGCTTCATCCCATATATCTTCTAAAGCTTGTGCCATAAATTTTTATGAAGCATGTGTGTATGCATGTTGGTATGTTCTCTCATGTGACCATGTCAGATCTAGTTTGCTTCTGAAACAGGCTTTATTTATGAAGCAGTTGGTATTACAGTTTGTGCTGAATCTAGCAATTGATCTACATTTGCGGCCTGTTTTTTTTCAATTTTCAAAGAAATATCCCAAGCCGCTCACAATATTTTAATCGTGCAGACCCCATTTTTCCACAGATTTATGAAATTAAGAAAATTAGTATGAAGTGCTTGCTTGATGAGCTCATTTTTAATAGATCGGATAGATCTAGAAGTTGCCATTGTTTAATAAAAGTCATAATCAGTGTGATTCATGTGTTTTAGGGTGCTTTTTATGTTTTAAATGGGTTGGAAAAAGTCTGCTAATGCTTAATCAGTCATACGCACGTCCTTTGCTTCCTGGGACTGTTGTGACATAGAATGTGATTGATTTATTCATGCATCACAAATGGTTCAGTTAATGTTTCAAGGAATTAAATAAAAATGAATTTCCAGGCCACGTTTCTTTCAGATGGAGGCACAAGAGACGCACACGCTGTCTCTTCACACCACCCCAACATTTTTCCAGGCCAGCAAATATGATGCAAAATGCCCTTTCACCTTTCGTTTCCCAAACACTGAGATCGTGACCAGTTATATGTGTCCCCCAATGACCTATTAAAATATAACAGCAGCTGTAGGCACATATGCTCTTAATTTGATGCTGATGCTAAGAGAAGTAGGAACTGATTTAAAGTGACATGCCTTGAAATGACAGTTACTGGTGGGTTAGTAGTACGCCAGAGAAGAATAGAAGCTTGCTGAGTAATTCATCTGCATGTTCTGTTAAAAGACGGTGGAATTTCAACATAGCGCCATTTCTATCACTCTGATGGTACAATAAAGACTATGTAAAATGTACTTGCTATCCTGTCTGTATTAACATAATACACCAGTTTGTTGATGACGATGACTGTTGCTTTATACCAAAATCAGTGTGTACAGAGCTATCATACTGTCTATTCTCCTGTATGGGTCTGAAACTTGGGTCACCTATCGCCAACAGCTACGACTCCTCGAATGCTTTCACCAGTGCTGTCGTCGCACAATCCTAAATATACACTGGACCAACTATGTGACTAATGTTGCTGTCCTTGAGCAAGCAGGGATCACCAGCATTGAGGCCATGCTATTGAGAACACAGCTGCGCTGGTCAGGACACATCTCTAGGATGGAGAACCACCGCCTCCCAAAGATACTACTCTATGGTGAACTCACCATGGGTCAGCGCAAGAGAGGCACCCCAAAAAAGGACTAAGGACCCTGAAACAACATCTCAGGCTCGGCCAGATTGATCACCAACAATGGTCCACCCTGGCCTCACATTGGGAGGCATGGAAACGCACTATCCACAATGCTGTGGCCTCTTTCGAGAAGACATGCCAAATGGGTCTTGAAGAGAAATGACAATGCAGAAAGAACCGCAACTTGCAAATAACATCACCCAAGAAGACTTTCTGCTGTGCTTTCTGCAACTGAACTTGCCTATCTCAGATTGGCCTTTTTAGTCATCAACGTGCTTGTAAAAAGCGTGGGATGAGTCCTTCTTAAGAATCTTCGTTTGCGAAGTAATGCCGAGATATATGTATGGATTATTTTTACACACTACAAAGTGCCAGTGTAGTTAACAGAGGTCTAGGTGAACTGTTATCTGAAATTTGGCCTTTGCGGGCTTTGACTTCTCTGAAAGATATGAATTGGTTAGCCCCAGTTACCACATCATGGAAGAAATGTGTGGGCTTTTGTCTTTAGATTGAAGTCATCAGCATCCACCATTCAGCTGGGGATTCTGGGAACTGCAGTCTCAAAAAGGCATCCTTCATCACACTAGAGAAAAAAAATCCACTTAAAATCTGGTTTTTGCCTCCTTCAGAATTCTGAGGTTTGTAGTTTAGGGAGGAGCTTTTAACGGACTCACTAAACTACAAACCCCAAAATTCAGCAGGAGGCAGAAACCAGTTTTTAAGTGGATTTCTCTCTCTAGTGTAACAAAGCAGTTGTTGGTGAACCATCCACTGTATTTGCACAGGTTATTATGAACATGATTTGGCCCAACTAAACAAATAATTTAGCTCTGAAGGGGCCATGTCCAGTGTTTATATCCTACTGAACAGTTTGCAGTGTATGTCACAATGGAGACGGTTTATTAATCCATGCTGAAATTGTGTGTCTGGCAAGGAAGGTGCACATGGCTATGCTAGAGGGCCAACGTGATTTCTGAATAGGGCTAAAATAGATGGTAAAAATTAAGAACTGGAAAGAACAGGTGCAACAAATAGATTACCGGTAAATATACAGCCTCTATGTTTCTTTATGATACAATTTACACAAATAGGTACACACAAACCTGCGGAAACCAATATCAAACAGAGTAACTACTTGTGAAATAGATTAAGCAAGGCTATTGCCTTCACTTGCTTTGTAAGGACAGTGTAAAAATTTAGCATTGTGAATAATAAGTATTGTTTATTTTTCTCTCTCTCTCTAGAGATGAGCAAGGAATCAGCTCTGGCAGCGTCCTTCCCTCTTCTGTACTGGCTACTTCTAGTTTGCTGCCTGGAATCTGCAATTAACTAAATGGAGGCAGGTATGAAACACACACATTTGAAAACAAAACACCTTAAAATATGCACCGTTTATATACACTGAAAAACTTAACATCAACATATTCTACTAGAGGAATGTGAACAAGAGCTGCACTGATTTAAATTCAGACACACATTTTAAATGCAAAAAAGCAGAAGAATTAATTCTTGGTTGTTGTGAGTTTTCAGGCTGTATAGCCATGTTCTAGATGCATTCTCTCCTGATGTTTTACCTGCATCTATAGCAGGCATCCTCAGAGGTTGTCTGTTAGAAACTAGGAAAATAGGGTTTATATATCTGTGAAATGTCCAGGATGGGAGAAAGAACTCTTGTCTGTTAGAGGTAAGTGTGAATGTTGTTAACCTTTAAAGCCCTTTACAGTTCTGGCCCAGCTTACTTGCCCGAACGTATCTCCCCTTGTGTCCTACCTTGGAATTTACGATTTTCTGGGGAGGCCCTGCTCTCGATCCCACCTTCCTCACAAATACGTTTGGTGGGGATGAGAGATAGGGCCTTCTCGGTAGTGGCCCCTCGCCTGTGGAACTTGCTCCCCAGCAAAATAAGATCAATTTCTTTCCCCCTTTCCTTTAGAAAAAAGTGAAAGACGTGGCTTTGGGACCGGGAGTTTGGTTGCTATGGAGCAGCGCACGGACAATTTGAGTAGGATAGGGTTGTGTTGGTGGACTGCGGAGTGGCTGGAAACCCTATGAATATGAAACTGAGATTATGGGGTATTTTGATATGTAACTGATTTTAATCTGCTTTGTTGTATTTTGATATGTTGTTGTTCTGTTCCTTGTATGCGGCATTGAATTATTGCCTTTTGTTAGCCGCCCTGAGTCTCCCTTCGGGGGTAGAGAAGGGTGGGTTATAAATGAAATAAATAGATAAATAAATGTTTCAATTGGCCACCTTGATTAGCATTTAATGACCTAGCAGTTTCAAGGTCTGGCTTCTTGCTGCTTGGGGGAATCCTTTGTTGGGAGGCAGGCATGTAGCCAGGGGGGGCCCTAAGGGGGCTTCAGCCCCCCCCCGAAATTCTCAGGGTGGTCCGCGAAAAGGCCTTACTGGTACATTATTTAAACTGTTATGTTTATTCATATCATGATCTGATCACCATGCTCATTATATCCCACATTAATGGGGTTATTGGGATAACAATACAAAAGGTTTGCTAGGGTAGACCCTCTTCCACCCAGTCTCAGCCCCCCCGAAACAAACTCAGCCCCCGAAACAAAACCCTGGCTACGGCCCTGTTGGGAGGTGATTAGCTGGCCCTGATGGTTGTTTGCCTGGAATCCTCCTGTTTTTGAGTGTTGTTCTTAATTTACTCTTATGGTTTTAGAGTTTCTTTTAATACTGGTAGCCAGATTTTGTTCATTTTCATGTTTTCTTCCTTTCTGTTAAAATTGTCCACTTGCTTGTGGATTTCAGTGGCTTCTCTGTGTAGTCTGTCATGGTAGTTGTTATAGTGGTCCACCATTCCTGTGTTCTCAAATAATATGCTGTGTCGAGGTTGGTTCATCAAGTGCTCTGGTATGGCTGACTTCTCTGCTTGAACATGAATCAAGGAATATCAGGCACTGGAGACTCCTTCAACCAGAGAAGTCAGCCATAGCAGAGCCCCTGATGGACCAACCTGGACACAGCATATTATTTGTGAATCCAATATTGTAGTCCAGGCTATTCCAGTTATCATTGCACCATTCCATGTCCACATAATGCACTAATCAATTATCCAAGTGCTTGAGCCTGCATCCAAATTTTCAATCCCCCCCTAAAGATCAGAAGGGATGGGGCTAATCTGATGTCACTAGGGAGGCAGTTCCACAGCCAAGGGGCCAACACTGAGAAGGCCCTGTTTCGCATCCCCACCAGCCACAAAGGAGGTGGGACCGAGAGTAGGGCCTCCCCAGATGATCTTAATTTTCAGGAAGGTTCCTTGAAGATGAAGCATTCAGATAGTTAGACTGGGCTGGTACTGTTTAGGGCTTTATCGGATGCTCAGTAGCAGACCAGCCGCCAGTTGAGCTGATGTAACCAAGGGGGGGGGTGTATGCTTCCTGTACATTGCTCCGGTGAGAAATTTGGCTGCTGCCCATTGGACTAACAGAAGCTTATGAACAATCTTTAAAGGCAACCCCATGAAGAGTGCATTGCAGTAATCTATTTGGGATGTAACAAGAGCATGGACTACTGTGGCCAAGTCTGATGTCTCAAGTTACGGGCGCAACTGGCACACAAGTTTTAATTGTGTAAATGCTTCCCTGGCCACCACTGAAACCTGGGTTTCCAGGCTCAGCAATGAGTCCAGGAGAACTCCCAAGCTGCGAATCTGCGACTTTAGGGAGAGTTGCCCCCATCCAGCACAGGCTGTAACCATATACCCTGTTCGGCCTTCCGACTGACCAGGAGTGCCTCTGTCTTGTCTGGATTCAATTTCAATATGTTCTCCTTCATCCAGATCATCACAGCAGCCAGGCATTCTCATGGTGATACTTGGATATGCTTGTATCCATACACACAAACCTTCTTTTAAAAATAAAATAAAATGAAATAAAATAAAATAACATACCTAAAAGTCTGGATTTTCTGTAAAAACTCAAGATACAAGGCATGGTCTGTTGGAATGGATTAAAGAAATGCATTGCAAATGAATTGTCAATGGATGACATATGTCATGATCAGAATGCCTACAAGGTGAGTACATTGTTTTCAGTCTGTGTAGACTGGTCTTCTGCCGTGTGGCATCAGGGAAGAATGACTTCATTCAGATGACTTTATAAAGCTTGATCCCCTCTTTCCCCAGTAGGCTTCAGTTTATGATTATTCGTGGCCCATAAAAGAATTGTACCTAAATGTTATGTGTATCTGCAACTGAGAAGGCTGACGTGTTCCTTCTATCCAATGACATTTTGCACATAAATCATAGTACTTTTGGTTCAGCATGTCATCACAATCCTTTAGTTCTGAGGATATAAAATGAAGGTTTTATGTTTTAAGTCTTCTAAACAGATTTGTGTGCTATGGGAATTTATGCTCAGTTCATAAGACACATAAACATAAAGAAGTTGCATAGTGGAAAAGAAGTATATAGTCAGCCCATAATTTAAACTTCATGGAAAGCATTACCTCTTGTGAACCTACCTTTTAATGTGTCAGAATAACCTTTTAACACTAGCTGATTCTAGGAATACATTTTACCTCAACAAAGCTGTTATAATATTTATTGTGCTGTTAATTCCTTTAAAAAGAAGTAGAATGCATTCCATTTGCATTTCTTTTCTGCACTTAGCAATGAAAACATTACTTCACGCCATATTTTTCTCACTCACAAGTCATTGAAGCCAACTCAGTATTAAACAGATTTTAGAGTAATTAAAGAGACTTAAATCCTATGCATCTATTTCTAATTCTTTGTGGTTTGCACATTTTAGCAGCTCAGCAGCTCAATCTATTATAAATAGTTTAACTATCATTTGGAGAATGGCTGGTTTTTCTTGGCTCTGACTTGCTCACCCACCAACTTGATTAATCCAGGATATAATTTCCCAACGGAGTGGAGAATATTGTTTCCCTGGAAAATATCATAAGCAATGGAATATTGAGAATCGATCCACCATAATGTGCAGGCAGAAAACCAAAATCTTCATATAATTACAACATTCACTACTCAAGAAGACAACTTTTAATTTTACTTCAAGGGACCCAAAATGAGCCAAGCCTAAACCTAATATGCAGGACAAGAAAATATTAAAATAAAATGGATGCTGTTTGGATGAAGATACAAGGGAGAAAGGAATCATATCATTATCTAGGTGTTATTGGACAGCAAAATCCAAAGACCTCTAACTAATACAACAATGCAGAAAGCAAACATTTGTGTAAGTGGCAAGATAGCAGAAAGAGGTGGAAACAGGAGAGACCAAACAGAGAATCTAGAGTAACTCTCCAAGACATCTAAACCCAATAAAAAATTAACCCAAGCTCAGCTTGGGTCAGGGAAGGTTTGGCAAAATTAAAACTTGTACACCAGTTGCACCCGTGCCTTGGGGCAGTGTTTCCCAACCTTTTTTGAGCCGCGGCACACTTTTTACATTTGCAAAATCCTGGGGCACACCACCAACCAAAATGACACTCTAACACAGTAATACATATAGTTAATATGTTTTTAAAATGTATTTATACACTCAGTGTGAAACCTGGGCCTGTTTCGATGAACTCAACATAGATATCCTGGCAGGAATGGCAGAAAGACACAAACTTCCCACACAGAACTCCCATAACCAAGAGAAAATGCTATAAGAGTTTGGTGAGCATTGACCTTGAGTTTTGGAGTTGTAGTTCCCCTATATCCAGAGAGCACTGTGGACTCAAACAATGTTGGATCAGGACCAAACTTGGCATGAATTCTCAATATGCACAAATATGAATGCAGATGGAGTTCAGGGGAAATAGACCTTGACATTTGGGAGTTGTAGTTGCTGGGATTTATAGTTCCCCTAAAATCAAAGAACTTTCCAAACCCCACCAATGATAGAACTGGGCCAAACTTCCCACACAGAACCCCCAGGAGGCAAGAGGAGGTCTCTACTTGGGGAAAGGGAGGCGGGCCTTCCCAATGCATGGAGAGGGAGAGACCAAGTAGACAAGGGGGGGGGGGTATTTGTAATTTTGTGTCTTTATCGAGGTAGGTTTCTTAGGGTTTTTATACTTCAACACACTAGACCCCCCCCCCTTCCTGGAGGTTCCAATTTCCCACAGCACACCTGATGATCGCTCACGGCACACTAGTGTGCCCCGGCACACTGGTTGAGAAACACTGCCTTGGGGGATCAGATTTGGCCACAGTAGCCACACTCTTTTTACATCCCGAATAGATTACTACAATGCGCTCTAGGTGAGTTTGTCTTTGAAGATTGTTTGGAAGCTTCAAGTAGTCCAATTGGCGGCAGCCAGTTTCCTTACTGGAGTAGGGCACAGGGAGCACACAACTCCTCTGTTGTGCTAGCTCCACTGGCTGCCAGTCTGCTACCAAGCACAATTCAAAGTGCTGACTTTAGCCTATAAAGCCCTAGACCAGTGGTTCTCAACCTATGGGTTCCCAGATGTTTTGACCTTCAACTCCCAGAAATCATAGCAGCTGGTAAGCTGGCTAGGATTTCTGGGAGTTGTAGGCCAAAACACCTGGGGACCCACAGGTTGAGAACCACTGCCCTAGACAGTTCCGGCCCAGCTCACCTGTCTGAATGTATCTCTTTCTATGAACCATCTTGGAGGTTGAAATCATCTGGGGAGGCCCTGCTCTCAATCCCACCTCCTTCGCAGGCATGACTGGTGGGGATGAGAGACAGAGCCTTCTCAGTGGTGGCCCCTTGGCTATGGAACTCCCTACCCAGTGAAATTAGATCACCTCCCTCCCTCCTGACCTTCAGAAAGAAAGTGAGGAGATGGATGTGGGATTACTGCCTTTTGACAGTAATTCTCGGTGCAATAAGTGATTATGGAATAGTGCAATTTATGACTGGAATCGCTCCTGGTATATGTCTTTGGGTACGTGGATTTTAATTAACTTGTTTTAAGATCGATATTTTTTAATTATTTGGTTTTAATGTATATGTTTGGTTTTATCCTATGTATATGTATACGTGACATCGAATTGTGCCTTTTTTGTGAGCCGCCCTGAGTCTCCTTCGAGGTGAGAAGGGTGGGATATAAATGCAGTAAATAAATAAACAGACAACCTCCCAACGTCTCCAAAACTGACTCCTACAGCACCTGAAAGCCAAACAGAACCCATAGTCACAATGGTCTAGTTTCCCTGTCCTCAGTCAAAACAATTGCTTCTGAAAGCTAAAAGGTAGTATTAATATGAAGATAATTGCTGCATGTGTCCTTATCACATTGGGGCTTTATGTCAGCAACCCCATTCTTCTGGCGCCTGCAGAATTCTAGTTTGGGAAGGCTGAGTATTCAAAAGGCCCCACCTTAAACTACATTTCTCAGAGTTCTGCAGGTGGTTTGTAGTGTATAAACAAAAGGCAGCCACTGAGTAATATCAGGAAATTTGAAATATGGCAGGAAAATGGGAGAAAGGGATTTAAATAGGTCATGTCACAGCTGTTACATTGCCTCAAAAACGGGAAAAGAAAAGCCCGGAAAATTTAAACAAGGTGGTTTGGAGAAATGCAAACATAATCCTAACTCTTGAACAACTAGTCAACATACTGGTAAATCAATGGCTGGGTAGCAAGGGGGAGCAAAGTTCAAAAGTGGTGGTGGTGATGGGGAGGGGGGAACTAGCCAAAAGACACTTTGGAAAGCTCAAAATCTCGGAATAGATCCACCAGCTCACTGACATAGGAGTCACCAGCCATCGCTCCTCTTTGGCAGGAAGCAAACCACAGAGCTTCCAATAGCCACATTGACATGCATGTTGTGTCCAGTGAAAATTAATGTAGGGAGAGGAGATATGTAGAGTGAAATCCCCATTACAATTAATTAGGTCCATCTATGGGACATACGTTTGTCCTAGAAATTTACAGTCCATTCAGATCTGTCTCCAAGAAATTAATTTTTAAAGTTAATTTTATCTTGGATCTTATTCAAATGTATTGATCAAGAGAAGACATGGATTAATGCAATGTTAATTAAAGATACCACATTTTGTCATCAATCTTAATTGGCATTTGGCATATCACTGTTTTCATCCAGAAAAGTTTCAGGCCGTCAAAAAAACCTGTGGAGCAAGTAAACTGTGCACAACAAAGTAATAAAGAAATAGTACCAAATTGCTTACAGATTTATCATTGTAGTTAAAGAGTGGTGTGTTTTGTCACAAAAACAATTGACTTTACCTGGCAGCTGATTTTAAATCCCAGCGAACATCTGCATGATACTTTCTTTAGGGATCACATCTGTTCATTTATCTCTCTGGATCCCTGGAGCCCTGATGCTTCCAGCTCAACATGCAGGTCGATTCTCAGCCCAAAGGGCAGATGGGGACAATATGACAGCCATAGCACACTGCTTGTACAAACTAAGGTGCAATAACAAAACCAGACTGAATATTTTAATTCAAATATATGCAGTCTGATCCCATTCATTCTTTTAAAATAACAATCACTTCCAGGGAATATTTGTGTGTGTGTGTGTGTGTGTGTGTGGAGTGACTTGAGATACTGCAAGTTGCTTCTGGTGTGAGATAATTGGTCATCTGCAAGGACGTTGCCCAGGGGATGCCTGGATGTTTTGATGTTTTACCATCCTTGTGGAAGGCTTCTCTCATGTTGCCGCATGGGGAGCTGGAGCTGACAAAGGGAGCTCATCTGCACATGCCTCAGATTTGAACCTCTGATCTGTTTTCAGTCCTGCCAGCACAAGGATTGTGATACTGAAAGCTCCTACTTCCAGGGAATGATGCGAAATTAAGAAGCAGATGGGATGGGAATGGTTGACATGGCGCTCTCTCCTAAATCACTCCTTCAAAACAAGTTTTCTATGGAACACTGTAATCCCCTTCTAATTGCTATGGCTCATCTTGGGCCTGATTTTGGCAAAGCACTAGGGGCCCTTCCACACAGCCCTATATCCCAGAATATCAAGGCAGAAAATCCCACATTATCTGAGTATGGACTCAGATAACCCAATTCAAAGCAGATATTCCTACCTTGATATTCTGGGATATAGGGCTGTGTGGAAGGGCCCTAGAGCTCTAGCAAAGAATTCAAAGTATCCTTCCATACACTACATATCCCAGGATTTCACGGAATGGAACCATAGCAAATAAAATAGTATAATATTTATGTGAAAGGGCCAGGTAGTGAAAGATTAAAGATCCCCATTTCTTTCTCCATTCCTGATTACCTCTATAAAAACCACCTTTTTTGTTTTATTTAGTTGTTTGTAATATCAAGACTAGCTATAACTATGAGGCTATTCACACCACACCATCATGACAGAGTTTGGAACAGCTACATGTGAGATTCTGAGAGCTATAGTCCAAAATATCTTTTCAAGATCCAATTCATAGAGGCAGAGAGATTTCTCTTTAAAATTTAATTTGGCATTAAAGTTCAAAACAGGAACAATAAAAGCAGGCCTTCTCAAATACCACATGATTAACCTTGGGATTTTACAAACTTGACTGGGACTAATACATGTGTCAGTTTGATAAATTTTCCATCTGTTATTGCAGAAATCCAGGAAATGGTACACATATTTTGGGATCAGCACCTACACTATGCATGTAGGATATCTTAGATGCAGCCCTGACATCTCAAGGTATGTGAAGCAAGTAATGGGAAAGATAGATAGCCTGAAACCCTTGACAGCTTCTGCTGATCAAGGAAGATAATACTGGGTTGATGGACAAAAAATCTGATTAGGCAGGACACAGTTTCTTGTATTTTCACAGCCACATAGTGACAAAATTAAATTTTGTCCCAAGTCTGTAGATCAGGACGGACTAAGGACTTTATCACATGAAGCAGGCAAAACAGCATTGTGGCTGATCAAAAAAGATATAGTGGTATAGCTCCATGACATGCACATTCTGCTGCCGGTCTGCCTCTTCTCTGCGATTATCCCATTCTTCACTTTTGAGGAGGCAAATTCCATCAGTAGCTACTAATCTCACAGCATACTCATCACTTACCTAGATGCAATGGGCCCATTCTGCTTCTGTGCTGGCAGTAGTGACATCAGGGGATGGGATTCTCCTGCTCTATCCCCTCCTCTTTGCTATTTCCAAACTGTCTGTTTTCTTTTAATTTTTGATTTTGATTTTAAAATGGCTTTTTATTTTTCAATGTGGAAATAAAAAATGCTCTAAAATAAAAAATTAAACAATGGTCCACAAGAAGTATGGGAAGTCTGGGTTATTGTCGCACACCAGCATAGAGACCTGAGCCCTTAGAATCCAAACACACAACTCCAGCGGAAGGAGATAGTCTTTTATTGAAGCAAACAGCAAGAAATATAAGCAATAAAATTATATCAAAAGAAATATAGAGTTCAATCAATAATCCAAGGAAATGTTCCAAAGACCCATAGGCTGTATCAATGCTGTAAAGTCCTTTATAAATCCAAGCAGGCAAGGTCCAGTAATTGATAAAGTCCAAAGTATTTCCAAGAAAGATCAAAGCCCACACTTGAGTACTTGAGTTAAAAATACAGGAGACCTGAAACAATGGGGCTAAATGCAGTAGCTGGAATACATGAAGCTTATTGCAGAAGTTGACCTGGATCTAAGATTCAAACTGCAAGGCATAGCTATATCAGAAACTAGATTTCCCTCACTCCCTGAGGTTTAGCACAGCAGTAACAACAGCTGTGAGAAGATCTTATCAACTGAACCTTACAGGATCGAGACCCCGGGCTGGCTTGGGCGGCCAGCTGTGAGCCTTGCCCCTGTTTACCCAAGCAGTCGAAAACAAGCTTAGCTGTGAGTAGAGAAATTGGGAACCGCTTGCGGGAGAGGACTTTTATAACGCCATAAAAATAAAAGGAAGACCGACTACCGGAAGGTGGAAGCTTGTTTGGCAAGCTCTTCGTCATAGGAAGATGAAGCAACAGCACCCCCTGTGGCGCAATGGAGCAACAGCACCCAGTGGGGAAATAAAGAAAAAGAAAAATATTAGAAGAACCAGGAAAGAACCTGTGGCTGGAAGATCCTCTTACTGTACATGTTGTTGTATGTCTTGTATGTCAAATGCAAAAACAGCAGAGATTGTCTGCTTGTATGTGTACTGTAATCCGTTCTGAGTCCCCTTCGGGGTGAGAAGGGCGGAATATAAATAAAGTTTTTTATTATTATTATTATTACTTTGGCAAACCAAAACCACTGCTGGAAGGATAGACCTTGAGTTGCCAATTAGCACATTCCTTCTTTCTATCCAAAGTTACACAGCCAGGTGCCTTATCTATGCACTGATGATTCCCAAGAGAACTGGCCTCCCTAACAGTTTTTCCCAAACACTGTATCTGCAAGACATTTGCAAAAGTTTCATCTCCCTCATGAACTGTGGCTGCCACAATCCCTTGCACAGTAGATCCCAGAATCCCTGCTGAGCAGGGCCGTAGCCAGGATTTTGTTTCGGAGGGGGCTGAGTTTGGTTCGGGGGGGGGGGCTGAGACTGGGTGGAAGAGGGTCTACCCTAGCAAATCTTTTGTATTGTTATCCCAATAACCCCATTAATGTGGGATATAATGAGCATGGTGATCAGATCATGATATGAATAAACGTAACAGTTTAAATAATGTACCAGTAAGGCCTTTTCGTGGACCACCCTGAGAATTTCAGGGGGGTGGCTGAAGCCCCTTAGCCCCCTGGCTACATGCCTGCTGCTGAGGACACAGGCCCAACAGTTATGAGGATATGCAAAAGTATTATCACAGGACCATGGATAGTCGAATCAGTTGGGTTTCATCCCTGGACAGCACAAATCTTTGTGTCATCTAGTTTCTAGTCCTCAATGAGTAGCTAGCCTAGAGGCAACACCTAGCTCAGGGATTCATTTCCCCACATCCTATGCATGTTTTCCTAAAGGGCTTGGTCTTTTGTCTTTACTGCCAGCCACTGTCTCCTCCTCTTTGGATGATGTAGCAATGGAATTCTGTGGGGGAACTTCCTTTTAAGTCTAAACTACCCTGGGAAGGCCATGTGTTCTCCACCATGTTACTTCTGCTTTTCTTTAATTCCTGCGAGGTCACATTTTGCCTCTTTGTAGGCAAAACGTAGCTGCATGACTTTTTAAAAAAACTTTAAACTTTCTTTAGAAGATGAGATTTAGCAAAATACTTAGCCCCAAGACCTTTTCTATCAAAATGGATTTATTTTTACTTTAATAAATCTTTTTGAACATAAAGTTCTGACACTGCAATCCTAAATCATGCTAAAGATTAGAAGGCTATCCCTTCTCACCACATGTAAGTTTCTGGTTATGTTTACTCCAGGTACTCTGCTATATTTTGGTGGAATTACCATAGTAAAGGCAAATGTTTCCACACTGGAGGGTGGTGATCATCTCCATTTCTTAGCCAGCCAGCGTTGACTGTAGACACCTCCAAGGTCATGTGGCTGGCATGACTGATGGAGCAGCATTACCTTCTCATCAAGACGATACCTATTGATCTACTCACATTTGCATCTTTTCGAACTGCTAGGTTGGCAGAAGCTCGGTCTAACAGCAGGAGCTCACCCCACTTCCTGAATTCCAACTGTCAACCTTTCGGTTAGCAAGTTCAGCAGCTCAGTGATTATTTTTGAGCCTAACAACTCAGATTCCTAAACAAAATCAATAAAACTGCATGAAGGTGCTCAAGCTGGTATGTATCTGCCATCAATGATGCTTGAAGTAGTCACTCCACTTAACTAAATAGTATGCCTGGCTTCAGATGAACTCTCATCTGGAGTTTGAAGGGATGTGGTTTAGACTGCCATCTGTAAAGAAATGTGATTCCATAGACATCATCCAAAGAGGGGAGGAAAGTATCATATTACCATGGTACTATGTCCCACTGCATTAGAAGGCCAATTATATTGTGTCTCAGATCCCATCACACCTTGTTCGTTCTTACCTTTTCTCTCAAAATCATTCATTTTAAGAATGAGTGAGTGCCATTCCTGCACAATCCTTTTTAAAAACAAAAAACAAAACAAAAACCTTGGGGAAAAAGCTTTGAGGATATAAGCTTTCCCTTCTAATCCCACTACTCCAGAATAGAACTGAGGCAATCTATCTATCTATGTATATAATAAAAGTCAGTGTTTGCAGGTGGAGGTGCGGAGGAATATGTGGGAGCGTTTCGATTGGTTGCCACTGTGGGATTATTTGCATAAAGGACTCTGATTGGCCAGCCTCAGAACTCCAACATTCTAAGGCACCAGACAGAGGGGATTGGTTGCCACTGAGGGACTATTTGCATAAAGGACTCTGATTGGCCATCTACATTCCAACATTCTAAGATGACACAGAGGGAAAAGGGAAGGCCTCAGGCAGTCAGTCACTGCGACCCACAGCAATGACGGATCAGGACCAAACTTGGCACACAGGGGCCCTATGGCTCACTTCACAACCAGGTGTGGTTTAGGGTAGGCCACAAATGATGGGATTTGCAGTACCTTCCCCTGATTCACTTCTCAAACAACACTGTAGCCCCTATAAATCACAGACCAGGCCCAAAATTGACAGCAAGGCTTCCTTAACTTGATTTTCCTGACTAGGCCTCAGGTCATGGGATATTGTTTAGGGCCTGAATTGACAGTAAGGCTTCCTCAACTTGATTTTCCTGACTAGGCCCCCAACAATGACAGAACAAGACCAAACTTGGCACACCCCAAGAGGCACTCTACATCCTGGTGCAGTTTGAGAGAGGATGGATGATGGGGCTTGCAGTACTTTAATTCACTTCCTTAGAGCACTGTGGCCCACACCAATGACAAATCAGGACCAAACTTGGCACACAGAGGCCCAATGACCCACTTTACAACCTGGTGCGGTTTATGGCAGGATGGCCCACATATGATGGGATTTCCAGTACCTTCACCCAATTCACTTCCCACATAACATTGTAGTCCCTACAAATCACAGACCAGGCCCAAACTTGGCACACAGAGCACCCATGACCCACTCTACATCCTGCGGCAGTTTGAAGGAGGATGGACCATGGATGATGGGACTTGCAGTACCTTTACGCACTTCCTGAAAACAATGTGACCCTCATCCAATGACCACTACATACCAAAATAGGCACACAGAGCCCCCTTGACCCACTCTACACCATGGTGTTGTTTCAAGGAGGATGGACCACAGATGATGGGACTTAAGGTACCTTCACTCACTTTCCGAGACCACTGCAACCCTCATCCAATGAATTATCAAGACCAAACGTGACACACAGAGCCCTCATGAGCCACTCTATCTTCTACTGCAGTTTGGAGAAGGATGGACCGTGGATGATGGGTCTTGAAGTACCAAAGACCAACCTTGGCACACAATGCCTTTCTCAAATAACCCGGGTCCATAAGCTAGTATTCTTATAAGATAGATAGACACTACTTTGGGGATTTTGAATTTCTCTCCCATTCCAGCTACTCCCAAAGAGACAGGAGGCACTGATTTGCATCCCCTACTTCTCTGGGCTCTTCTCCCCTCTCCCAATTTCACTGTTCTCAATCATGGAAGTCCAAAGCAAAAGTCAAAATTGCTGCTCAATTTCAAAAGCCAAGATTACTATGAAGGAGAATTGACAGAAAAAACAAAGTGGTGATATTTTCAAATTTCAGTATTTCTTTTCTTTAAAAAATGAAGAAATAAGGTAGCATTTTAAACAATATTAAAATTGGGGAATGAGAAAAGGGTTGGAAATACGGCAGAATCTCACTTATCCAACCTTCACTCATCCAACGTTTATTTATTTTATTTATTTATTTATTTGACTTTTAGGCCGCCACTCCCGGGGGGCTCGGGGCGGCTCACAGCACAAGATATACACAATAAAATCACATAAAACACCCGGACATCCAGGCATTAAAACACATTTTAAAACACAGTAGGCTGTACGGACATAGCATCGCACAGCACAACACAGTATGGTAGGCATATGGTAGGTATTATCTAACGCAGTCTGCCTCCTGCCTGGATCCAAAGCTGTTTTGGTGCTAAATTCGTAAATACAGTAACTACTACATAACGTTACCATGTATTGAACTGCTTTGTCTGTTGATTTGTTGTAAAACATGATGTTTTCATGCTTAATTTGTAAAATCATAATGTAATTTGATGTTTAATAGGCTTTTCCTTAATCCTTCCTTATTATCCAACTTTTTTGCTTATCCAACATTCTGCCAGCCCATTTATGTTGGATAAGGGAGACTCCACTGTACTCCAAAAATGGAATAGTGAGGGCGAAAAAGTACAAGAACAAAGAACAGGAAGGAGAAGACAAAAAAGAAGAAAAAGTAGAATAAAATAAAAAAGTAGAATTGACTTCCAATCTACTCCTTGGATGTTTCTGTTGTTATCTTTTCCAATTTTTCTTATTCCTCTATTTCCTCTTCATGTCTCTTCCTCTGAGGAACAAATTTTGTTTCAATAAGTGATATCTTCTCTCCAGTTCATTTTTTCTGTTTCATAAAGCATATTAATGCTGATCAATCTGTTGCATTTTTTTCCTGTGTATCTTAAGTAATTGCCTGCGTTAGTATGTCCATTTTCATTATTTGTGTCACTTTCAATATCCACTGGTCCATTGTTGGTAGTTCTTTTGATTTCCATTTTTGGACATATGTTATTCTAGCTACCGTTCATAGATAGTTAAGTAGTTTATCATCATTCTTCTCTATTTCGAAGTCTGTGATACCACTTAAAAATATTCGGGTTTAAACCTAAAATTGTTGTCCAATATTTTTAAATTTTTCTCATATATGTCTTTCCAATTTTTTTGGGCTTCCTTACATGACCACTACATATGGTAAAATGTCCTGGTACTCTCTTTGCATTTCCAACATATATCTTTAATGTTTTGATAACATTTTGAAAGTTTTTGAGGTGTTGGGTACCAAATTTCAGTATTTCTAAAGATCAAATAATTTTTTTAAAATACCATGCCAGGCTGATGAGGTAGGATTTTGGGAGATAAATGTCAACGTTAGCTTCATTTTTCAACTGTTTTAGAAGTGGTTTTTATTTGGGGGGGGCGGCATTACTCAGTGTCTCTTGTCTTTGAAACTAGTAATGGATTTGATTGCTATCAGTCAGTTGGTTATTAGCCCCCGGTGGCACAATGGATTAAACTGTTGTGCCGGCAGGACTGAGGATCGACAGGTCAGAGGTTCGAATCTGGGGAGAGCATGGATGAGCTCCCTCTGTCAGCTCCAGCTCCCCATGGATGAGGAGGAACAAGCTGAGGATCAATTCCGATAAGACAGAGGTCCTCCAGGTCAGTCGCTCGTCTGACCGGGGTATTGGGTGGCAACCTGTGCTGGACGGGGTTACACTCCCCCTGAAGTCACAGGTGTGCAGGTTGGGGGTTCTCTTAGATTCAGCGCTGACGCTTGACACTCAGGTGTCGATGGTGGCTGGGAGAGCCTTCACACAGTTAAAACTTGTGTGCCAACTGTGACCATACCTTGTGAATCTGACTTGACCATGGTGGTCCATGCCTTGGTTACCTCTAGATTGGATTACTGCAATGCGCTCTACGTGGGGCTTCCTTTGAAGAACTTCAACTTGTCCAATGCTCAGCTGCCAGATTAATAACTGGGGAAGGTTACATGGAGCGGTCGATCCCCCTGTTTAAAGAGCTCCACTGGCTGCCGTTTATTTTCCGAGCCCAATTCAAGGTGCAGGTGATTACCTATAAAGCCCTAAACAGTTTGGGACCCGCCTACCTTCGTGACCGGCTCTCCTCCCATGAACCAGCCCGAGCCCTTCGCTCCTCAGCGGAGGCCCTCCTTTCACCCCTGCCAGTCTCACAGACTCGGCTTATGAGCACTAGGGAGAAAGCCTTCTTCTCTGTGGCCCCCTGACTTTGGAATTCCCTCCCGGGAGAGATTAGGAATGCCCCCTCACTGGAATCCTTTAAAAACAACTGAAAACCTGGTTTTTCCACTGGGCCTTTGGATATTAGACTCCCCAAATGCTCCCGTTTTTGGCGAGACCTCTTCCCCCTATGTGATCCTTTATGTTTTGACACTACTCCAGCTATCTCCCCGAGTTTTTAAACATTTTATATGTACATGTGGCCCCTGTCGTTTTTGTTTTAGATTCACCTATGTTCTTGTGTTTTCAAAGATGTATTTATTTTATTGTGTTTATTGAGTTTATTGCTTTTATTGTTTTCTGATGTTTTTGATATTTTTTGTGATGTGTTGTTCGGGCATGACCTCATGTAAGCCACTCCGAGTCCCCTTTGGGGAGATGGATGCGAGTTATAAATAAAGTATTATTATTATTATTATTATGTGGGGACATGAGAGAAGTCTCACACAAGAATGGTCAAACATCAAAATATCTGTGTGTCTCCTGGGCAATGTTCTTGCAGATGGCCAATTCCCTCACACCAAGAGCAACATGCAGTTTCTCAAGTTGCTCCTGACATGAAAAAAGTAAGTTGGTTCAATAAGCAGCAAAATGTATCTATGAGAAGCAGTGTTTCTCATAGAGTGTTTCACTGGCTACTAACATAACCAGAGAGGCAGGACTTCTCTACCATAGTCTCATTTTGTAGAAGTTTGACTTCTTTTGCTCTGAACACTTTCATAGGATAAGTATCCTCTTGTTTTACAGTTCTAGCTGGAGCATATGTCCATATCTCCAAGGTGTGAAACCACACTGTGTGGTGTCTCTCCTTTCTTGGCTGTGACAAGAAAGAGAAGGTAAACAGACCTACCACAAATAAGATTGTCTCCCCACTCCTGCCAGTGACGTGTGAGAGTGTGTGCATGTGTGTAGGAGTGTGTCTGTCTTCTCACGGCAAAAGGTATTCCTACTCCATAGCGTGTGGGCTGAATATCACATTATGAAAGGTTTTGCGGGAGTAGGACTGCACTAATGGCAAATGCGGGTGGGACACACATTGATGGATCATCAGGATAATCCCTTATTAACAGAGGGCTCTGCTAGGGGTGCTGTAAAACAGCGGCACCTCTGACCCTTGGGGCATTCAGCCAAGGATAATTAACAACAGTGCCCAAGTATAGTACCGCTGTGTAACAATTTACTTCACCTAAGCAAAGGAAATGGAGGTCAGCCCTACCCCACGTTGTTTTCCCTCAACATGCTATTAAATCTCCACATCAGTTCCTGGGGATAATTAAGCAATTGCAGCCTATCCAGGAATGATCCTCTCAAAGATTCCATTAGCTTGCCAATGTTGTATGTGCCCCTTGCAATAAATCAATGCAAACTGTATTAGGCTGTAATACTGCAGTAGCTGGGCAAAGTGTGCTTTGGCTTTATGTGCAAAAAATAAATAAATACGGGATTGTAGAAAACGTTCCTCACCTTCACATTTTGTTGATTTGCTTTGCTTG
The DNA here is from genome assembly GCA_030556195.1 of Anolis apletophallus. NCBI lineage: Eukaryota > Metazoa > Chordata > Lepidosauria > Squamata > Anolidae > Anolis > Anolis apletophallus. The sequence goes on from JARBWK010000010.1 coordinate 74,840,741, forward strand.
ACTTGTACAAGTGAGTCCTGAAAGAAAAATATGGACTAGCTGGTTTGATAACATGCTTCCTGAGCTCCAATAAGCAAGCATAGCCATTGCTCAGCCATATTCTGTTGTCAAACAATGGTGGCTTCAGTTTCAGGGGTGTAACGCATCTGTTGTTGATTTTAACATCAACTTTGAAGGACTTGCTTCCATTTTGAAGATTTTAGGAGCCGTGGTGGGTTAAACCATTAAGCTGCTGAACTTGCTGACTGGAAGGTTGGCAGTTCAAATCTGCGGGATGGGGTGAGCTCCCTCTGTTAGCCACAGCTACTGCCAACCTAGTAGTTCAAAAACATGCAAATGTGAATAGATCAATAGGTACCGTCTTGGCAAGAAGGTAAATGGTGCTCCATGGAGTCATGCAAGCCACATGAAGCCCTCGGTGGCACAATGGGTTAAACCCTTGTGCCGGCAGGACTGCTGCCCAACAGGTCAGCAGTTTGAATCTAAGTAGAGTGGGTTGAGCTCCCTCTGTCAGCTCCAGCCCCCCGTGTGGGGACATGAAAGAAGCCTCCCAAAAGAATGATAAATTATCAAATATCCGGGCATTCCCTGGGCAACATCATTGCAGACGGCCAATTCTCTCACACCAGAAGCGAATTGCAGTTCCTCAGGTTGCTCCTGACATTAAAAAAAGCAAGCCACATGAACAGAAGGTGTCTATAGACAATGCAGACTCTTCGGCTTAGAAATGGAGATGAGCACCACCCCCACAGAGCTGGAGATGAAAGGGGAAGCTTTTACCTTTAGCACAGAAGGTTAACCACCAGCTGCAAAAAATCTTGCCAATTGAAAGGTTGGCAGTTCAAAGTCCGGGTCAGGGATGAGCACCCGACCTTCAGCTCAGCTCACTGCTTGCCTTGCAGATCGAAAACAGCTGTGAGTAGGTGAATAGGTACTGCTTAAGCAGGGAGGTATTTTAATGGCACCATAAGGAAATACCAGAAAAATATCAGCGATTCGATCAAAAGGAGGAAGTCTGTGAATAGGGCTCTTTGGCATGAAGGATGGTGTGACAGCACACACACCCCATGGATGGAATCAAACACAATCTCCAAGATGCCAAAGATGGGGCAAAGCCTGTACTGTGTCTGTCCTGTCAGTGTATAATGACATTGAATGTTTGCCATATATGTGTTCTGTGATCTACCCAGAGTCCCCTTCGGGTGAGAAGAACAGAATATAAATACTGTAAATATTTCGTGGCATTGAATGTTTGCTTTGTGTCTCTGTATATGCTGGAATCTGCCCTGAGTCCCCTTGGGGAGATGGGGCAGAATACAAATAAAGTGTTGTTGTTGTTGTTGTTATTATTATTATTATTATTATTATTATTATTATGAAACATAGGTTCAGATATCAAGTTAATAGCTGGCAAATCCCATGAAGTGCCTGCAAACAACCACTCTGTAGGGGGGGATACAGTACTCATGTGAATCCAGCCAGGCTAAGAATATAATACATGAGATGGAGAAGAATAGTTTACTTTAAATTTAACTACAGTTACTTTTTTGAAACACTTTGCCCCTTTCTGTGAACTGGACAGGGGGTGGTGGGAAGAAAAGTTTTTCCAGTTAATATCTTAAGGTAGACAGGTCAAATCTAGCCTTTCCCAACTCATCCACAAACCAAAACATAGTTACACTTTGACATTCATACTTTTTGAATATTTTTGACCTGTAGCAAGTGACAGCAGGTTGATAAACAATGGCAGGAGAGACACAATGAAAATCCAGTTTAGTAACATAGCTGAAGAAACAGAGCTCATCTTCCTCCATCTAAAACACATCCATCTTACTCACCTTAAGGGCCTGACAGTATTTGGGGCCCTGACAGGTGACAGAAGAGCTATTTTTAAAAAGCGGGGGAAAGAAGGAAAATCCATGGGATACGATAAAGACTACTTAACAGTACATTGGTAAAATAACCGTGATGGCATAGCATTTTCAGGCTTTTCTTGATTATTGCAATTACCAATTTCAGCTAATATTAAAATACTTGCTATGAAAAATTGAATAGCTAAAGTGGTGACTCATTCTTCAGCTATTGACTTGAATAGCAGTTGACATATTGAATTTGGAAATTTAGCAGAAATCCTCATTATGGATAATTATATTGATCGGATTGATATACAGTGTAAAGGGAGCGAGGACATCTGATGTATACACATAAGATTAAGGTACATTCGGTTGTAAGTTGGTCATCCCCACTTTTTCTCTTTGTACTTGTAGATTTATAATTTTACTCAGATGAGATATATATACTGTATGTCGTATTTATATTGTCTGTTTTGATAAGGGCCGGAGAGATAGCACAGCGGTAACAACAGCTGTGTTTGCAATCAGAAGGTTGCATGTTCGATTCCCGGGCTGGTCTGGACCACCCAGCTGTGAGCCCTGTCCACTGTTCACCCAACAGTTCGAAAACAGCCCAGCTGTGAATAGATGGACTGGGGACCACTAAGCAAGGAAGGATTTTTACAGAAAGGACTTTACAACGCCTGAATAAAAAGAAAGATTGGCTGTCGGAAGGTGGAATGCGGAAACACAGGCTCTCCATCATGAGGATGAAGCAACAGCACCCCCTTGTGTCATAATGACGTAAAGGAGCAACCGCACCCTGTGACGCAGCCAGAAGAAGAAAAATCCTTCTAAAAATTGTACTTGTTGTATTGTAATTGTATGTTAACCGGCAGGGATTGTCTGCCATATGTGTAATGTAATCTGCTCTGAGTCCCCTTCGGAGTGAGAAGAGCGGAATATAAATGAAGTGTATTATTATTATTAAGGTAAATTGGCTGATCAATAAAATCATTTCCATTCTGGAGAAAAAGGTTAATGTGGAAATACACAGTAGAGCACAATGGGTAGAAGAAGAAGAAGAAAGACAACAGAAGAGTTGTCTGCTTTTTGAGACTGACCCCATGTCTACATAGGCCAAGGAAAAGGTGCTCACCTTGAACCCACCATGAGCAGACCAGATGATATACAGCCAGTTCTTCAGCAGAAGTGCTGCTTCTATTGGAAATTCTATAACCTATTGGAAATAAGTGCACCATAACCTAATTGAAAAGGTAAAAATGATGTCACATCCGTTTAGCAAATGTGAATCTCCATGGATATGTGGAGACCACCTTTTGAAAACCACTGGCCAAGAAAAGCATTACCTTGTTAGAAGTCTACCCTTTGAAAAAGTGATACAGTATTCCCTCGCTGTTTCGTGGATTTACATTTTTTAAAATTTAAAATATATATCATAGTATTTTTGCTGTTTTGTGGGGTTTTACCATCGCTCTTCAAGGTGCTTTCCCTCCTCAGTCCTCCTTCCAGCCTTGAAGGGCCTTTCCTTCCTTTCCTTTCCTTCACTTTATTTTAAGTTTATAAAATAATGTATAAATATTAAAATAATGTAGAAATAGTAAAATAAATAGAGCATCCCTACATCACAGTTTTTCACTTATTGCGGGAGGTCCTGGAACCTAATCCCAGCAATAAGTGAGGGAACACTGTACTCATAAATATCCATGTAATGGCACACAGGTAACCCAGCTGTTAAAATGAAGAACCATGTCTTTAAACTGCCAAGGATAAAGACATGCTTCTATAAAAATATGTATTTTTAGCAGAGGTTGGTTGTTTTTTTGGAGTTGCAGTTTGTAGTTGCCCAAAAGATACAAAATTCCCTTGAAAATGCTTAGTTAAAATAAGCACTCAAAAGACAAAACAAAGTGATCTTCTTTCAAAACAACACCTCAGGTTTACTAATTTTTTTTGTTGTATATATTCAGCATACTAGTCCATAGTCCAATGACTTTAAGCCAGGCGTGGGCAATTGCCAGCCCTCCAGGTGTTTTGGACTTCAACTCCCAGAAATCCTAACAGCTGTTAAACTGGCTAAGATTTCTGGGAGTTGAAGTCCAAAACACCTGGAGGGCCGGCAATTGCCCAGGTCTGCTTTAAGGATATAGACATAGTCCAAACTGTATAATTGTACTTGCTGAAGTCTGACAGGAGACAAACTGCATCCACTTCAATTGTGGTCTAAAAGCATACTAAACACAAAATGGAGTCCTGTGTCTGAAGGCCCCCCCCCCCACACACACACCAAAGAGGTACAGTCAAACTGGCAAACCAAAATGTACATTATATAGGTTAACAATTATACACATTTTCAAACAGTGGAGGCTTGGAAGGTTGCTATTTCCAGTGGCTTCCAGCCTTTAATCTACCACAAGAAGAACTGCAGGTTACTCCAGAGCTTCCAGAAAAGAACTGGATGGGGCTGAATCTGGGACGACGTAGTGGCCACACACCCAAAAGACCCACTACTGTTTTGTTGCCCAGATGCAGATCCCCAGCTGAGCTTTGCTGGCAACATTGCTTCTGGTAATTACATGGCTGGATGACCTGTTGTGATCTCACCAGACATTTTCCCAGAAAGGCTCCTCTAGAGAGGTGCTTCTGGCTGGTAGGGCGAAGTAGCGCGCAGAAGGAACTGCGCACGTGCAAAAACCTCCTCGAGGAGGACTCGAGGAGGCTCACCTTACCTGCCGCGGTAGCAGCACGACGAGGCCGGGCGGAGACTGAGTCAGTGGGTCATTGCACAAGCACAACATATTCAGGTCAGTGGAGTTTCTTTCCTCCTGAGCTTTTATTATTACTATTATTGATATAATATTAAAGTGGGGAGATTTGGGGGTTCTTTTGTTGATATTAATGTAATGAAATAACCCAATATAATATATTATATTAAAGTGGGGAGATTTGGGGGTTCTTTTGCTGATATTAATATAATGAAATAACCCAATATAATATATAATATTAAAGTGGGGAGATTTGGGGGTTCTTTTGTTGATATTAATATAATGAAATAACCCAATATAATATATTAAAGTGGGGAGATTTGGGGGTTCTTTTGCTGATATTAATATAATGAAATAACCCAATATAATATATAATATCAAAGTGGGGAGATTTGGGGGTTCTTTTGTTGATATTAATATAATGAAATAACCCAATATAATATATTAAAGTGGGGAGATTTGGGGGTTCTTTTGCTGATATTAATATAATGAAATAACCCAATATAATATATTAAAGTGGGGAGATTTGGGGGTTCTTTTGTTGATATTAATATAATGAAATAACCCAATATAATATATAATATTAAAGTGGGGAGATTTGGGGGTTCTTTTGTTGATATTAATGTAATGAAATAACCCAATATAATATATTATATTAAAGTGGGGAGATTTGGGGGTTCTTTTGTTGATATTAATATAATGAAATAACCCAATATAATATATTATATTAAAGTGGGGAGATTTGGGGGTTCTTTTGCTGATATTAATATAATGAAATAACCCAATATAATATATAATATCAAAGTGGGGAGATTTGGGGGTTCTTTTGTTGATATTAATATAATGAAATAACCCAATATAATATATTAAAGTGGGGAGATTTGGGGGTTCTTTTGCTGATATTAATATAATGAAATAACCCAATATAATATATTATATTAAAGTGGGGAGATTTGGGGGTTCTTTTGTTGATATTAATATAATGAAATAACCCAATATAATATATTAAAGTGGGGAGATTTGGGGGTTCGTGTGCTGATATTAATATAATGAAATAACCCAATATAATATATTATATCAAAGTGGGGAGATTTGGGGGTTCTTTTGTTGATATTAATATAATGAAATAACCCAATATAATATAATATATTAAAGTGGGGAGATTTGGGGGTTCTTTTGCTGATATTAATATAATGAAATAACCCAATATAATATATTATATTAAAGTGGGGAGATTTGGGGGTTCTTTTGTTGATATTAATATAATGAAATAACCCAATATAATATATTAAAGTGGGGAGATTTGGGGGTTCTTTTGCTGATATTAATATAATGAAATTACCCAATATAATATATATATATCAAAGTGGGGTTCTTTTTGGGAGATTGGGGAGGGGGTTCTTTTGTTGATATTAATATAATGAAATAACCCAATATAATATATATATCAAAGTGGGGAGATTTGGGGTTCTTTTGTTGTTCAATATAATATATTAAAGTGGGGAGATTTTGGGGTTTTTGCTGATATTAATATAATGAAATAACCCAATATAATATATTATATTAAAAGATTTGGGGGTTCTTTTGTTGATATTAATATAAGGAAATAACCCAATATAAGATATTATATTTGGGGAGGGTTCTTTTGATATTAATATAATGAAATAACCCAATATAATATATTATATTAAAGTGGGGAGAATTTGGGGGTTCTTTTTGATATTAATGTAATGAAATAACCCTTTTGTTGATATTAATATAATGAAATAATATATATTATATTTAATTTGGGGTTCTTTTTGATATTAATATAATGAAATAACCCAATATAATATATAATATCAAAGTGGGGAGATTTGGGGGTTCTTTTTTGATATTAATATAATGAAATAACCCAATATAATATATTAATGATATTAATATAATGAAATAACCCAATATAATATATTATATTAAAGTGGGGAGATTTGGGGTTCTTTTTTGTTGATATTAATATAATGAAATAACCCAATATAATATATTATATTAAAGTGGGGAGATTTGGGGGGGTTCTTTTGCTGATATTAATATAATGAAATAACCCAATATAATATATTATATTAAAGTGGGGAGATTTGGGGGTTCTTTTGTTGATATTAATATAATGAAATAACCCAATATAATATATTATATTAAAGTGGGGAGATTTGGGGGTTCTTTTGTTGATATTAATATAATGAAATAACCCAATATAATATATTATATTAAAGTGGGGAGATTTGGGGTTCTTTTGTTGATATTAATATAATGAAATAACCCAATATAATATATAATATTAAAGTGGGGAGATTTGGGGGTTCTTTTGTTGATATTAATATAATGAAATAACCCAATATAATATATTATATTAAAGTGGGGAGAGCATAGGTGGTTTTTGCTATTATTATTAATTCTATCCAAAGCCGGGCTGGCTTCGAACTCATGACCTTTTGGTCAGTAGTGATCAGGGGCATTCAGGTCAGTGCAGTTCGGGGCTGAGCTTGCCTTGGGCCTTCCTTTGAGAGGGGAATTGGTCAGACCCCTTCCTTTCCCCCCTCAGTTGCTTTGCTTAATAGGAAAGGGCCTGAGGCAGCAAGAAATTGTGGTAGTTGGAGACCAAATCCAACTTGGGAAGAGCAAAGTTGCCCATGGCTTTTGGAATTAAAATGTGCTGCTCTATGGTCCCCATTGTATGCTTGGCTTTTGGAATTGAAATGGTGCTTCTCTATTGTCCCTGTTGCATGCTTTGCTATTGAAGTAATACTATACCTATGTGTTGTTATTATGTTTGTTACTAGCTTGGGGATGCGGCGCTGCCCGGGTTATTTGAGGAAGGCATTGTGTGCCAAGGTTGGTCCGTATCAGTTGTTCATTTGGCTCGCAGTGGTTTCGGGAAGTGAGTGAAGGTACTTCAAGCCCCATAATCCATGGTCCATCCTCCTCCAAATTGCACCAGGATGTAGGGGGTTCTGTGTGCCAAATTTGGTCTTGATCAGTCATTGGATGAGGGTCGCAGCGGTCTCGGGAAGTGAGTGGAGGTACTTCAAGCCCCATCATCCATGCTCTGCTCTTCTCCAAACTGCACCAGGATGTAGAGTGGGTCTGGGGGGGAATCTGTGTGCCAACTGTAATCTTCTTCTGTCATTGTTGTTCTGTCATTGTTGGGGGCCTAGTCTCTAAAATCAAGTTGGGGGAGCCTTACTGTCATTTCAGGCTGAGGCCTAGTTTGTAAAATCAGGTAAAGAAAGCCTTTTTGAAAAGAACTCTGTCTGGCACCTTAGAGATTTGGGATGTTGGAATGCTGGCCAATCCATGGTCCATCCTCCCTCAAACTGCACCAAGACGTGGGGGTTCTGTGTGCCAAGTTTGGTTTTGTTGTCTCATTGTTGAGGGCTGCAAAGTGTTTTGGACTTAAACTCCCACCATGCCTGACTGCCTCAGGCCTTTTCCTTACCCCCCTCAGGCACTTTAGAGGGTCGGAATGTTTGTGTTGGCTGGCCAATGGGAGTCCTTTATGCAAATTATCTCACAGTGGGAGCCAATCGAAACGCTGGCACATATTCACTTTTATTATATACATAGATTTCAGTTACAATTATTAGTAGGCATCACCTTTTGGATCATGATTTATTTATTGTTTAATTATGTATGTTTTAGGGTTCTGTACATTTTATGTTTGGGCATCAAATTGCTGCCTTCTTAGCCACTGAGAAGGGTGGGATTAAAAAAATGGGGTGGGGGGCGAAATAATGTTCGCTTACCATTTAAAATTACCTTCGTCCGCCCCTGCTGGCTGGCAACACAGCAATATGGTGGTGTCCCTCAAGAAGACAGAGCAGTGGCACTGATGAACTATTGGCCTGGCCAGCTATGTAGGCTGCAATACGGCTCTGGGACACCTCTACATTATAGGATGGAAACCCTTTGGAGTAACTGGGACGGCTCCAGAGCAGACTATGCTGAATTATTTCACTGTAGATAGATATATAGATATAAAGCTGTCAATTCATGAGCAGCAGCATGAGGAGGCCAGTTTGGATAATTCTAAGATCTAGCAAGAAGCTGTAATTTATGGGGGATTGTGGTGCTTATGGGAGAATGAAGGCAAAGAGTGAAATTGGGGTTAGAATAGTAATAGGTAGAGAATAAAAGATGGATGAGAGAGACAGGCAGAGTTAGGAAATTATCTCATGATCTATTCATTGATGGCTGTGTTGTGTTGCACTGTGTGTAATTATTTATCAGCCAGAATTATGGCTGCAGACCTCAGGTGAAGAGTGAAATAACCATACAACTGAAATAGCTTTTTACTCAGGGCTACCAGATCTGCTTGCCATCAGCTACTGTCGTATTCCTTTAATTTTTAAACATTCAATTTCTCCCTCTTTTCTCACCTGGGTTGTACATCCTCCACCCTGGCTCACAGAGCACCTGCTGTGATTTTCTTATCTAGGAGACCCTTCTTAACAGTGAGAAAAGGAATAGCCTGAGGCAGAAATCTTTAAAAGACTGTGTTTATCATATGAGACCAAACAACACGCAGTGGTGGAAGGATGAGGTATCTTCTGGCAAACTTTCCTTGCAAAGCCGGGAGAAATCATCTTGGATTTAAAGCCTCCTAACCTGATCAGAAATTCCAACTTCAGAGGGAAAGTTTCCCTTAATTTAGCATCACAAGAGAATAGAAAATAAGACCTCCCCTGCCTTCTAGGTGTATAGTAGATATTTTACAGTGGTGCACATACCCCAAGCATATTTTACTATGGAAAAAGATTTGGGATTGTGAATCCTGATTAAGGTCAATATTAAAATGACTTTTCCCCAATTGTGTTGGTTTGTTTGATGATTCACAACATCTCAAGACACCTCTACCCACTAAGAACCAGCTGTCTATCCAGAAAGTAGGTCGTAAAGTATAAAGTAGGCTGTAAAATGCAAACCTTTGGGAACTACCTTTCTTTGCCAGCATATTTATCTCTCTGTATGTTTTCATCTTCTGTGGTATTTTTTATTTACACTGATCCTATCAAGGGTACCATGTACCCCTGGTCTGACATAAATATAACCAAATCTATCCTAACTACTGTATATTTCAGATATTTGAAGCTTCAAATCAGTCCAGACAATAGTTTGGGGCGGGGGGGGGGGGGATGAGGAGGAGGTTTTTTAAACAGGTGGTGAGTGTAAGTAATGGTTCTTATTGTTACAATTCCCATAGGGATTGTTTGAGGATAAAACGGGTATGGGCAAACTTTGTTAGGAATTGTGGGCGCTGAAGTCCAAAACACCTGGAGGGTGTTTTGGAATATGTCCACCTCAAAACAAACAAGGATTTCTATGGCTGAGAGTTTTGGAAGGGGTCCTTCAAAACAAACAAGGATTTCTATGGCTATTCCAGGGAATATCAAGGTCCAGAATAATAGAAAATCCCACAATATCTGCCTTTAACTGGGTTATCTGAGCCCACACTGCCACATATTCCAGTTTAAAGCAGATAATGTGGGATTTTCGGCCTTGATATTGAGATATAGTGCTGTTTGGAAGGGCCCTGGCTTACCAAAGCCAACTTTTTCAGTTCATTGAAAATGAACTGATACAGAAACAACCAATTAACACTTGTGAATGACTGCAGTAATAGTGGTACATTTCAAAGAAGTAGCTGTGCTAGTCACCTGTAGCATAAAATGGAGGAGGGGGCACAGAAGGAATGTAGTAGTAGTAGCACCTTGAAGTCTACTTGGTTTTTATTTTTTGCTTGAGCTTTCAGGAATACAAACCCACTTCTTCAGGTGCAGTACCAAGTGATATTAAGGCCTCATGTATGAAGCATATTTATGCATATGTAGGAGCAGGATAGAATGTAAAAAGGATCCAGATCTTTAAAAAAACAGGTCAAAGTCAGATTTTACAATGATCAGTTAGTTTGTGAAAGCAATAAATCTGCTTACCAAAAGTTGTTTCCCTGGGTTCAAACCTCTCTTTGAAAATATATATTTTGTGACATGTGCACAAAGTAGGAGGAATCTCATATATGCAATGCACCATGAGCCATTGTTTTTGTTCATTCCTCTGCTAATAGATTGGATTTTCAGAATATTATTCCATTCAGCCATTTCTCTTTCTAGTCTTTCTTTGCCAAGTCCTTGTTCAAAGACCACAACTGGTACTTGTTACACTACTTGAGATGTCAATGAAATCCACCTGTTTTAGAATAAAGGAATGTTTTGCTATACTACAGCAGGAATACTGTTCCCTTTCAGTATTCTTTGTCTTGGATTATTGCAGCTTGTAAGAACATAAGAACATAAGAAGAGCCATGCTGAATCGGGCCTCAGCCCATCTAGTCCAGCATTCTGTGTCACACAGTGGCCCACTAGTTGTACACAGGGATCTCTAGCAGAAAGGAGGGCAAAACCCTCACCTGCTCCCGACCCCCACAACCAGTACCCGGGAAATCCTGCCTGCCTCCATCAACACAGAGGTGGCACTTGGATGTCCATTTCAGTAGCTACTGATTCCCTTGGTATCCATGAATCTGTCTAATCCTGCCTTGAAGCTGTCCAGGCTGACCGCTGTCACAACCTCCTCTGGAAGTGAGTTCCATAACCCAATGACCCTCTGGGTGAAGAAATATTTCCCTTTATTAGTCCTAACTTTCCTACCTTGGAGCTTTAGGGAGTGCCCCCTAGTCCTAGTGTTGTGTGACAGAGAAAATATTTTTTCTCTATTCACCTTTTCTATCCCATGCATGATTTTATACACTTCGATCAAGTCACCTCTTAAACGCCGTCTTTCAAGGCTGAAAAGACCAAGGCGTTGCAACCTGATTTCGTAAGGGAGCTGCTCCATCCCTTGGATCATTCTTGTTGCCCTTTTCTGTACCTTTTCCTTGTATTTGTCCTATGGATAATGAAATAGGACATCACTGGCAATTAACCACATTAAAAGAGGAGCAAGTGAATTAATCATGGGACTTTGTGATGACATCATTGGGTTCTGTAATGGATATGTTCAGATGTGGGGGTAAAGATTGTGAATATATGAACACGAGTGTAGTGGGGTACCAGGAGAGGAGTTAAACTGAAGCTGCATGGTACAAATCCAATAAAATGGAATTACTCTATAATCTCATTTTTTAATCTAGAAATTTCAGTTTAAAAAAATCGACCAAAAGACCTGGGTTAACTTATCCCTTTCTTTGAGGAGGATGGCGAAAGATGAGATCTTGGTCCCTCAATGGAGAACCTGTAGAAGCACCAGACCCCTCTATTTTCTCCATCATGGTTTGCTTCTGGTGTTTTTGAATGGCTGAGTGAGAATGGCTGGTCAATTCTTTCTCATGCTTTTCATTTGCTTCATCCTTAACATCCTTACATGTTCCTAAATTTTACCCTTGATTTATCCATTGGCCATATCAAAACACGTAATTTTGACCCAAAAGCTGCCCTTGACTTTTACATGAGTATACAGTGTTCCCTCGGTACTTCACAGTTCACTTTTTGCAGACTCACTGTTTTGTGGGTTTTTGCCTCCCAGTTAATGAATGGTTGCCATTGCCCAGAGTGGCATCCTAATCCCGCCTCCTGGCAATGATGGATTGTGGAAGGGGGTTTCACTCTCCCCCTCGGGAAAGAGGCAGCCAATCAAGAGAGATTGCAAAGCAAAGCAGAGATAGCTAGCAAAAAAAAGTGTGGTGCCTTTAAATCTCTCCTCACTTCTGCCTCACCCTCAGAACATGATATACATATATAGCGCCCCTACTTTGCGGATTTTCACTTTTTGCGGGTGAAAGTGAGGGAACACTGTATACAGTAGGCTGAAAGACAAACAACCTCTGATACAAGGGAACAGAAGAACAACTGATTCATCAAAATCAGTTTTCCGCTGAACTGTAAAGACTTTTCCCATCACTATATTTCACATAAACTCCAGTGTATTCTGGTTATGCTTCTACCTAGAATCAACCTCTACTTCTCACTCAACTTTAAGCCAATGAATAAGTGAATAAATAAAGTACCAGAAGCAAACTAACTGTGTCATCCTACATTTGTCTACTCAGATGTAAAAAGTACAAAATTCACATGGATATAGAAATGTAACATCCATGAAGAAGAAGAAAAACTTATTTTGGTTTCATTTCACACTGTGGCCCTAAGCAATGAAGAAAAAATAAATAAAAGTGATTGAATAATTATGATGCGATGACTTGTTTGCCTGAACCAGTTTTGCTAAACCCATGAGTGGGCTTTTGGCTTATGATGCATAGATCCCATCTGTGTTCTGCTCCTCCTCACATTAAATTATCCATAAAATGACACACACAGCATAAATGCTACAGCAAGCACAGAACTTCTTGCTCTAAATGAAAATCCATATTAAATCCCTACTGCTCCTGTGTGCATTTCTGCTCTGAAAAGTGTGCAACATTCACTTTTTAGTTAAAACCTGAAATTTATCTCTTTCAGCAGGAAGGATGTGTGTGTTTCTGAATTTGTTGCTTCTGTGAACAATTGACCCAGTTAATTTAAACAGGCTTGTGTCTGTGATGTAAGCAAGGGTGCCCTTCTATCACTTTCTGAGAGAAATGTATTACTCAGCTCATGTTCTTGGGTATTATGCATTTTAAAGCCATGCTTATGCCTGTGTGCATTATTATCTCTGGCATATTGGCTGACCTCCCAGCCCTTGGAACTTACACAACAGGGATAGATGAACTAGTTCCTTGGATCATGTCAGACTTTGGTCATAGTTGATAGGTTAAGGGATAGGGTTAGGAGTTCTAGAGCAAGAGATGAAAGATGTGATGGGTGCTTAGAAATTATAGAGTATACCATTGCACAGTGGATTTCAGCTTGAGTTGCAGAATTTGATTGTTGTGTTGCAGAACTAGCTCTTCTGTGAGACACTATTTCTGTATAACACTATTTTGAGTTCTGTTACAAAACAGTATCTATCTATCATCTATCTAATATACAATCTATTTTTTCTTACTGGGACATGAATTAAAGCAAGGTATATAACTGAATGGCCTAAACACTATAATCTTGGAAGCTAAGCAGGGTCAGTCCTGATTTAGTACTCAGATGGGAGACCATCAAAAAATACCAGGTATTGATGGCTATATTTCAGAGGGAGGAACTGGCAAACCCACCCCTGAGTACACTCTATGTTGAAGAAAACTTTAAGGGGTCACTATAATATTTTATTTTTTTAAAAAATATCATCTTTATTGATTTTTACACACAATTAATCAAAAACAACACAAATGAATGACTAACATGGCATGTTGAGGCCACACACTAACATTACACTCTACGAAGACAAACAATACAACATTACAAGAGTACTTCCAACCCGCAGGCCCACCTCCTATAACACCCTATTTTGTGTTACCTATGCTGGCTTCTACATACCTATATTGTATATAACCGGTGCACTATAACTAAGCATCCTTACATTCTAAAAGAAACTTCATTAATTGTCATATCACTCGACTTCCGCCCACACTTCATGATTTTTCTGTTTTAAGAACGTCACCACCTTGGTCCAATCTGTTCTCTTATGGGTATTTCCTTGTGACAGCTCACTATAGGGGTCACTATAATATGATAGACAACTTGAAAGCACTAAATTGGCTTTAGGTGACTGGAGAGATGATCCATCATACATAGAAACTTATTTAAGCACACAAACACAATTAAAATGTTGTTGGTGTAATGAACTGGACAACAAGTGCATGCTCAAATAAAAAGATATTTATGTGCTGGCAGAAGAATATCTAAGACAGGACCAGTCTGGTATCTTGTGGCAAACAGATCCATATGTCATATGGAGACGAAGGGGTACTGAAACATCCCCTACACAGCCATTCTCTCTGTGCTAACTGGAGGGCTTTTAAAACCACGGAATCCTCTATGTGGACTTTGAAATTAGAATCGAACATATATGGAAGAAAATAGTTTCAGGTGTGTAATTATCTTTGTCTGGGATCTTATATTACTAGGCATGGAAGAGATTAAGTGACCTTTGCTCTCGCAGTTCCATTATTTCAGCAAGTGCTGGGTTGGCATGTGGGTTTTCTGAGATAAAATCTAGTTTAACTCTGATAAGTCTATCAGCCTGGTTCCTTCCCCTCCTTTTTCTTGCAGTTTCTAGACTGCAAATTTGTGAAGAAGAAGAAGAAATGATTGAAACTCAGCAGGTATGAGAAGCATAGAAACCAGAGACTCGACCAAACTTCCAGCGGATTCCATCACTGAACACATCCTTATTCCAATTGATATATTTACTATATATTTATCATGTCAGACCTCTCTGTTGGCACCCCCTATTTGTGGGGGAGAGGCTTGTGTACCCTAATGAAGTTGTGAGCTATGCTGGCGGTGGCATAATAACCACTGGTAGGGCCTCCCATGCCAGACAGGTCACAACCGAAAGGTCTGACAAAGAGCGTCAATGGGCAGGATGGGCTCTCTAGCCTTTTGGCAACCATCCTAGGAGAAGGAAAACTCTGATTTCTAACCTGGGCAGGTGGTGCTCGTTTAACCCTGTAAGGTCAACCATCTAGAGAAGGAAACTCAAACCAAACCTATGACCTGAGGACCTCACTGCCACCATCCCAGCTTGCTAGGCCCCGGCAGATGAACCTTTGGTTTAAAGGGTGAGTCCAGTTCTGTGCACGCTGCGCTCCACCAAAAAAATCAATTGCACAGGCTCGAAGGACACACCCAACCTCCGAATCATCAACACGCTTGTAGAAAGCGTGGGATGAGTCCTTCCTGAATCTTTGTTCATGAAGAAAAACCAAGAATCATGTCAGAAGTAAATTGAGGGTATAGTTGTAATGTATTTAAAAACACAAAGTTACAAACTTGGCATTATACTAACTATATTTTGACTAGTAGCTGGCCACTTGGAATGCCTCTGGTGTTGCTATAAGAAGGTCCTCCATTGTGCATGAGGCAGGGCTCAGGCTGCATTGTAATAGGTGTTTTGTGGTTTGTTCTTTTCCACACTCACATGTCGTGGACTCCACTTTGTAGCCCCATTTGTTAAGGTTGGCTTTGCATCTCATGGTGCCAGAGCACAGTCTGTTCAGCACCTTCCAAGTTGTCAGTCTCTCATGCAGTACTATTAGCCATGGATTGAGGTTCTGGGTTTTAGCCTGCTATTTTTGGACTCTCGTTTGCTGAGGTGCTCCTGCAAGTATCTCTGTAGATCCTAGAAAACTATTTCTTAATTGCTGGCTGATATCTGAACAGGGGATGGGCCAGAGATGTCACTGCCTTGGTCCTTTCATTATTGGCTGCTACTTTTGCTGTAAGCCACTCCGGCAATATTGTTATATGTACATTGTAAGCCACTCTGGCAGTATTGTTGTTTGCTGTAAGCCGCTCTGAGTCCCCTTCAGGGTTGAGAAGGGTGGCATATAAAAATAGTAAATAAATAAATAAAATAAAATAAATAAATACTTCCGTAGATATATGAACTAGAGCAGGGCTGTCCAACTTCTTCCGACCCAAGGGCCGGAAGAAGTGTCACTGATCACCTGGGGGGCCGGAGGTGATCAGTGAGCGGGGGCGGGGCCTCTCGCAGGGGCGGGTGGGGGAGGTCCGCTCGCTCTCGTAGACCCTCCTCTTTCCCCCCGCTCGCACTGCTCCTCGGATCCCGGGCGGCAGGCGCGAGCGGGGAGAAGCAGGAGTGGCTACAGGGGAAGAAGGCAGCCGGCTTCCTCCGTAGCCACTCCTGCTTCTCCCCGCTCGCACTGCTCCTCGGATCCCGGGCGGCAGGCGGCGGGAGAAGCAGGAGTGGCTACAGGGGAAGAAGGCAGCCGGCTTCCTCCGTAGCCACTCCTGCTTCTCCCGCTCGCACTGCTCCTCGGATCCCGGGCGGCAGGCGCGGCGGGAGAAGCAGGAGTGGCTACAGGGGAAGAAGGCAGCCGGCTTCCTCCGTAGCCACTCCTGCTTCTCCCGCCGCACTGCTCCTCGGATCCCGGGCGGCAGGCGCGAGCAGGGAGAAGCAGGAGTGGCTACAGGGAAGAAGGCAGCCGGCTTCCTCCGTAGCCACTCCTGCTTCTCCCCCTCGCACCGCTTCCACCGCGTCGGGCGGCGATCTCCGGCGCGGCGGTGGGGGAGAGAAGAGGGGCGAGCCGCGGGAGAGGCTCCCCGCAGCTCGTCCCTTCCTCCTAAAGCCGTGACATGCCGGCTTCCTCAGAAGGGCGAAGCAACCGAAATCGCCCTTCTGAGGAAGCCGGCATGTCACGGCCTTAGGAGGAAGGGACGAGCTGGTGGGGAGCCTCTCCCACGGCTCGCCCCTCTCCCGCCGCTGGAGATCGCCGCCCGACGCGGTGGGAAGGGGAGAGAAGGAGCGGGGCAGGGCAGGGAGGAGGAAGAGAGCTGGCTTCTCCTCCCTGCACCGCCCCTTGTCCTCTCTCACCGTCGCCAATGCAAACCGGTTTGCATAGGCGCCGGTGAGAGAGGGACGGGGGGGCAGGGAGGGAGGAGCTGGCTCACTTCCTCCTCCCTGCCCTGCCTCCCCGGCCGCCATTTTTAAAAATTTACATTTTTTAAAAAAAATTAAAAATGGCGGCCGGGGGCATAGCCGGGGCCGTGTCCAACAGGCTAGGGGGCCGTGTATGGCCCCGGGGCCGCCAGTTGGACAGCCCTGAACTAGAGTAACCCATGTGCAATATTGTAAGTATTTTCTGCCATTTCATATATTTATTATTACATTTATATTATATTATGCTTTTTTTCTGTGCTGGAGTTAGTGACAGAATAGGTAGGTTTCCCTAGTGGTCTTGCAGCTGGGCAATAATGAGTTAGATCTGGACTTATATAAGTTCCACTAAGGTTGCTGACATGGACATTACAAAAGTCTTTGAGACTTCCAGAATTGAGAAGAACATTGGTTACCATTTGACTCCCCAGGATATGAAAAGATTTTGCTAGTTAAGGGTTGTGTGCATGTTTTTTGGATAATGATTTTTTAAAATAAAAAAGGGACTTGGGAAGTTGTGGAAATATTTGAACCAAGCCAATGTGGTATTATAGATGGGATTTAGGGTTGCTAAATTATAAATTCATCCATTTTGAATCCTTGCCTGGAGATTATAGATGGGAAAGGACCACTGTGTTTCTACCACTGAGTTAGATAACCACAATAACCTCTTCTACACAGGGCTAACCCCTTGTCTTGTCCTTTTCGATAAGATCTGAGAAATTAAAGGGGAATTCAGACTGAGAATAGAGACAATATGTAATCAACAAAGGTCATATGTAATCAAAACAAAATGAAAAGATGCGTGATGCAATACACTGAGGAGTTGTATAAGAAAGATGAAATAATGACAGGTTTCTTCAAGGAACAACAATTTGAAGATGAACTCATAGTTTTAGAATGTGAGGCAGAACGGGTGTTCAAAACACTTGAAACAAATAAATCACCAGGAATGGATAGAATACCAATAGAATAGAGACAGAATCTATTCAAATTCTAACAAAAATTGCCAACAAATATGGAAATAAAAACAATGGCAGGCAGACTGGAAATATTCAATATACTGGTGCATTGATGTCACTAAGAAGAAGATCATTCGGGATTCTATCAAACTATTACACTGATCTCCCATGTGAGCAAAGTGATGCACAAGATTGTGCAAGGAAAAAATTAATTATAAAATATATGGAATGAGAAATGTCAGATGTCAAAGCAGGGTTCATAAGTGGAAAGGGCATATTGTAAACATATACAGGCAGTCCATGAGTTACAAACATCAGATTTACAAATGACTCATAGTTACAAATGAGGTTGAGATAACAGGAAGTAAGAGAAATTTACTCCTGAAAGAGTTATCATGGGAGGATCATAGAGTTGGAAGAGACCTTGTCGGCTATCCAGTCCAACCCCCTGCCAAGAAGCAGGAAAACACATTCAAAGCGCCCCCAACAGATGGCCTCTGTTTAAAAGCCTCTAAAGAAGGAGCCTCCACCACACTCTGGGGCAAAGAGTTCCACTGCTGAACAGCTCTCACAGTCAGGAAGTTCTTCCTAATGTTCAGGTGGAATCTCCTTTCTTGTAGTTTGAAGCCATTGTTACGTGTCCTAATCTCCAGGGCAGCAGAAAACAAGCTTGCTCCCTCCTTTCTATGACCTCCCCTCACATATTTATACATGGCTATCATGTCTTCTCTCAGCCTTCTCTTCTTTAGGCTAAACATGCCCACCTCTTTAAGCCGCTCCTTATAGGGCTTGTCCTCCAGACCCTTGATAATTTTAGTCGCCCTCTTCTAGACACATTCCAGCTTGTCAATACCTCTCTTCAATTGTGGTGCCCAGAACTGGACACAGTATTCTAGGTAGGGTTCCCATATGTCCCTTATTCTAAGGGACGTCCCTTATTTTGGCCCTAAAATTTGTGTCCCTTATTTTCAGGCCCTGTCCCTTATTTTTGACTAGCAGGACAGGACTGGGCGGGGTTGACCAGAGGAAGGTGTGTGCTGTGGTTTCCACGGCAATGCCTGCCCGAGGATTCCAACTCGCAGGGCAGCCTGCGTCCCTGTTGAAGGAAGAGGTGATACAGGACTTTTTCAAAGTACAGTAGACTAATTAACCATTACCCAAGGGGAATGTTGGATCATGTTGGATAAAGATAGTTTCTGCTTGCTTGAGAGTTACTCTTAAAATAGGCCTAGCTGTGCATCCCAATACTATACAATGCTGTGTATCCCATACTATACTATACCATTAACTATTGACATAATAATCATGAAGATGTACTGTCTTATAAGATTTATTTTATTTTAATGTTTAGACAGTGCACTTTTAAAGTCAGCAAAGTCAAGTACTAAATACAGATGGAAAAAATTAGGTAGTTCTAATAATGTTTTTTCTGCATGACAAAGCACACAGAAACATACCATGTACTGTTAAGAGGGTATAAGTCAGGGGGTTTTTTTGGTGAGTTTCAATCATTATCTTATTCTGTTAATAGAACTATTTCTACCTAATGTTTGAGTTTCAAGTTTTTAATGAAGTGTCCCTTATTTTTGTGAAAAATCCCGTAAATGTCCCTTATTTCTTATATCAAAAAATGGCAACCCTAATTCTAGGTGTGGTCTAACCAAGGCAGAATAGAGGGGTAGCATGACTTCCCTGAACCTATACACTATACTCCTATTGATGCAGGCCAAAATCCCATTGGCTTTTTTTAACCGCCGCATCACATTGTTGGCTCATGTTTAACTTGTTGTCCCCAAGGACCCCAAGATCTTTATCACACGTACTGCTCTCAAGCCACGCACCCCCCATTCTGTATCTTTGCATTTCATTTTTTCTGCCTAAGTGGAGTATCTTGCATTTGTCACTTTCTTGAGGAAGAACTGTTTTGCCCTTTTAAAGACACAAGAGATATGTCAGTAAACATGCTATAGCCCTTGTTACAAAAAGACAGAAATATTTAAAAATGTGTCAAAAGTTCCCTATTAATTACACTTTGCTTTCTTTCTTTTCCATTTCCTTAGTGCTGCTTGCTTTCCCCTCTTGGATTTGTGACTCTTTTGATCTATAGAATCATGTAATCTTAGATCCTGTGAAGATCTATACTGGCATCCGATGATGCCTCTACATGTGTAAGCTTTGCTTCAATAGGAAGATCAATGGAAAATCAACCTGATTCACTAAGAAACATAGCACCAGCAGTGGATATTCACAGCCTGCGGGGGATTAAACTAGATTATGCCAAGGTTCATAGCAAGGATTAGGGTTGGTTGTAATGGATATTGTGTAGGATTAATCAATTTCTATTCTTGGATACATATTCTCAGAAATCCCGGACCATCAAATCATTTCATGATACTCCTATGCCTGCTGTCTTTAGGCATACATTTAGGATGTAGCATATATTTTATGTTGTCAAACTCTTAAAATAGGGAGGAATAGAGTAATATTATTATATATGTCCAAATAATATACTGCATATGGCTACAATTTTAGTAAGATGCTTTTGTGTGTGGATATTTATTTATTATTTTTATTATTTATTTACAACATTTATATTCTGCCCTTCTCACCCCGCAGGGGACTCACGGCGGATCACAATGCACACATACAGGCAAACATTCAATGCCATTGTCTCTCGACATTACTTTGAGTATGAAAATTCTTAGGAAGGACTCATCCCGAGCTTTTTACAAGCACGTTGATGACTAAAAAGGACAATCTGAGATAGGCACGTTTGGTTGCAGAAAGCACAGCAGAAAATCTCCTTGGGTGATGTTGTTTCCAAGTTGTGGTTCTTTCTGCATTGTCGTTTCTCTTTGAGACCCGTTTGCCGTGTCTTCTCAAAAGAGGCCACAGCATTGTGGATAGTGCATCTCCATGTCTCCCGATGTGAGGCCAGGGTGGACCATTGTTGGTGATCAATCTGGCCGAGCCTGAGATGTTGTTTCAGGGAGTCCTTTTTGGGGGCGCCTCTCTTGCGCTGACACGTGGCAAGTTCACCATAGAGTAGTATCTTTGGGAGACGGTGGTCCTCCATCCTAGAGACATGTCCTGACCAGCGCAGCTGTGTTCTCAGTAGCATGGCCTCAATGCTGGTGATCCCTGCTTGCTCAAGGACAGCAACATTAGTCACATAGTCGGTCCAGTGTATATTTAGGATTGTGCGAAGACAGTGCTGATGAAAGCGTTCGAGGAGTTGTAGGTGTTGGCGTTAGGTGACCCATGTTTCAGACCCATATAGAAGAATAGACAATACGATAACTCTGTACACACTGATTTTGGTGTTTTGCCTCAGGTGCTTGTTGCTCCAGACTCTTTTGTGAAGCCTTCCAAATGCACTATATGTCTTTGCTAATCTGTGATCTATCTCTTTATCAATCTTGGCATCTGAAGAGATGATGCTTCCCAGGTAGGTGAACTGCTGAACGGACTAAAGCACAGATTTGCCTATGCTGACGTGGGGATGATGGTGTTATTCCTGTGGTGTGGGCTGGAAGAGAACTTCTATTTTCTTCAGGATGACTTCCAGCCCAAACAGCTCTGCAGCTGTTGCCAAGCAGGATGTTAGGTGCTGCAGAGCTGCTTCTGTGTGGGCGACTAGGGCAGCATCATCAGCAAAAAGCAGCTCACGGACTAGATAGTTTAGAGTCTTAGTGTGAGCCCTCAGACGGCTTAAGTTGAACAAGCTACCATCAGTACGATAGCGTGTGTGTGTGTGTATATATATATATATATATATATATATATATATATATATATGCCGTCTTCTTCTTTCAGGTCTGCTGTAGCTCTTTGGAGCATCATGCTGAAGAAGATTGTAAATAGGGTTGGTGCAAGAACGCAACCTTGCTTCACTCCAGTTATTAGAAAGGGCTCTGAGAGAGCATCACCATATCTGACTTGACCATGCTGGCCCTCATGGAACAGGATAATCATTTTGAGGAATTTGGGGGGACATCCTAGGTGTTCCAGGATCTGCCACAGACCTTTTCTGCTCACAGTGTCGAAGGCTTTGGTGAGGTCAACAAATGTTACATAGAGTCCTTTGTTCTGTTCTCTACATTTCTCTTGCATTTTTTTTCTTGTTGTATGTCATGCCATTGACATACAACACATATAGACAGACATAGAGGCAATTTAACATTTCCAGCTTCTGGCTTCTGGCCACCAGGGGGAGCTGTCACATTCCTCCATTCTTCCTTGTGTACTTCCTGGTGATTGTTATATGGCCTCGTAAATCAGTTAAATTTAGCCTCCCCATGAAGTGGTACCTAAATTTCCTACTTGACAGATGCAGCTGTTTTTCGGGTTGCAAAGGTCAACAACGAGCTACACAAATTGGTCTAGCACTCACCCTGACCCAGGCAGGCCTCGAACTCATGACCTTATGGTCAGTAGAGATCTTGTGCAGCTGACACCCAGCCAGCTGCGCCACATTCCCGGTGCTAAATACAATGCTTCATATACCGATATAGTTGTGTGTGTGTCTCATCACAATATAAAGTATGTAGAATGAACCAATTTCTTAGAAAAAATGAAGGTGCAATTTAATCTCTTGTGTAAATCTCTCAAATAAAGAAATAAATCTTTGCGGGATTATGTTCATCTCATCTGTTCTGCCACAGCCACCCTTTCCAATACTCTTTAATAAGTTTCTAAATTCACCACTATCATATGCTTGTTTGCCTATTACCCACTGACCTGTAGGTCAAAGTGGGAATCAGGTGTTGGTGATGCTGGGAAATGTTTCTGGGAGTTTAACAACATCTGAAGAGTCTCATGCTTCCCACTTCTGCTAAGATAAATATCCAGTGTTTTTTGCTTTTCAGCATGGTGTGATTGTATGTATACTGCCTTTGAGTTGCCTATCAATTTATGTCAGTTCATGAACTTCACAACATATTTTTTAAAGGTTAGGATTACTCAGCGGTGGTTTTTCCAATTTCTTCATCTGAAATATAGCCTAAAGTACCATTCCTTAATTGGTGGTCTCCAATCCAGTTACTAATTGGAGATGATCCTGCTTATCTTCCAGGATCACACTTTAGTGTATTTGAGCCTTCAGTCCAATACATTCAGCTAAGTACAGGCAGTCCCGAATTATAAACATCTGACTTACGAACAGCTCATAGTTAAGAACAGGGGTGAGACACGAGGAAATGAGAGAAATCTACCTCTAGGAAGGGAAATTCATTTTTGAAAGAGTTATCATGGGGAAAAGGTGTCCCAACTGAGGCTTTATCACTAATCTCTGTTTCAAGATCCAATTATCACAGACAAAAAGTGAAGTGAAACCTTCTGAACAGGGGCACAGCCCCAATATTACCCTTCTGAACAGGGCACAGCCACCCCCCCATATTACCCTTCTGAACAGGGGCACAGCCAACCCCCCCCCCCCAAATATTACCCTTCTCAAAGCTGGCTGTCTGTCTATGGCTGGAGTTACACTTAGAAAATGTATCAGTTCTGACTTACATACAAATTCAACTTAAGAACAAACCTACAGAATCCATCTTGTTTGCAACTTGGAGACTGCTTGTATAGCCACTTAGGACTCTTCCAGACAGGCCCTATATCCCAGGGTCTGATCCTAAGTGTTCTATCTATCTCAGATTATTTAGTTGTGTGGACTCATATTATTCAGTTTAAAGCAGAAAACCTGGGATCAGATCCTGGGATATAGGGCATGACTGGAAGGGCCCTCAGTGTTGTTGAGCTCTACAAGGCAAGCTATGGTATCCTTGTTAGATGGCCATCCAGCCTTTACTCAAATGCCTCCATCATTCAGGACCCCATCTTCAATCAAATTTATGAATAATGAAATCTGCAAAAGTCAAAATTAAACTGCATTGCCATCTCATACTCTACCTGTGTTAAAGACTGCATTGGTGGCTTGTAGCACCTGTGTTTTACCGATATTCCATATTCAGGTTGTGTTTTGACTTTTAAACATTATTTTAAATCTTGATAAAAACCCTATTATTTTTACTTGAAGCATCATAATACATATAAAGTACAATGCATCATCTTCCAATTGCACAAGTAGAGAAGTGGTTGAGTGACTGAAAAGTACAGAAAAAGCAGAGAGAAGTGATGGGAAAAGTGAGAGAAGGAGCAGAAAAATAGAGTCAGAATTCTGCTGTCGAAGGCTTTCAAAGCCGGAATCACTGGACTGTTGTGTCTTTTCTGGGCTCTATGGCCATGTTCTAGAAGCATTCTCTCCTGACATTTTGCCTGCATCTATGGCAGGCATCCTTATAGGTTGTGAAGTGAAGATGCCTGCCATAGATGCAGGCAAAACATCAGGAGAGAATGCTTCTGGAACATGGCCATACAGCCCAGAAAACACACAACAACCCAGAGTCATAATTATAATTAAGATAAAGCCAATTGCATCCTAACTAAAGGTAAGTATAGAGTTTAGCTGTTTCTAAATATCTTGATGTATCCTGTGCTCCCAGCATGTATCCATGACACCTGCAGTTGTAATATGAGCCCTCCCTATGCCTTCATTGAAATTGTTTATAAAATGTTGAGTAGCACAAGGCTGCGGCACCCCATTTGTAAAAATGCCTTCCCTTTGGAGATCCAATCTGCTTTGATGATGGCTTTTCTTTGAAGCCTTTGGGGCCTCATTTATTTTACATATACATGTATACACTTTTAAAAAATCTTTTAGCCTTTTCTGCTGCTTTCTTTAAAATATCATTAACCTATATGATATGCTTTTATCTTGTTTAAATTATGTTATTGTTTTTAAGTGTGGAATTTATTTAACTTGGCGTGGTTGTTTTAGTTGGGTACCACCTGAGATTCCATGATAGAAGGTCAGGCAATCTCTCTCTCTATATTTTGAATGGTCGTGCAACGAGGCAAATAGACAGCTAAACTATAAGCCGCAGAAGCACGAAACTCGGCAACACATTCCACCATACCACGAGGTACCTATAGGGCCAAAAAAACCCACCCTAGATACCTCACAACACCCCCAAACACAACCCCCAAAAACCGGCAATGGAACTGGCATCCCTACCTCTTCGCTGCCAGCTCACGCATGGCAGCCAGAGCGCAGCGGCCTGATTCCACGGCGTGCACCTTAGCTCCTCGGCCCCTCCTCCTCCTGCGGCCTCCCTTCCTTCCTTCCCCAGGGCCCAAAAGGCCCTTGGCTGCCCTGGGAAGCACCTGTGTCCTTCCCTTTCCACCTTCCTCCTGCTCTTTCCTCACTCCTCCTCTTCCCTGCTTCGGCTTCCTCTCTCTTCGAGGCCCCTCGCGGTCTCCACACACGGCGGCTCAATGTACCCGGCGAGAAAGGCCCTGGTGGCAGTGGCAATGAGGAGGAGTCTGTAGCAAGCCCATTCTCATTCGTGCCTGGGGGGCAGGTGGCGGCCCCGGGGGTCCCGCTTGCATTAGGGCCAATTGCGGATGATGGGCAGATGGAGAAAGGGGATGATGAGGTAGCTGGGCCTTCATCTCCCACAGAGAGCTTGGAATGGGATGATGGCTGGCCTGATGGGTATGACAGCTGGGAAAGTCAGGCCGACACTGAAAGTGCTGAGTCAGATAATCAGTATGAGAAACCAGGTGGTTTCAGTTCGCAAGAAAGGGTTAGGGAGATAGCGGAGGATGAGCCCATGGAAGCCGAAAGGGAGTCTGGCTCTCATGAAGATAGCGACCCAGGTGCTGGGAGGCAAGGACGGAGCTTTGATAGGAGACGGAGCATTGAGTCCAGTAGGAGGGAATGGCATCACAGCCTAGAGCGCCAAAGGAGCGTTAGGTCCCGTATTACAGATTGGCGCCGAAGCCTAGAGCGGCGTAGATCTCACCAAGGTTTTGATACTTTTAAGGACAATTACTCTTTTCACCTGTTTTATTATTCAATAAATAGTTAACTGATTACCGTCTCTGTGTGTGTGATTAAGGGGCTGGGCCGAGACCCTGCATTGTGACAGAGGCAGGGGAGGAAAAGGTAAGGAGCCGGCCGGAGCCTTTGGTGGGTGGAGGAGGGGCCCAGCTCTCTTCCCGTGCTCCCTCCTGCGTTCCGCTGCCTGCCCCCACCCCCGCGAGAGAGAGAGCGATAGACAAAGAGAGAGAGAGAGAGTGATAGAGAGAGAGAGACACACACACACACAGAGAGTGATAGAGAGAGAGAAAGATAGACAGAGAGAAATAGAGAGGGAGACAGAGAGAGATAGACAGAGGGAGAGAGAGAGAGAGACAGAGAGAGAGACACACACAGAGAGATAGAGAGAGAGAGATAGACACAGAGAGAGAGACACACAGAGAGAGAGAGAGATAGAGAGACAGAGAGACAGAGAGAGAGATAGGGAGAGAGAGATAGGGAGAGAGAGATAGAGAGAGAGAGACAGAGAGATAGAGAGATAGAGAGAGATACAGAGAGAGAGAGACAGAGAGAGATAGAGAGAGTGATAGAGAGAGACACACACACACACACAGAGAGAAAGATAGACAGAGAGAAATAGAGAGGGAGACAGAGAGAGATAGACAGAGGGAGAGAGACAGAGACAGAGAGAGAGAGACACACACAGAGAGAGATAGACAGAGAGAGATAGACACAGAGAGAGAGACAGAGAGAGATAGAGAGAGAGAGAGAGAGAGAGAGAGAGAGAGAGAGATAGAGAGAGAGATAGAGAGAGAGAGAGAGAGAGAGAGAGAGAGAGAGAGAGAGAGAGAGATAGAGAGAGAGAGAGAGAGAGAGAGAGAGAGAGAGAGAGAGAGAGAGAGAGAGAGAGACAGAGAGAGATAGAGAGAGAGAGAGAGACAGCAAGGGGGCATTGTTTGCTCTGCTCCAGTCAATGATCACAAAAGGAAGGGGGAAATTGCTGTAGGTTCACTGTGCTCCCATTGTACACCAGACCTGTGATAATGATTGTATTCTTTCTTGGCCATCTTGGACTCCAAGATGCTAATCTTATCGATGATGGAAACGTTCTGCTTCCATGAGATAAGCAGGGCATGGATTCTTGCATTAATTGGGTAGGGACCTCATTGGGTTATCAGTCATGGTAAATGAGACATCATGTTATCCTCAAGGTTCTCGTGTTGTTGTTGTTAGAATGTTTGTGCTTCTGCCTATAGAGGAAATGGCACTTAAATGAGACACATTCAGAACTGATCTATACATAGAGATAACTCAAGGACCCATCTTGAGAGCTCCACAGTGGTCACCATTGTTTTCCCATTTGGAGAGAGGTATTTATTTATTTAAAACATTTTTATTATCTCATCCACTACTCATATAATAAGGTGCCTGGGCAATTTATACTAATTGTTTTCCCATTTGGAGAGAGGTATTTATTTATTTAAAACATTTTTATTATCTCATCCACTACTCATATAATAAGGTGTCTGGGCAATTTATACTAAAATGTGTTTGAAAAAAATGTAAAAGGTAGGACAATATACATTTAAATAAAAACAAAGCATTCTAAACATATGAAAATATTGAATAATTCAAAAAGCTAAAAGTTAAAACAATACAAAACCACACATGCACTCCAGGCCTGGAAACACCTATGACCACTGCACCACACATGATTCCAGGAATATAAGCAAACAGTTTGTTGTAAAAACATATGAAAAGCATATAAAATTAGGAATAAGAAAGGAAAATACATAATCCAAAAAGGTTTAGCAACAGGTGAAATCCAGACAATAATCGAAATGTCTCATAAAGTTCCTGAGGTGACAAAGTCCAGGAACAGCCAGCTATCACAAATACATCATAAATCCACAATCCAGAAGGTATAACTAGTAAAATTTTAACATGAGTACATGAGCAGGAACATAGAAAACTCCCAGGATATACTAAATCCAGAATCAAAGCTTGTCTTGAACCAGGAACAAGAGAACTCAGGATTAGCTTCTCACTTTAACGCAGTGTTGCCTGAACTGACGTTAAGGTAAACAACTTGTCTAATAGATACCCATGAAATAATTCCATTTCCTGTGGATTTCCTTCAGAATGTTCCCACGTAATCTCTCTGAATGATGTAATCTATTTTCAGCTCTGATTTGTAAACAAAGACTTTTGTTGAACTCTGTAGCTACAAGTGGGTTTTCATGGGAACCCTCCATATTGCTCAGCTCTTCTCTTGATCCCTTATCTGCTGTTGCTACTTCTGACTCCCCTGAATTCCCTTGAGACCCTGCACTTCCTGAGCCAGTTTTCTCAGAGCACTATTACTTTCCAGTCTTGAATTTCCCAGACTTGAGAGCCCATCCCTTTGTGCCACAGGAAAGCTCACAATCCTCTCTAAATTGTCAGTTAAACCATCAGCCTCAGGTTGACGTACAACATTAGGCTCCAAAAGCTTTTATGAAAAGCCAGGTTTTAACTTGTTGATGGAAAGAAGTGAATATTGGTACTAGTTGGCCTACTAAGGGAAAATCACCCTGCAACTACAATATGCAAAGTCCTGCTTGTTCATTAGAACACATTTTGTAATTGTTCAATTCATCCCTTTATGGAATAGACATGAACATTGTAATATACTGAACTTCAAGACCTAATTTCAAAATATAAGAAGGCCACTTTTCCATGAATAATTATGAGGAATAAATAGGTGTGCACCTGCCAGTAATTTATGAAGTTGGCTTCATTGATTCAAAGCCAAAAAATGCATTTCTATGAATGGTGTATAGTAGGTGATCCCTACGGCTTGTACACATCATGACTCTTAAAGTGCCGAGGCAAGGGGATGTTGGGAGGGGAGAGACTAGGGTTGCCATATGTCCCTTATTCTAAGGGACGTCCCTTATTTTGGCCCTAAAATTTGTGTCCTGTTTTTTCAGGCCCTGTCCCTTATTATTGATTAACAGGACAGGACTGGGTGGAGTTGACCAGAGGAAGGCGCGTGCTGCGGTTCTCACGGCAATGCCTGCCTGGGGATTCCAACTCACAGGGCAGGCTGACAGTCGTGCGCTTGCGAGTGTGTGACTGCCTGTGTTCCCGTTGGAAGGAAGATGCGATACAGGACTTTTTCAAAGTACAGTAGACTCAATTAACCGTTACCCAAGGGGAATGTTAGATCATGTTGGATAAAGATAGTTTCTGGTTGCTTGAGAGTTACTCTTAAAATAGGCCTAGCTGTGTATCCCATACTGTACTATATTTATTTATTTATTTCAGGATTTTACCCCGCTCTTCTCAACCCCCGAGGGGGGACTCAGAGCGGCTTACAGAAAGGCACAATTTGATGCCCACACAGTAACAATATAAAACCCCAGAACTTTTCAACAATTAAAATACATTAAAATACAATTACATTAGCATCATACACATTCATTCCAGATTAAAACAATGTTCTGTCCATAAAAGCATTGGCCCTATTCATCCACTTTCCAATAAAATCCCATCTAAAATGCTGCCTTGTGCTGGTGTGCAAACGCCTGGTCCCACAGCCAGGATTTAACTTTTTTCCTGAATGCCAGGAGGGATGAGGTAGATCGTACATCGATAGGGAACGCATTCCACAGGCGGGGAGCCACCACCGAGAAGGCCCTCTCCCTCGCCCCCACCAGCCGCATTTGAGAAGTAGGCAGGAGCGAGAGCAGGGCCTCCCCGGATGATCTTAGATTACAAGGTGGGATGTAGCGGCTGATGCGTTCGGACAAGTAAGCTGGGCCAGAGCCGTATAAAGCTTTAAAGGTCAAAACCAGCACTATACCATTAACTATTGACATAATAATGAAGATATACTGTCTTATAAAATGTATTTTATTTTAATGTTTAGACAGTGCACTTTTATAGTCAGCAAAGTCAAGTACTAAATACAGATGGAGAAAATAAAGTAGTTCTAATGTTTTTTCTGCATGCCAAAACATGCAGAAACATATTTTATTTATTTATTTATTTATTTCAGGATTTTACCCCGCTCTTCTCAACCCCTGAGGGGGGACTCAGAGCGGCTTACAGTACGGCACAATTCGATGCCACATCATCACAGTAAAAACCCCAAAACCCCACAACAATTAAGATATATTAAAACACATTAAAATGCAGTTCCCTCAACAACATACACAGTCATTCCAAGTTAAAACAATATTCAATCCATAAAACATTGACCCTCTTCATCCATTTCCATTAAAATCCCCATCTAACATGCTGCTTAGTGCTGGGGTGCAAACGCCTGGTCCCAAAGCCAGGATTTTACCTTTTTCCTGAATGCCAGGAGGGATGAGGTGGACCGTACCTCCATAGGGAGCGCATTCCACAGGCGGGGAGCCACCACCGAGAAGGCCCTGTCCCTCGTCCCCACCAACCGCATTTGAGAAGTCGGCGGGAGCGAGAGCAGGGCCTCCCGGATGATCTTAGGTTACGGGGTGGGACGTAGCGGCTGATGCGTTCGGACAAGTAAGCTGGACCGTATAGAGCTTTAAAGGTCAAAACCAGCACTTTGAATTGAGCTCGGAATTGGACAGGCAGCCAGTGGAGCTGGCACAACAGGGGGGTGGTATGCTCCCTGTATGTGGCTCCCGTTAATAATCTGGCTGCCGCCCGCTGGACTAATTGCAATTTCTGAACTGTCTTCAAAGGCAGCCCCACGTAGAGTGCGTTGCAGTAATCTATTCGGGATGTGACCAGAGCGTGGACGACCGTAGCCAGATCAGACTGCCCAAGGTACGGGCGCAGCTGGCGCACAAGTCTCAATTGTGCAAAAGCTCCCCTGGCCACTGCTGAGACATGGGGCTCCAGGCTCAGCGATGAATCCAGGATCATTCCCAAGCTGCGAACCTGCGTCTTCAGGGGGAGTGTAACCCCATCCAACACAAGCTGTAACCCTATGCCCTGTTCGGCCTTACGACTGACCAGGAGGACCTCTGTCTTGTCTGGATTTAGTTTCAATTTGCTAGCCCTCATCCAGTCCGACACAGCAGCCAAGCACCGGTTCAAAGTCTGGACAGCTTCCTTGGTGACAGGTGGGAAGGAGTGACAGATCTGGACGTCATCTGCGTACAGATAACACCTGACTCCGAAACTCCGAATGATCTCTCCCAGCGGTTTCATGTAGATGTTAAACAACATCGGGGACAGTACTGAACCCTGAGGGACTCCACGGGACAACGGCTGTGGAGCCGAACAAGTGTCACCCAATGACACCTTCTGGGTACGACCTTCCAGAAAGGATTGAGCCACTGCAATGCAGTACCCCCAAGCCCCATATCTGCAAGGCGACCCAGAAGGATACCGTGGTCAACGGTATCGAAAGCCGCTGAGAGCTCCAGCAGAACCAACAGGGACACACTCCCCCTGTCAAGCTCCCAGCGTAGATCATCTACCAAGGTGACCAAGGCTGTTTCAGTACCATGTCCCGGCCTAAAGCCAGACTGTGCCGGATCAAGATAATCAGTATCTACCAAGAACCCTGGAGTTGCAAAGCCACCACACGTTCCATGACTTTGCCCAAATAGGGGAGATTGGAAACTGGCCGATAGTTCACTAATTGAGTGGGGTCCAGTGATGGTTTCTTCAACAGCGGTTTTATAACAGCTTGCTTTAAGCTGGCTGGAATGATGCCTTCCCGAAGGGAGGCATTAACCACCACCTTCACCCACTCCGCCAAACTCCCTCTGGCTTCCTTGATCAGCCAGGATGGGCAGGGGGTCTAGGATGCATGTAGTGGGCCTCGCCTCTCCAAGGATCTTGTCCACATCCTCGAGCTGAACCAATTGAAACGAATCCATTAAAACCGGACGAGCAGGTGCTCGTGTCACATCCTCAGAGACTGCCGTTAAAGTGGTATCGAAATCGGAACGGATCAGCGCCACTTTATCCGCGAAGACCTTGGCAAATTCATCGCAGCGTACCACCGAGCCATCAGGGATCTCGCACTGAGGCAGATTTTAAAGTCCCCTGACGACTTGAAACAGTTCTGCTGGACGGTTCTTCGCGGCGGCCACCTTGGCCGCGAGAGATGTGTTTTGTGCGGCTTTTATTGCTGCATCATAGGTCCTCAAATAGGAGACCAGGCGCGCCTGAGCTGATCCACTCCGTTTCCGACGCCACACGCACTCTAGCCTCCTCTTTTTCGCTTCATTGCTGCCAGCTCCTCAGTAAACCAAGGAGCTGGTTTAGCTTGGTTACTCAAGAGGGGGGGGGCGTTCTGGAGCGATCGTGTCAATAGCCCTTGTCATCTCCCTGTCCCAGAGAGAAACAAGAGCCTCAACAGGGTCACTTACCGAGGAGGCGGGGAAATCCCCAAGAGCCATCAGGAATCCATTCGGATCCATAAGTCTCCTGGGGCGGACCATTCTAGTAGGTCCACCACCCCTGCGGAGGTGGAAAGGCACAGTGAGTCTAAACCTGATCAGGTGGTGGTCGGTCCATGGCAAAGGAATGATGGTCAGTTCCTCCACTCCGCCACCTTCATCCCATCCCTGGCAGAAAACCAGATCTAATGTGTGTCCTGCACTATGGGTGGGACCCGATATTAGCTGGGACAGGCCCATGGTTGCCATGGCGGCCATGAAGTCCTGAGCCGCTCCTGATAGAGTGGTCTCGGCATGGACGTTGAAGTCTCCCAGCACGATGAGCCGTTGAGACTCCACGGCCAGGCCAGAGACCACTCCAGCTAGCTCAGGTAAGGAGACTGTAGTGCAGCGGGGTGGTCGGTACACTAGCAGAATCCCTATCCTGTCCCGATCACCAACCCTTAGGCCGACACATTCGAACGTGGTTGACTGTGGGATGGGGCACCTGGTCAAGGGGATGGAATCCTTATAGACCACTGCGACTCCCCCTCCCCGCCCTCCTGGTCTCGCTTGGTGCTGTACGGAATAACCCGGTGGGCAGAGCTGGGAGAGATTAATCCCCCCAGCCTCGTCCAACCAGGTCTCCATTATGCAGGCCAGGTCAGCTTGTTCTTCAAGAATTAAATCTTGTATTGTTGATGTTTTGCCATTGACTGTCCTGGCATTAAACAGCACCACTTTCAACCGAGGGACCGCCTTCCTGAGTACTCAGCTTAGCTTTGTCAGGAGCCTGATTTAGATTTATTAAAGTTCTTGCACAAATTTTTGGCCGAATTGGAATTTTAGGACGCTCTCTTCTAGGTCGAATTAGTGGTTTAAATCCATCACAAATTCTGGGCCGAATCCGTACTTTGGGTCTCCCTTTCCCGCATCTTCCCCTCCCAGTCACCACCCCGATAGGAACTCCCCGCCCGGGAACCATCCCTCCTGCATGCTCCCTGTCCTGGTTTAGAGCACCCATATAAGATGTAAATCTCTCTCCTGTAACCCCTCCCACCCTGCGGCTTCCACCACCCTCTGAGTTGTTAAAAGCTATTAACAATGCACAAAGTGCAAGTGCCAATATAAAGTGCGATGACTTTGGTCGAAACATAGGTAGCATGGAAGTCAATGATGGCCGTAAAGTGCATACCATGTTAAGAGGGTGTAAGTCAGTTTATTTTGTGAGTTTCAATCATTATCTTATCCTGTTAATAATACTATTTATACCTAATGTTTAGGTTTCAAGTTTTTAATGAAGTGTCCCTTATTTTTGTGAAAAATCCCGTAAATGTCCCTTATATCTTATATCAAAAAGTGGCAACCTTAGGAGAGACTGACTACCCACAAAAGGTTACTACTACCACGTCAACTCTAGGTTATTAAATATGGTTTTCTGTGGGTGAGCAGATGGCGACTACTGGAAGGCATATGTTCTTTATCAGAAACTAGCGCCGATGTGATCTATCCAATGCAATTTTCTGAATCAGCACCCCAAATAACCAAATTGAATCTAAAGTTGACCAAAAACTGATCCGTGACTCCTTTGGTGCTAATGTTAGAGAGTGGTCCCTGGTCAAGGTCAAGGGGTCCCTGGTCAAAAAGGGTTGGGAACTACTACTTTAGGATATTTAGGCCCTTATATAGTTGTAGCTTCTGAAAATTGAATGCACTCTCCTGCAGATTTCTCTGATTTAGAGAGATGAACAATATTTTAGCACCCTTCTAAATGTTCCTCATCCACTTCCAACCACTGACATGACTAGATGGTAAAACCTCAGGATCAGTGCAGCCTGTACAGTTTTTGCCTCTTGCAATGAATATGATGATTGTGCTTCACGCAATTGCATTCTGATGTCTCAAGGTTTTTTTTCTGCAGTAAGCAATGATGTGGATGGTGAATTTCTTTGAATATGTGCTAATCACCATAATCATGGTATATATTTTATGGTAAAAGAAAAGACTTCCCAGATAGGAATAAATATTTACACAACTATTTTCACAAATTAGGCTTCTCCCTTGGGAATCGATCTGTTTTGCAGTCTT
Source organism: Anolis apletophallus (assembly GCA_030556195.1). Taxonomy (NCBI): domain Eukaryota; kingdom Metazoa; phylum Chordata; class Lepidosauria; order Squamata; family Anolidae; genus Anolis; species Anolis apletophallus. Next base: position 74,875,172 of record JARBWK010000010.1, read on the forward strand.
GTGGATGTAACGCCAAGGAGGGCAGCCAACACATTTGGATAATTGGGCATTCAGATAAACAAAAATACTGTTTTGCATAGAGGCTACATTAGCATGTGGCTAATAAGAAATTCAAATATAACCTGAGATCAAAGGAATTGGGTTCTTACTGAAATATCCATCACTGCAAGAACTGACAAAAAGCTGCACCAGTTCTCTAAGCATGAACTATGGCCTCATGAAAATGGCTTGTTTGCTCCAACGCAAGGCCCCAGCTCCAAATCATTCATGATTTCCGTCAGCGCTGAACTAAGCATATGTTCCTGTCATAAAAACAGCTGTGTGATGGGAATCATATTGAGTAGTGTGTGGCTGACTGACAGGGAAGAAGCAATTCATCCAACGTTAGTCCAACCAATGGCAAGGTTGTAGATGTTGGTCCAAGGACTGAATGTGGAAATTACAAGAGTTGGGCTCACTGCCACTTTAGTCCTGGCACAGCGCTTGGAAATAACTAATCTACAAACAAGGAATTACTTGCTATCGATTCCTTTTTTTGCAGTGACTAAGACATATCTTAGTCACATTACGATTCTAAAACTATGAGCGAGAATTGCACACCTCAGGTAAAATGGAAACCGTTTGAGTGTAAGTAGTGCACAACTTTACCACTTAGATGTTTTGAAGCCAAGGTATATTACATGCAAATGTTTTAATGAGAAATGGTACTTGTTGCCTTCTCTGTCAGAGAGACATTGAATCTACTCTAGGATGTAGTTTGAATTTTAAAGGAGCTGCAAAAGACCAGGAACCCTACTTCCAGTACCTTGGATAGCTCCTGTATATTTCAGCCTAATGTCAATAACCTCAGGATAGGAAAGGCAAGGGGTGTTTTAAAGCAGTGGTTCTCAACCTGTGGGTCCCCAAATGCTTTGGCCTTCAACTCCCAGAAATCCTAACAGCTGATCAACTAGCTGGAATTTCTGGGAGTTGTAGGCCAAAACACCTGGGGACCCACAGATGAAGAGCCATTGTTCTAAATCAGGGCTGCCCAGGAAGTCGATTGCGATCGACCAGTCGATCCCGGGACCGAAGGAGGTCGATCCCAGCTGGATGGGGTGCTTCTCAGAGGGGGCGGGGCCAGGCCAAGTCCCACCCCTTCCCCAGCACTCCCAGCAGCTGCTCCAGGTTTATGGAGGGCAGGGCCAAGCCAGCCTTGTGCTAGCTATGCCACCACTGGCTTGGCACTGCCATCCTCAACTCCAAAGCCAGAGGGGGGCAGGGCTTGGCACGGCCTGGCTCCGGCAACAGCTTCTCCAGGCTTGAGGATGGTAGTGCCAAGCCAGCCTTGTGCTAGCTATGCCACCACTGGCTTGGCACCCATCCTCAAGCCTGGAAAAGCTGCTGGGAGTTCCAGCCTGGCGTGGCCTGGCCCCACCCCTCTGGAGCCCCACCCCCCCTCCCTCTCTCCAGCCTTGAGGAGGTAGGTAGATCTTTCTGACTTGGTTTTAATATATGTAGCTCGCATGCTGAAAAAGTGTGGGCACCCCTGTTTTACACTCCCACCTTAGGTATATGCTATGGCTTCTTCTGCTTCTTCTCACAAATATCTCTGGAATAATAACAGGGTTCCTCACCCTCTCATATCAAGAGGCAGAGCTTGGCAAGGTTACTTTTTGAGGACTACAGCTCCCCAAATATTCAAGCTGCATGGGTGAGAGAGTTGGAAGTCCAAAAGTACTTTTTCCTAGCTTTTTCCAGAGCTTGTGGCATTGGAAGATGTTTCGTTTAGGTCTGGTCTGTTGGCAGCCATGTTGGGATGGGGTGGGATATGTTCCTTCTTTTTACTCCTGTGTGAACTGCCTTGGGTCTCTTTGGACAAAAAAAATGCAGGATATAAATTGAATAGGTTTGATATATACTTTTTTAAAATAAAAAACCATCCCTTTTCCTATTAGTTGGCCATGAATTCCACATATATAAACCTCACTTGCCTAGTTTCCAACAGACCTCACAACCCCTGAGGATGCCTGCCATAGATGTGGGTATTCATTTATTTACTTATCATGTCAGATGCAAACCGAGGGTACAGTTGTAATGTATTTGAAAAAAGTGTTTAAAAACTTGGCATTATACTAAATGTCCTTTGAGCAGTAGCTGGCCACTTCGAGTGCCTCTGGTGTTGCTGTGAGAAGGTCTTCCATTGTGCATATGGCAGGGCTCAGGTTGCATTGTAGTAGGTGGTCTGTGGATTGCTCTTCTCCACGCTGCATTTCCTGGACTCCACGTTGTGACCCCATTTCTTAAGGTTGGCTCTGCAACTTGTGGCACCAGAGCACAGTCTGTTCAGCACCTTCCAAGTCAGCCAGCATTCTGCGGGTGAAACGTCAGGAGAGAATGCTTCTGGACCATGGCCATACAGATCAGAAAGCTCACTGCAACACAGAATTCCCCAAATAAATGAAGAGCCTTGAACACCTCCTACAGAATTAAGACTAAAACCCACAATAGTCCCTCTCTCCTGCAGCTGGCAAAGTAACCCCAGGATATTTCTGGAAGACTTCCTTCTCCACCTTTGGGTTGGCTCTGAATGAATGCAGTTTGACACCACTTGAACTGCCATGTGGATGCTATGGAATCCTGGGAGTTGTTGTTTGGGAAGGTACCAGCAAACTTTGGCAGAGAAGGAAAAACACTTTGTAAAACCACAACTCCCATGATCCCATAGCATTGAACCATGTCAGTTCAAGTGGTGTCAAACTGCATTACTTTCCTCAGTGTAGAGCAAGCATGGGAAAACTTGCAGTCCAGGTGTTTTGGACTGCAACTCCCACAATTCCTAACAGTGCCAGGCCCTTTCCTGCCCCCCCCCCCCCCCTCAGCTGCTTAAGTCCAAAATACCTGGAGGGCCCAAGTTTGCCCAAGACTGGTGTAGAGGCACTCTTGGCCTTGAAAGCTGTCCTCAGCCAAAGAGCCTGGAGAGCCTGATGATGAAGGCAGAGGAAATGAATCACCATAAAAGACATTGTTGGAATGTATTGGGAATCCAGGCTAACCAGTCTATTCATCCCAACGAGGCATCTACTATGGCTTTTCCTCATGGAGGGAATGTGACATTCATTATGATGCTCAGCAAGTCAGAAGTTGTCTTCTGGTTCCTTGTGGAGACTCTGGATCACTCCACCAACTGATTGCCCTCATATTTGGATAAACCGGAAAAGGATGTGTTGCCTTCTAAGGTGCCTCTAGCATCCTACAGCCGCTGCCATGAAGTGTGTACTTTGGCCATCCATATCCATGTATTGAAGTCTCTATGGCTTGAAACTATCTCACATCCTCAATTCCCAAAAGCAGGGATTGATTTTGTCCTTTGATATTTTGCTACACCATTGCATATAGTGGGACTCCAGGGTCCATGAATTTTGGTATCCACAAGGGCCCTGAAACCAAACCCCAGGAGATACTGGAGAACAAGCCCTATGAGGGTCTGGAGAACAAGCCCCATGAGGAGCAGCTTATTACTGTATCTGTGTGTTTTATATTGTTGTAAACCGCTTCGAGCTTCTAGAAGGAGCGGTCTACATGCTGAAATAATAAATAAATTAACAAATTAATTAATAAAAGAGCTGGGCATGTTTAGCCTGAAGAAAAGAAAGATGAAAGGAGACATGATGAGGGCCATGTATCAATATGTGAGGAGAAGTCATAGGAAGGAGGGATCAAGCTTTTTTCTGCTGCCCTGGACATTAGGACATGGAGCAATGGCTTCAAACTACAGGAAAAGTGATTCGACCTGAACATTAGGAGGAACTTCCTAACTATGAGAGCTGTTCAGCAGTGGAACTCTCTGCCCTAGAGTGTGGTGGATACTCTTTGGAAGCTTTTAAGCAGAGGCTGGATGGCCATCTGTCAGCAGTGCTTTGAATGTGATTTCCTGCTTCTTGGCAGGGGCTTGGACTGGATGGCCCACAAGGTCTCTTCCAACTTCTATGATACCAAAGTCTATTTATATTTATATTACTTGTTTTCTGCTGCCTTGGCGACTAGGATGCAGAACAATGGTTTCAAACGACAAGAAAGGAGATTCCAACTGAACTTTAGGAAGAACTTCCTGACTGTGAAAGTTGTTCAGTGGTGGAACTCTCTGCTGCGGAGTGTGGTGGAGGCACCTTCTTTGGAGGCTTTTAAACAGAAGCTGGATGGGCATCTGGGGGGGCTTTGAATGCGATTTTCCTGCTTCTTGGCAGAGAGTTGGACTGGATGGCCCAAGAGGTCTCTTTCAATTTTATGATTCTACACAGACTCAATTCAATTTCTCTGTTCCGGTGCAAAGAAAGAGAAATCCCCAAACGACGACTGCCTGTTGCTATCAACATTTAAGGCTACTGAATTCCTGTAGCCTCCCCCCGCCCCCCTCTTTATACAGAAAGAAGGGTGTCCCTCATTTGCCACTTGAGATTCCGCCTTGAGAAAAGAAATCCGGGAGATTTGGGGGGGGGGGAGAGAAAGCCTTTGGCTGCTGAGCTGGGAACCGCCTTTAATGCTGAAGTAGCCACACCGCTGGCTTCAAGATGGATTGGCATCCAGGTAACAAGGCGTTGGATGGATAGTTCTGGATTTCTCAGGTGCTGTGTGCAAAGGGAAGGTTTTGGAGGAGTCAGCAGAGCATCTGTCCAGCTCATGATCCGCAGCGTTGCAACCGGTGTGGCGTCCCACGCGTGTGCGGGGCAGCCAAGCCCACTCGCCTCCTCCAGATGCTCCTTCCACGGCCTCATTCGGAAGGCGCAAGGACCTTCCGAGGGAAAGCACGCCTGAACACCAGCGTGGAATCCATCCGGTCCCGAGTTTGTCCCTGGATGCATCTACACTGCCGAATGCATGCGGTTTGCTCACTGCAAGGAAATCATGATGGGATAGATAGATAAATAGATAGATAGATAGATAGATAGATAGATAGATAGATAGGGGAGGCAGCAGCACTCTTTGGCAGAGAACGCTCAAAACCTTGCAAAGCCACAACTCCCAGGATTCCATAGCCGTCAGCTTTGGCAAAAGGTACCAAACTGCATTCATTCAACAGTGTGGACAACATCCCTTGTTTCCATTCTCTCTCTCTCTCACACACACACACACAGACCTAAGATGGAGAGAAAGGTCCTAGGGATTTCCCAACACTCCGAGGGGATGTCGAAGGTTTTCATGGCCGGAATCACTGGGTTACTGTGAGTTTTCCAAACTATATGGCCAATGTCCCCAAAGCATTCTCTCCTGACGTTTCGCCCACCTCTATGGCAGGCATCCTTAGAGGTTGTGTGGTCTGTTGGAAGCAAGGCAAGTAGGGTTTATGTATCTGTGGAATGTCCACGGTGGGAGAAAGAACTCTTGTCTGTTGGAGGCAAGTGTGAATGCTGCAATTGAGCACCTTGATTAGCATTGCAAAGCCTTGCAGCTTCAAAGCCTGGCTGCTTCCTGCTTGGGGAATCCTTTGGTGGGAGATGTTTCTGAGTGTTGTTCTTTCATTTCTGTTCTGATTCTAGAGTTTTTAAAAAAATACTTAATTATTTACTATATTTCTATACCGCCCCTCTCAGCCCCAAAGCGGCTCAAGCCAGATTTTGTTCATTTTCATGGTTCCTTCTTTCTGTTGAAATGGTCCACATGTTTTAGAACAACACTCAAAACCAGGGGAACTCCAGACCAGAAACAACCAGGGCCAGCTTATTACCTCCCAACGAAGGATTCCCCCAGGCAGGAAGCAGCCAAGCCTTGAAACTGCAAGGCCATTCAATGCTAATCAAGTTAGGCCAATTGCGGCATTCACACTAGCCACAATCAGATAAGAGTTCTTCCTCTCCGCCTGGACATTCCATCAGGGCCAGCTAATTACCTCCCAACAAAGGATTCTCCCAGGCAAGAAGCAGCTAAGCCTTGAAACTGCAAGGCCATTCAATGCTAATGAAAGTGGCCAATTGCAGCACTGACACTAGCCTCAAACAGACAAGAGATCTTTCTCCCACCCTTGACATTCCATCAGGGCCAGCTAATCACCTCCTAACAAAGTTTTCCCCCAGGCAGGAAGCAGCCTAGCCTTGAAACTGCAAAGCCATTCAATGCTTTGTCGAAAGCTTCCATGGCTGGAATCACTGGGTTGTTGTAGGTTTTTTGGGCTATATGGCTATGTTCTAGAAGCATTCTCTCCTGACGTTTTGCCTACATCTATGGCAGGCATCCTCAGAGGTTGTGGGGTCTTCACAGCCTCTGAGGATGCCTGTCATAGATGTAGGCGAAAGGTCAGGAGAGAATGCTTCTGGAACATGGCCATATAGCCCGAAAAACCTACAACAACCCATTCAATACTAATCAAGGTGATCAATTGCAGCACTCACTCTTGCCTCAATCAGACAAGCGTTCTTCCTCCCACGGATATATAAACCCCACTTGCCTAGTTTCCAACACACCTCACAACCTCTTAGGATGCCTGCCATAGATGTAGGCGACACCTCAGTAGAGAATGCTTCTGGAACGTGGCCACTCACAGCAATCCACTCGGAGGAGAATCTCCTGTCTGTCTTGCTTCCATAAGAAGGCCGGGGGGCTGCGTCTACATTGTGGGATGGATGCGGTTTGACGCCACTTGGGTCGAGTCTGGAATCCTGAGATTCGCAGTTTGGCGAGTTACCAGCACCAGCGTTTCTTGGCAGAGAGAGAGAGAGAGAGAGAGAGAGAGAGAGAGAGAGAGAGAGAGACGTTGCAAAACTGCCCCTTCCATGGCTCCATATCATCGAGTGGGGGGGGTCACTGTCAAACTGCCTTCCTTCCACAGTGTGGAAGCAGGAGAGAAAGAAGAGATGCTCCTTCGGAGTGTTGGGAATCTCCCCCAAGATCGTTTGCGCCCATCCTATTGCGCCCAACCTTTCTCTCTCCACTTTGTCCAAAAGCTCCCGTGTTTTCCATTCGGGCAGAACGATTGCCACCTCCTCTTCCTCCTCCTCCTCTTGGCTTCTCCCTCGCTGTTGTTGTTTTCATGCCCACGCAACACGCCCGAGTGTCGTTCCTCGCCGCCGTTTGCGTCCCCACAGAGGCGGGCCAGAGCGAGCCACACGGGGAAAGAGAGATTGAGAGAGAGATTGAGAGAGAGATTGAGAGAGAGAGACTGAGAGAAATAGATATATATAGAGAGAGGCGGCTTCCCCGCTTGGCGACTTGCTGGTGGATTTCCAACCTTTTCCCCTCCTTTCCCCTCCTCTTGGCTCCTTCTCGGCGGCTCCTCCCCTCCTTCTGACTCCATCAAATCCTCGGACGTGAACAGTTTCACTGAAAAGCACTTTTTGGGGGGAGGGAGAGAGAAAGGAGGGAAGAAAGAAAGAGGGGAAACCCACCATCCGGGGGTGGGAAAGCGCCGGATCCAAACTCCCGGAGTTTTTTTCGCAGGGATTTGGTGTGTTTCGGGTGGGATCGCGCGGCGCTCTCTCTCTCTCTCATCCTCTTGCCTTTCCTCTCTCAGGCTGAGAGAGGAGACCTTTTTGGGGTTGGCTCTCCTTCCTTGCCCCCCTCCTTTGAAACAAGAAGAGACCCTCCTCCCCTTTGCTCGCCTTGCGCGCCTCTCTTGCTCCACACTCAACTCTCTTCCTTCCTTCCTTCCTCTCTCTCTCTCTCTTGCAAGGCATGGAGAGAGAGGCTCGCTGCTCCTTGGCATGCTCCGTGGCTTGGCTCGCCTGGGCATGGCTTTTGCTCGGCTCCGGGTCCTTTACCGAGGCTGAGATCACTTGCCGGGCTGCTCCTTTGTCGCCTTTCCGAGGGAAGCGGACTCAGCAACAGCCTTCGCCTCCGCCGCCTTTGGAGCTTCCTCGAGGATCGAGAAGCAGCAGCAGTTTGGAGCGAGAAGGGGAAACCTCGCAAGGGAAAGCTAGCTCCGAAGGATGGCGGGCTGGGGAGGCTCCCCAAAAGAGAGAGGATGCTGGAGAAGCGCCGCTTGGGGAGATGCACCGAGGCGCTCCTCAAAGCCAAAAGGAGGTCGGAGAAGCGCCGCTTGGAGAGGCGGGAGCCTTGGGAGCCCCCCAAAGCCTCGGCAAAGCGCCCCCCCGGAGCCCAGCTGGTCAAGTTCGGGGTGAAAGCACCCCAAGAAAGGAAAGGAGGGATTTGCTGGCGGCGATGCCTAAAGGAAAGACCCCGCTTGGGAAGGAGAGGAGTCAAGCGGCAAGGCGCGGCTTTCGGGCGCGGAGGGAGAGCGAGCCGCCTTTGGCGCCGGACGCTTTCGGGGAGGAAAGGGCCCACGAGGGCTTTCACGGGGGATCCTCTTCCACCCAGGGCCAAAGATCCGCCCGGGTTCAAGGCAAAGGCTCCCGAGAGGAAGGGCGGATGGGCAAACTGCGCGCAGGAGGAGCAGCAGCAGGCGGCGAGGAGTTGAGGCTGACCAGCACCACCTTTGCGCTCAACGGAGACTCGGCCCATAACCAAGCCATGGTGCACTGGTCCGGCTACAACAGCAGCGTAAGTCGAGGAGGAGGGAAGGATTTGGGGGGTCAGAAAGAGAGAGATATACTCAGCCCTCCCTCCTAGCGCTCTCTTGGTGGCAAGTTCAAGGTGTTGAGCTCACCCTTGCTCAGCTCTCCCCAAGGAAACAAAAGTTTGTTGGGTTGCCGTGAGTTTTCCGAGCTATATAGCCATGTTTCAGAAGCATTCTCTCCTGACGTTTCGCCCACATCTATGGCAGGCATCCTCAGAGATTGTGAGGTCGGTTGGAAACTAGGCGAGTTAGAAACCTGGAATGTCTAGTGTGGGAGAAAAAACTCTGCCTGAGGCGAGTGTGAACGTTGCAATTGACCACCTTGATTAGCACTGAATGGCCTTGCAGCTTCAAAGCCTGGCTGATTGGTTTGAAGCTGCAATGCTAATCAAGATGGTCAATTGCAGCATTGTGTTGCTTTCATGGCCCGAATCACTGGGTTGCTGTGAGTTTTCTAGGTGGTATGGCTATGTTCCGGAAGCATTCTCTCCTAACATTCTGCCCACATCTATAACAGGCATCCTCAGCAATTGAGGGATCTGTTGGAAACTAGACAAGGGAGGTTTATATATCTGTGGAAGGTCCAGGGTGGGAGAAGGAACTTTTGTCTGTTGGAGGCAAGTGTGAATGTTGCAATTGATCACCTTGATTAGCATTGCAAAGCCTTGCAGCTTCAAGGTCTGGCTGCTTCCTGTCTGGGGGAATCCTTTGTTGGGAGGTGTTAGCTGGCCCTGATTGTTTCTTGTCTGGAATTCCCTAGCTTTCAGAGTGTTTCTCTCTATTGACTGACCTGATTTTTGGAGTTAAAAAAAATACTGGTAGCCATATTTTGTTCATTTTCATGGTTTCCTCCTTTCTGTTGAAATTGTCCCCATGCTTGTGGATTTCAATGGCTCCTCTGTGTAGTCTGCCGTGGTAGTTATTAGAGTGGTCCAGCATTTTTGTGTTCTGAAATAATATGCTGTGCCCTGGTTGGTCCATCAGGTGCTCTGCTATGGCTGACTGCTCTGGTTGGCTTTCAGGTTCTTTGATTCATGTTTGGGCAATGCTGCGTTTGGTGGTCCCTATGTAGACTTTTCCACAGCTGCATAGTATATGGAAGACTCCTGCAGAGGTGAGAGGATTCCTGTTGTCCTTTGCTGAATGTAGCATTTGTTGGATTTCCTTAGTGGGTCTGCAGATAAGTTTGTAGCTTGTGTTTCTACATCCACTTCCCAACCCTGGACCTTCCACAGATATATTAACACCCCCCCCCCGGTGATTAGTTTCCAGCAGATCTCACAACCTCTGAGGATGCCTACCCTAGATGTGGGCGAAACGTCAGGAGATAATGCTTCTGGAGCATGGCCATACAGCCCAGAAAACTCACAGCAACTCAGTGAAAGCCTTGGACAACAAAAGTTTTTGTTTGAGGGCGAGTTCCCTTTCAAGGCTTTCTATTCCAAGCCAGGAGAAAAAGAGTCCCTCTAGGTGTCTTTATATGAGTTGCTGGAGGAAAGTTTGCTTTTCTCTCTCTCTCTCTCTCTCTGCTGGGAAGGAAAATCCTCTTCCTTCTTTTTTTATAATGCTCCTAGTTTCCTGGCTTATGATGCAGCCACACTGTTGCTTTTTCCGCCTCACCCTCCCCATGTCCACACATGCGCACCTGCCAATGAGTCAGTGAGTCTGCACTTGGAGTGATTAATGCGGGGTGAATGTGAAGGAGGGACCCTAGCTGGGCTGCCCATGTCACTTCGAACCTGTCGTTTGATTTAGTCTATAGAAGACACGAAACATGCGCACACTCCTTCCTCTTCTGGTCATGTGGGAGGAGAGGAGAGAAAGCTGCATTTATCATGCCTCTTCAGGCAATTCAGAGGCAATTAAAGGATCCCCTCCTTTGGAGACATCCCTCAAAGTTTGTGCATTGGAGGCTTGGCTGGGTTCCCCCCTCTTCCTTGGACTCAGTCTCATCAAAAGGTGGCGCCCTTGAAGTCTTATTCTGAGCGTTGGAGGATGTAGCTGTTACTACATGCAATGTGTTGGCTGCATAGAGCAATGAAAGCGACATTGTTAGGTTAGGAACGCTTAGCTAGATGTATCTTACTTCATAATGCTCAGTAGGCAGCCATCAGAAGGATCTGCAATGTTATTTCCACCTGATATAAGAAGGGAAAGTTCTTGTGAACAGCCTTTTAGTGACAGTCTTCTCACTATCTCCTTTACTGTTTACTAGCTTGGGTACCCAGCAGTGCCCAGGTTATTTGAAAAAGGCATTGTTTGTTTTGGTGTGTTAGGTAATATCATTTAGTTAATTAGTAACAATATTTATTTTTTTAAAAGCCAGTCTTACATTACATTGTTTATTAATGCTCCCATTAGAAAATACATAATGATGTACATGAGTTACAATTTCCAGAATCATAGGTCAATGCTCCGCAAACCAGGCCTATAGGCACAGCTTGCCATGTTGGGTCTGTGTGCCAAGTTTGGTGCAGATCCATTGTTGGCTGGGTCCAGTGCTGGATAAGGGTGAACTACAACTCCCATATGCCAGGGACAATCACCCCCATTCCCTGCCAGCATTTACAGTTGGCCATGTTGGGTCTTTGTGCTAAGTTTGGTGCAGATCCATTGTTGGCTGGATCCAGTGCTGGATAAGGGTGAACTACAACTCCAATATGCCAGGGACAATAACCCCCAATCCCTGCCAGCATTTACAGTTGGCCATGTTGGGTCTGTGTGCTAAGTTTGGTCCAAATCCATTGTTGGCTGTGTTCAGTTCTCTGTGGAAGCAGGTGAACTACAACTCCCAAAATAAAGGTCAGTTCCCACAAACCCCTGCAGTATATTCAGTTGGTTATGGGGGTACTGTGTGCCAAATATGGTGGGTGGGTGGGTGGTCACAGTGCTGTGTCTTGATGCAGAGTGAACTACAACTTCCATCCTGTTGAGCAGTCCCCCAACCCTTGTTCAGTTGCTGATCAATGCCTCTGTTTGCTGTCCACCATAGGAAATGGTAGGAAAGGGTTAAGCAAGAGGCAGTGGGTGGGGTCATGCAAATTCCACACCAATGGAGAGAGAAAGTAACCCTGGGATGTGGTGCTCACTGCAAGCTGTAATGTACCTTAGAGGGAGGGCCATTGGTGTCTCCGGAATGCTGGAATTATAGCTCTTTGTGTCTGTGTAAGTGGACACCTCTGCCACATATACACACATAATTTTTTCACTTTTATTATGAGTATAGATTTGCATGTGCTGAAATCAGGCATTGAACAATTAAAATCCGAAAATGGAACATCAGCATTTCTTATCCCACCTATTGATCTGATCTGATCTTTACATTCCTTCATGGCCCTGACCTTTGGTGTTTATCCCTCTCTGTTTCGATACACCACAATAATGCTTGACATATTTTAATCTACTTTATGATGTGCAAACTTGATCTCAACTTGACCATCTTTTGTTAGTAAACTTGGATGTGTGCCATCTTGAATTGGACCAAACTGTGGACACCTATCTCCCCCCACCCCCCAAGCAATACTGAAGTGTCTTAACAGGTGTGCCGTGTCTAAGCTCTGCAGACCTTCCTTTTCGTTCTTTTTTAAAAACACCTTGGATCAATAGGATGAAATCGGTTATCATTGTTTTCTTGTCTGAAGCATTCAGTGCTTAGTGTTCCACCAAAAGAGCTAATCAATGGTAAGGATTTCCTATACTCCCTTTGACTGCCTGTTGCAAAATGCTTCTGACACTTTGGGGAGGTGGAGGTTTTTATTCTCTGAAAGATACATTTGACGGGAATCATCCTCCTTATTGTGTATCTTAAAACGTTGTTCTGTCTCAAAAAGGTGTGAGATCACTGGGCGATAAAACGAAGGACTCATTTGCTTTTGGCAGTCTAGCACATTGCAGTGGCATTTGGTTTTCCCTGGTGTTTCAGGTGGAAGTATTTGGCTGCAAACAGGCAGTGTTTTGCTGCTGGAATGGACTGCTGAGATGTGTGCATGGGAAGGGAAATAAGCCAGCATGTTAATAAATAAGTGATATTCTTCCGTGATTCCTATAATTAGTCTCCAGTTACCTGGAGACTTTTTTCTTCCTCTTTTCTGGGAGAAAGTGTGCATTCTCGCTCGTGATTAATTATCTTGTTTTTAAAAAGCCATTGCTGTTGTGAACCTACAGGGAAAGCTCGGTGTTCAACTTTACTCTGAAACATGCGGCTCTTGTGTGTTAACGGTGGGTGGGAAATGCAGTCTGAGATTAGCTGACTCTTTTATCCCTCCTGCTGTAGCTTTGCTTTTACCCGATTTGACAATGGGCTTGATTGTGGCATAAGAAGGTCAAGCAATTGGCTTAAAGGGGCACAGTGAAATAGTGATTTGGCTAAGACTAGAGCTCAAAGCCATAATGTATCTGACCACAAGACTTTATTACTGCTTAGTGTCATATATTCCCTGAATGTAAAGGATCAGAGAGGGAAACAGGGAATACAGGAGCTCATCTCTACTGTGCCATTGTGTAGTGCTCTCTAGAGCAGCTCAGCCTTCATTTCTGAACTTACTAACCCAGGCATAGGAAAACCCAGGCCCAGGGGCGGAGGCAGCCCCTTGGGCTCTTTTCTCAGGTTCTCTCCCTCTTTTTCACCATCCTATCCTATTCTCCCTCCCTCTTTCTCACTTCCTCTTTCCTTCCCTTCTACCCCTTTATCCTCCCCTCCTCCCCTCTTCCCTCTCTCTCTTTCTCCTCCTCCCTCCCTCCCTCCCATCTTTCCCTTTTGTCTTTCCTTCCCTTTCTCTTCCTCCTCCTCCCTCCCTCCCTCCCTCCCATCCATCCATCCATCCATCCATTCATCCATCCTTCCTTCTCTTCCCCCCTTCCTTCTCTTTTTCATTCCTCCTTTCCTCCTGGGGGATGTTTAGGTAGGATAGGGCTGCCCAGGATGTTGATCGCGATCGACCAGTCGATTGCAGGACCAAAGGAGGTAGATCACAGCTGGCTGGTGCGCTTCTCGGAGGGCGCGGAGCCAGGGTGCACCAAGCCCCGCCCCTCCCCCAGCTTCGGCACTCCCAGCAGCTGCTCCAGACTTGAGGAGGGCAGGGCCAAGCCAGTCTTGTGCTAGCTATTCCACCACTGGCTTGGCCCTGCCCTCCTCAAGGCTGGAGCAGCTGCTGCTAGAGCTGAAGCCAGAGGGGGGCGGAGCCAGGCTGTGCCAAGCCCCGCCCCCTCTCCCTGCTCCGCCCTGTTTCTCTCTCGTCACGTGCGGAAGGTAGATCTTTCTGACTTGGTTTTATTATAAGTAGCTCACATGCTGAAAAAGTGTCGGCACCCCTGAGCTAGGAGAAGGGAAGCTAGAGAAAGAACATGAGAACCATGTTTCAAGATTTAAAAAGGTGTCCCATTGAGGAAGACAAGGGGGAAAACTAATTTTCTGCTGCTCTAGAGACCAGGGCCTTGGACCATGAGAAGATCCAACCAGCCCATACTTCAGGAAATAAAGCCCGGCTGCTCATTGGAGGGAAAGATATTAGAGGCAAAGATGAAGTACTTTGACCACATAATGAAAAGACAGGAAAGCTTCGAGAAGGCAATGATGTAGGGGAAAATGGAAGGAAAAAGGAAGAGAGGGCGACCAAGGGCAAGACTGAAGGAATAAACAACAACAAGAGACCAGGGCACAAGTGAGCAATGGTTTGAAATGGTAGGGAAAGAGATTAGACTGAAAAGATTAGGAAGAACTTTCTGAGAGTAAGAGCTGTTGGAGAGTGACATAGGTTGCCTTGGAGTATGGTGGAGTCTCCATGTCTGGAGGCTTTTCTGCAGAGGCTGTTTATTGAGAGTGCTTTGATTTTGCCTTCTTGCATGGCAAGGGGTTGGACTAGATGGCCCTTGGGTGACTCTTCCAGCTCTAGGATTCTATATCAGAAGTAGGCAATATGAGGTCTCGTTGGATACACATTTTCTCTTTCATCCACCATCTCATTCTGACCAAGGTGAACCCTTTTGGGATCTAAATGTTTCCTGTCTTTCCTTCACCTTCTGCCTCTGAAAGAGAAGAGGAAAGGCATGAAAGGGCAGGGAGGGGACTTGAAGAGATCCCCTTCCCTTCTGGCACACCCACCCTGCTCCAGCCTGCCAAGTGGCCCCCAAATTAGAAAGTTTGCCCATGCCTGTACTAACCCAGTGAACACATATGGGTCACATCTGCACTTCTTCTGCTTATAAAAACATAACTTATCAAATCTTCCCTCTTGCTATTGGTAGGCCTCAGGGCCCTTCCACTCAGCCATAGAATACCAAGGCAGAAAATTCTACATTTTCTGCTCTGAACTGGAATATATGGCAGTGTGGACTCAGATAACCCAGTTCAAAGCAGATACTGTGGGATTTTATGCCTTGATATTCTGGGTTATAGGGCTGCATGGAAGGACCCTGAGTTCCAGTTCAAAGCAGAAAATGGGGGATTTTATTCAGCTGTGTGGAAGGGGCCTCAGAAAGTCAAAAAAGTGGTTATATGCATAGTTTTAATCAACAAATCTCTCTCGAGGCTCTTTAAAAATCTGCCTTATAGGAAGAAAAAAGAAATAAAAAAGTTAAAAATGCCTATGGGGAATGCAAGCTGCATCCTATTGAGAGAGAAGGAACAATGATATACAATGCAGGTTAATTAACATCAAGTACAAAAGCATCAAGGTGGGCCATAGTTCATACTTGCTAAAGAATTTATTGTGTGCCACGTATGAAGACATATGAAAACTAAGCTGTATGTTTGGATGCCTGTGGTCTGGCCAAGGATGGTATTTATGTTCATGCATATTTGTGTATAATAATATGTATAAGGTAATATCAGATTAGGTAAATTGGTTTTCTTTCCACACCACTTTCCTTTTTATATATTAAAAGAGATTACTGTTCACAGTGGGAGGCCATGGAGAAGAATTCCCTCCTGCATATTACTTCAGGCATTGCTTCCATGAGATACATCTTCAGTAGAATACTTTTGTGGTGTATTGGAGGTTTACAGAGTCTTTCTCCACACATGCATTCCTTAAATGTGGCTTTGGAAGATGGTAAAAAGAGGGACACTTGTAGTATGTATGTATGTATGTATGTATGTATGTATGTGTTGGTCAATGAAAGACCAGATTTTTATTTTGCCTCTTGTAATGTCTATCTCTTTTTTGACAAGAGTTTTGGCAATAAATCTTTGGGCCACAGGATGGTAGTGGCCCACATTTTCTTCTCTGGATACCCAATAAATAGAGAAGAGACTTGGCATGAATTTGTTTTAAATCACTGTCATATTTTTACACCTCAGGTATTTCCTATTTGCCTCAACCAGATATGTGCTCTAACTGCACCGGGAATGTAGCGCATCTGAGTAAGTGTCAGCTGCATAAGATCTCTCTGACCAGTAGGTCATGAGTTTGAGGCCTGCCCGGGTCGAGGTGGGTGCTCGACCTTTAAGTGTAGCCTGCTGTCGACCTTTGCAGCCCGATTGCAGTTGCATCTGTCAAGTAGGAGATAAAGGTACCACATTAAGTGGGGAGGAAAATTTTGACTGAATTATGAGGCCATTAAAGAACTCCAGGAACGCCGAGGAATGCAGAAGGAACAACAAGGGACGCTGGGAACACTGAGAGATGAGGAGTGCGTCAGCTCCCCCTGGTGGCCAGAGTTTGCCTCTGTTCATCTATATGTGTGTATGTGGAAATGGCAGGGATTGTCTGCTAAGTATGTGTACCTGTAATCCGCTCTGAGTCCCCTTTGGGGTGAGAAGAGCAGAATATAAATAAAGTGTGTGTTATCCTTCATGTGAAACAGCCATGGAGTTAATATTCTAAGGCCCCTTCTACACAGCTGAATAAAATCCCACATTATCTGCTTTGAACTGGAATATATGGTAGTGTAGACTCAGATAACCCAGTTCAAAGCAGATATTGTGGGATTTTCTGCCTTGATATTTTGTGTTATATGGCTGTGTGGAAGGCCCCTAAGATTCCAGAGGGAATACTTCATTAACTTGGCATGAATAGTGGAGGGCTACCTGTGGCCTTCTGCAAGGTGGTGGATTGAAACTCCTAGCATTTGTCATTGCTGCTGATGCTGGTTTTGGCTAATGGTAGTTACCATCCTGTTACTGGAATGCCACCCCACTCCAACACACATGCCTCCTGTGATGTGGCAACAATAAATATTCCCAAGCTTGAAAACATTTGGGGCAATAGGAGAAATGCATTTGGAGTTGTCTTCTTAAACCTTTCTCCAAGTGTCTCCCCCCCCCTATTTCCCCCCTTATAGGAGGAATAGTCACAGGATAGACTGACACTAGAGGTCATGTGGCAAACATAGAGAAGATGAGTACTCTGGCTTTCTCTTGCAAATAGAACTGTTACTTTGTTTTCAATGTGTTTCTTTCTGGGAATGGGATCAGAAAGATCTGTTCTGTTCTTCTATGCCTCAATCCACATTCCTTGTGCATACATGTTAAACAATGACAGAGGTGGCTAGGGATCTTCAGGTAGGGTTGAAGATACAGATCAGGAGATACACACCACTCACTTTGTTATATTGTTTTGACACTGGCATCATCCCTAGGCAGAGTAATTAGATTGTGGATGATAGAAGTGGTTGACTGGCACAGATGGTGGACTAAAACTAAGGAGAAGGCTCGTGTGCTGGGTATGTTTCCAAGTTAAAGGAGGTAATATTGCCACCATATCTTGTGCTAGTCAGGCCTCATTCAGAGTACTGCATTCAGTTCTGGCACTTCATTTTAAGATGGATATAGACAAATTAGAGCAGATTCAGAAAAGAGCAATAGAAAGACAAGAGATATGGATGTCAAAGGTTGCAGGCATTGGGCATGCTCTGCCTTGTGAAGACAAGACTGAAAGTTTTAATTCTTCACAGACAGGAGGGTGCAGATTTGTTCTCTGATGCCCAAGAAGGTGGGACCAGGCTTTAACTTACAGGAGTGAATATTACCTGTTGTTGTTGTTTCTCCCTCTCTCTGAATAATAATAATAATAAGTAGTTATAGCCTGGTCAGACCTTATTATTATTCTGTTTTTCTCTCTCAAGGGAGCCCCTGGTGATGCAGTGGGTTAAACTACTGAGCTGCTGAATTTCTGACTAAAAGGTCACCGGTTCAAATCCAGGGAGCAGGGTGGGCTTCTGCTGTTAGCCCCAGCTTCTGCCAACCTAGCAGTTCGAAAACATGCAAATGTGAGTAGATCAATAGGTACCACTTCTGTGGGAAGGTAACGACACTCCATGCAGTCATGCTGGCCACATTACCTTGGAGTTGTCTATGGACAACGTTGGCTCTTTGGCTTAGAAATGGAGATGAGCACCACCCCACAGAGGTGGACACCACTGGGCTTAATGTCAGGAGAAACCTTTACCTTTACCTTTTTATCTCTCTAGAAAGACTCAAATTAGTTTTAAGTAACAAGAGTGTAGATTTCAACATTAGAAGGAACTTTTTGATACTCAGAAGGTTCATAAGTGGAACCAATGACTTAGAAATGTGATGGGGTCTATGTCTTTGGCTATCTTCAAAAATAGTTTGAACAGCCTCCTGTAAATATGTATTTTGGTGTTTTATGTTTTTAATATGTTGTTGTAATCAGGTTTTAAATTTGTATAGCATTGAATTTTTCTGTAAGCCGGTCTGAGTCCCTCTATAGAGGTGAGAAAGTCGAGGTACAATAATTTTAAATAAATAAATAAATACATTGGTATGTTGTAACTGGACTTCCTGTCCCTCTGTCCGTGAATGAAGATTCTTAGGAAGGACTCATCCCATGCTTTCTACAAGCACGTTGATGATGGAGGTTGGATGTGTCCTTCAAGCTTGTGCAATGGATTTTTCTGGTGGAGCGCAGCATGCACAGAACTGGCCTCACTCTTTAAACCAAAGGGTTGTCTGCCGGGGCCTAGTGAGCTTGGACGGTGGCAACGAGGTCCTCAGGTCGTAGGTTTGATTTGAGTTTCCTTCTCTAGATGGTTGACCTTACAGGGTTAGATGAGCACCATCTGCCCAGGTTTGAAATTAGAGTTTTCCATCTCTTAGGATGGTTGCCAAAAGACTAGGGAGCCCATCCTGCCCATTGATGCTCTTTGTCAGACCCTTCGGTTGTGACCTGTCTGGCATGGGAGGCCCTACTAGTGGCTATTATGCCACCGCCAGCATAGCTCACAACTTCATTAGGGTACGCAAGCCTCTCCCCCACAACAAGGGGGTGCCAATGGAGAGAAAACATCAGATTCAGTGGCTTACTTCACTGGGGTTCCTTCCAACTCCATGAGTTTATGGCTATTTCTGTAATGACACCCATAGTCTAGAATAATGGTTCTCAATCTGTGGGTCCCCAGGTGTTTTGGCCTACAACTCCCAGAAATCCCAACCAGTTTACCAGCTGTTTACCAGCCTGAGTTGAAGGCCAAAACATTTGGGGACCCACAGGTTAAGAACTACAGGTCTAGAATCTTCTGTTGAGTAAGATCTGTCAAATGCTGACACATTAATTTGGGAAACCAGCAACATCTTTTTATTACTTTGGTGGCCTGGTATGATATTGCAATTTTCTTATGGCTGGTGTTTTAGCAATGCTGTCTGTTGAATCTGTTTTTAAATATTCTGTGGCCTTTCATTTCTTAAGTTACCTTGAAGCCATTCCTTGGGGGGGATGGTGGAATAAGGTTTTAAAAATAAAATATCTACAAATATTTAGAAAGAAGCCCCAGATGAGAAAGAAAAGAACTGTTATTTAAAAAGTGCTGAAGTTGAAGCAGACTGAGAATTCATATCTTTAGCCTTGGGAGTCATTCTACCTAATCACAGTTGAATAGGATCTGGGTTTGATTACTCAGAGGGAAACAAAAAAATGCTTTGCACAAATATCAACAATTTTTAGAGGGCAAATGGAAATTATGCACTGTTACGAAGAGCGTGCCAAAAGTTACTTTTTATACATCCCAGAGTCCTCCAACCAGCATGTTCATACTGGGATTTTTGGGGGGGTGGGGGGAGGTGTGCTAAGCAATTGTGCTTGGCCTTTTCAATGTTACTGAAGTGGCAGATATGCTCTACTGTGCTCATTTTACCATCCTGAAATTTTACCATCCTGAAATAGGTTCAACATCTTGCCACCCCAAGTCCCTTTTGGGAAACGGTGGCAGGGTATAAATAAAGTTTTATTATTTATTAGTATTATTGCATAATTTTTCTAAAGTTCAAACTAAAACCCATAACACATTCACTGCCCCTATGATATGGAAGCCACCAGTTGCTACCAAAACCAGAATTCCCCAGAAAAGTAACTTTCCCAAGCAGTGACTTAATTTTATGCAATTATAAATTGGCTGCACAGAATCTACACAATTGGTTCTACACAGTGAAATGTAAGTCTGTCACATGTGATTGTATGAATGCTCATAATTGTAATCATTATCTTGAGTAGCGGCCTGGTTGTTCAAAATTTTGTTCATTCACAAAGCATACTGGAACTACTTGAGATGATCACTATCCCTCAGCCTCATTTATTTCATAGGATTCTCATGAGGCAAGAATGTGTGGTGGAAAAACCAAGTGGACCACTCAAATTCTTTAAGAGAAGAATGGGATGGAAATTGAAGAAATAAGCAAATATTACCTATCTGTGATATCTTACTGTGAAATGGGAACCAGACTGTGTTACAGTGGTTCTGCTCCTGTTTTACCCCATGGTCACAGAGATCCATCCCATCGTCTATGCTATTCAATATCCATCTGAAGCTGTTGTCATTAGAAGTTTAGAATGTTGGTGCCACCAGTATACTGATAACGCTCAGCACTACTACTTTGTGTTGGCATCAACCAGGAGTGTATAGGTACTACACCAGTGCCTAAATCCCACAATGAGCTGGATAACAGGTAATAAAGTGAAGCTGAATGCTGACAAGATGGAGGCTCTATCTTAGCTAGCTTGCAAGCCTATTCATTGAATAATGTCCTACCATGCACGAAGGGAGCATTTCCGAATCCAACTCCATCACTAAATGCTCAAATGAACTCTGGATTCTAATGCTTGGGCCCAACTTTGACTGATCTGGCCCCTGTGGCTTTTCATGGACAGAGATGACCTGGCCACAGTTGTGCCTAATTACTTGTAGACTACTGCAATACATTCTTTGTGGGATTCTTGAACATAACATGGAGTCTGTAGCTAATGCAATATAGAGCTGCTAAACTGTTAATGGGAGTAACTGGAAGTAATCACATGGCATTGTTTTTGAGGAAATGTTATTATTATTAACTACCATCATATAAGCTTCAACTCATGGTGATCTTACGAAGGAGAAACCTCCAGATTTGCTGATCACCAACCATCCTGCTTAGGTATTGCAAACTCAGAGCCATGATTTCCTTGATCTGAGTCTATCCATCTCAAACATGGTCTATCTCTTTTTCCGTGCTGCCTTCTACTTTACTAAGCATCTCTTACCAAGCTTATTGTCTTCCTATAATATTACCAAAGTATGACAACCTCAATTTAATCATCATGGCTTCTAGGGGGAGTTCAGATTGATTTGCTCTTGGAATCATATTTGTCTTTGTAGGAATCCATGGTGTCCATAGAACCTTGCATCACCACATCTTCAATAAGCTCAAAAGAATTGTACTGGGTGCAGATGTGTTTCTGGTCTGAACTCAGGGTAATGTTTCCTAAACAGCTTTGAACTTCGATACTTGAAAGGCTGCCTCCCCATATATATGCATATTCAAAGACCCACGTCTGCTGGAGGGACTCTCATTCTCACACCAGTGGAAGTGGTATGCTCTAGGGAGATTTTGGGAATTATATGTGGAAAATACTCCAGTTGGAGGCTCAATGAAGGTTGACACTCTCTTCATTTTGGTGCCAAAGTAAAACATAGATTTTTTAAAAAGACTTTGCGGGACAAGGGTTTTGTACAAATCTGTACAAGTGCATGGTTTCAAACTATTTAAACTGCTTGTTAATTTTTGAAATATACTTTTAGATACATTTTTTAAAAAAGCTACATCGATTAAACTTATTTTATTGCATGCTGCCTTGAGATTTTATGATGCAAGGTGCCAATCAAACATTTGAATACATGATTGCATATGGCCACAATGATGCATTAACAATTCCTGCAGCTGTAGTAAAGGAGCAATGGTCATCCTGACAGAGGTTGGCAGTTTTCTTCAATTGCTCCCTATTACATTCCCTATGATTGGAATTATCTATTACACTATTTGTTTTGTTGCCTTACATATACTTAATTACATTGCATGGGTGCTAAGAATAACTGCTAACAAATATGTGTTAGAGCAGTGGTTCTCAACCTGTGGGTCCTCAGATGTTTTGACCTTCAACTCCCAAAAATCCTAACAGCTGGTAAACTGGCTGGGATTTCTGGGAGTTGTAGGCCAAAATACCGGGGGACCCACATGTTGTGAATGACTGTGTTAGAGGACACAGTTGCACATTGGCAGCCCCCAGCTGGTATCCCATACACAATATACTCATGTGCAATAGGAAAGATTCACAAGAAGATATCAATCCCAATGCACAATTATTACTTCACTGGCTCCCTATGTAATAATGTAAAAACTTGTAACAGGAGCTCTTTACTGTGGATACAGACATTGTGGAACTGCTCAAATCTAACTTCTGTATACTGATGAAGATATAACAGGATTCCAGCCTATGTGATTGTGAGCATATGGTAAACAGTTCCAGCCCAACTTACCTGACCAAACATATATCCCTTTATGAACCTGTTCGGACATTAAGATTGGCCAGAGAGGCCCTGCTCTCAGTCCCACCTCCTTCTTGGTGGTGGTCCCTCGGCTGTGGAATTCCCTCCCCAGTGATATTAGATCAGCCTCAGCCCTGGTGGTCTTGAGAAAAAACTTAAAACCTGGCTGTGGCACCATGCATTTGAGGAATAGCAGAATTATAGAGCATTATACTCTCGTGGTACCGACATAAGAAGCAGTTGAATGATGACTATGGGATTGGTGCTATGTCTTAACATGTTTTAATTGTATTGATATGTTTTATGATTTTAACAGTTTAATTGTGCTATGTATTGTTGTTTTTGTGTAATTTGGCATTGAATAACTGGCAAAATTGGAAGCCACTCTGAGTTCTCCCCGGGTGAGATAGAGCGGGGTAGAAATATAGAAATAAATAAGTGCTAGAACTTTCAGAACTGTGTTTGTCAGAATCCAGGCAGTACTAGATAGAAGTTCCTGGAAATTACAGACTAAAAATGACCTTTCCCAAGCTCTGACACTTGCTCATGCATGCTGATTCACTTGTGTTGTGCTGAGCTCTTTTTCATCATGTGGAAAAGGTTCAGATATCCATAGGGAACTAGCATGAGGTAGAGATTACTGTGTTGGACTGGGATTTAGGAGATGCAGGTTTCATTCCCCACTGAACCTTGGAATTCCCCATGTGAACTTTCTCAGGCAGACTTATCTTGCATGGTGGATATAAGGATAGCAGTGAGAGAAGAATGCCATGCATTCCACTGTGAGTACACTTGAGGAAAGGCAGGCTATACAGTGTAAAAAAATACATACATACATACATACATACATACATTTAAAATAATTAAAGGAAAGGCTGAGCACTTGGGTGACTACATAGGTGATGGCTGAGATCCTGGATTGGGAAATTCAGATATCTACAGGGAGCTAGCATGCGGTGGAGGTCACTGTGTTGTACTACATTAATAGTTGTTTTGCTTGTTTGTTAGGAAATCTGTATTAGATGATGCAATTTGTAACCAGAGTAACTTTGAGAATGAGAGAGAAAAAAAAGAAAAATAAATATGGATAGATATAGCTTGTGGACTCTTTCCAGGGGCACAGCCATAGGTAATGTAAAGGTAGCTTACCCACTGCTCTTGACTTCTGTTGTAATTTTAATATCCTTAATTGGAGGAAAGCCCATGGGAAAAGCAAATGGATTATCCCGTGTAAACTGGAACTAGGATTCATTAGCCAATAGCCCTAAATTTCTGGCTTTTAGAAAATGTTATGAAGTCAGCTTTTCTGTGTAAGAGGTGAACCATTACACAATGTAGTTAAATTAGTTTTTTCTGTTCCCTGTGTTAATAATACATCATAAAAAATTTCATGCAAAGAATTATCTATGCGTATGAGTAATTAAGGATGTGCGTACACCTAGAGGTGTTTGTAAGAACTCTAAGCTGTAATTGATTGCTCTTTTTTCCTTGTTCATCGGATACCTTCTGCTCAAAGAACTGGAAATGTCTTTATTGAACAAAAAGGTGTGGAAGCACACATTTCTCTTCTTGTTCCTTCTTAGCAGTAATTATTAGGACTGCCGTTGGCGGTGTTCTGATGAGATCGCTGGTTGCTAATGTACAATTGTCAATCAAATTCTGTTATTTACCTCACACTTTGGTGATTTGCAGGTTGAGAGCCTGCAAGAGACTAATATGTGGCAGGTGCTTCTTTTAAATTAAAGCACCAACAGTATAGCATGTAGCAAAGCGATTTTTTCTCTTAATGAAATAGTTCTCTAGAGATTCTTACCTGAGATAAGAATGAGAACATTTCAACACTGTGGTACAGGAGACTGCTCGTTTACAATGCAGACCTATAGGTTGCTACTCAGATATAAATTCAGTGGAGTTTACTCCCAGAGAAGCATGTGTAGGATTGTGGTCTTACATTGTCTGCTATGACATTAGATAGGAAGATAGCCACTAACAACGAATCCCTCTACCATCAGGTCCCTCATCCACACTTAGGTTTGACTATAGACACCATTTTAAAGAATTCTCAGTATCTGTTCGAATATCCTTATGTTTTCATTGTTCACGTGTTGCTTTCGTTGGAGTTTAATAGCAATAACATGATGGAGTTATAAAGTAATAATATGTCTACATGGCCCTGGAGTGACCATGATGTTGGTCAGATGCACTGAGCTGAAATCGCTTTGGTGCCATGTTGGCACCAGTCAGTCTAGCTGGTTGAAACCACATCAGCCCTCCTGGGATGTCACCTCAACCCCCATGCCACCACCGCTACTCTCCACTAGTCATGGAGCTCCATCTGAGTGCCTGGACACAGCAGATGTCAAAACCAGGTGCCCATGGGATTATCATGGGGGGGAGTGTCAAATGATCCTCTCTATCTTGCTGAACATGTGGTGTTCCGTTCTGACATCAGCAGTATGACTATGCCCAGATGTTCACATAGAGCTCTGTGGCCACCAGGGAGCAGCAAGGGTGAAAATCCATTCATTTCATCTGTGGTGATCAGTGTTGGGAGTATCTGTTTAGTATCTGTACCTGGTGGGCGGTGAGGCGATCCAAGGGGGTGGTGGGAGGTTCAGGGGAATTTGGGGTGGTGGTGAACCCCTTTAAGGGGGCAGTGAACAATTGGCCATTTAGGAGGGGTTGCGCGGCCCTCATCTTTGGCCCCACCCCCTTCGCTTTGACCTATTAGATATTTGGATTAGAATTCATAAGAGTAGCAAAATTATTTTTGAAGTAGGAATGAAAACATGGTTGGGGGTCACCACAACATGAGGAACCTTATTTATTTATTTATTAAATTCGATTTACTATACCGCTCTCTCTGGTGCCCAGAGCGGTTTACAGAAGGGCGTAAGCAAACCCATAAAATTGTGTTTTTATTGTTTTATGGAAACTGTTGTGCATTGTATTGCGCATTTTATTTTTGTGTTGTGATCCGCCCCGAGCCTGCAGGGAGGAGCGGAATATAAAATTGACTAATAAATAAATAAATAAATAAATAAAATACATTAGGGGGCACGGCATTAGAAAGATTGAGAACCACCGCATTAATACATATATCTTTCTGTTTAATTGCTATTAAATTTAAAAATAATAATTTCTAGGGCGGTGGTGAGTAATTTTTTTTCTGGAAAGGGGGTGGTAGGCCAAAAAAGTTTGGGAACCACTGGTTTAGACAGTGGATTAGGCTGAAACAAACACACTGCACCTGTCCAGGTTGCTGTAAAGCGTATAGATACTTCAAAGATTCCAAAAAATCAGGAATGTCCCTTGACTTTGCCTAGGACATGATAAAGTTGGGCAAAGGGGATACTCTCTGGAAGTTGCTATGCATTAGAGAAAGTTAGTGCTGGTTTTGAGGTGAGTCCACATTTTTAATTAATTAATTAATTTTATTATTCCAACTTATATACCACCACTCCCCAGAGGATCGGGGCAGTTTACAAAAATAGCAGTACAATAATACTTTAAAACCATGTTAGATAAAAATATCACAGCTCAAACGCTTGCCCTTAGTTATGTCTGCTACTAAATCCCACGGAATTTTCTGCGAATTGCACTGTAAGTAAGCTAAGCAGTAATGTCTCCTGGGATGATCCTTCCACAGCCCACCTTGAGAGAAAGCAGCTTGATCTCAAAGGCAGTCTGGTCTATTCAGCTGCTGAGCAAGGTGCAAGGAAGGTGAAATTTCCAATCCCTTCTGTTAGGGAATAAGATTGTGACAAGGCCTTGCAGCAGGGGTTCTCCTTCTGATCATTGCAGCTTCCCTTGCTGGTGGGAGGGGAGCTGGAAATATCTTCTGTGTACCAGTAACTGAGTTAACCTCCTTCACTCAGATTGGCTATTGGCTCTTTAGGTCAGCTGGAAGCAGCATTTTCATAGCTTTACTTAGAAACTATATAGATCCAGAAGATTATGGATTCATAACTATAGATTATGAATCTGTAATTGCAATACTGAATGTTAATCAACACCAAAGTCCATAATGATGGTTTTTCATTTAATAACATGGCAACTTGAAACATCATTACTTCTCCTTGTAACAATTAATATTTCTGTTTTATTTCACCCATTTCTGTTTGGCGTAATAAATGGTCTGAGAGTATTTTGAATCTTATCTTATGCCTTTAATTAGACGGTGATTTTTAAATCACCCAAAGCCCAAAATATAATAAAACAAGACAAAACAATTAGTACTTGGACTGAGAGTGAAAAATTGCATTCCAAGAATTTAAAATATTTCTCTCTAATGTTTAATATCATTCCTTAAACTGTTCAAGAAATGAAAAGCATCTTAACCTGATACCGACAAGATGTAACAATGAGAGCAACAAGCTATGTTTTGTTTAAGAAAGGAGCTGTTGCAATCTCTGTGGGTGCAATAGCCCACATTGTTGAAGTTCTTAGCATGTGGCTAGTTTATATGAGAGAAGATAATATTTATCAGCACGTATCTGGATTGTAAAACTATGAAGGGCTTTCAAATTAAAGTCAATCCCCCCAATGATGCTCAGAAGCAAACCAGTGACCAATGTAGATTACTAGCACCTAAGGCTGGATCTACACTGCCATATATATACAATGTTGAAGCAAAATGGTGTCATTTATATGAAATGGAAATGGCAAATCAAAATCAAGTAGCTTTGTATTTTGTTTTGTTCAGCCCATGCAAAGCAGGTATTTGAACAAAACATGCAGCCTTAAACCTGGATGTTTTCCAATATTTTCAAGCCATGGATGGTTGAATTTATATGTAGGAGAATCCATGGGTATGGAAGGCCGGCTGTACAATGAATATGGGGGCACTTCCAGATAGGCCCTATATCCTAGGATCTGATTCCAGATTTTCTGTTTATCTCAGATTATCTATCAGTGCGGACTCATATAATCCAGTTTAAAACAGAAAACCTGGAATCAGATCCTGTGATATAGGGCCTGTCTGGACCCTGAGTCTGTTGGCTATGAGTAGAATCATCCTTACTGAGTCAAACCTGATTTAACAGGGAGTGGTTGTCATTACTGCTGTTATCACAGTGATAGCTTTGAAATATAATGGCTTGGCTGCCAGGGAATGCATTGGATCATGATTATGCTATGCTACCATTAGTTCTCATTGGGAACTTGATGTGGTAATGGGATCATAGGATTAGCTCCTACATCTGCTTTGTTGTACTAGAGCTGCTGCCTTTAGCCAGCATGAGTCTTCTTTATCCTCTCCTTTTTATCTCCTTTTAATGAAATGCTTGAAAATATTTTAAGGGGGACTGCCATGTCTTGGTACTCTGCCACCTAATGACTTGATTCCATCAGAACCATCACACCTTTTCTCTATCTCCATCAAGGTCCTTACACTTCAAACTCTTCTTGTCATTTCCTTTGCTTCTCATTTCCCTCCTCTTTTAAACCACTTTCCAATTCTACTTTTTTGCACTTTCAGCTGTGTTGCTCCTCCTGTTTGGAATTGCCTCCAATCTTTTTCAAACATTTTTCTCTATTTCTGTTTATGTACTTTAAAAAATGTTTAAAAGCAATGCTTTTGGGGTTTTTTGTTGTTGTTGTTGTTGAACACTAAGCAAAAAGTAGCTGCACACAATAACATCCTGCGGAAACTTACTGGCAGCACATGGGGTGCAGACTCAAAATTAATAAGAACATCAGCCCATGCAAAGCAGGTGCACATAGCATTGAACAAAACATGCAGAATAATCACACCTGATGATAAACTCTACAAGCTAGCTGGCATCCCCCATCCCCCGATGTACAATGGAAAGTTGCTGCTAATGATGAGAGAAATAAGATTGAACACTATGAAAGCCATCTACTTCATGGCTATCAGCCTCTTCCCAGTAGACTCAAATCAAGGAAAAACTTCATAAGAACCACCACTCCTCTTAACATTTCCCCAGCACAGTAAGAGTATCTCTCTGGACAGCTAAACCAGGAAATCTCAATTGGGTGGCCACCCATGAGAGTCTTCCTCCAGGAGCAAACCAAGAATGGGACTTGGAAGTCCCTGAGCAGACTTAGAAGTGGAGTGGACAGATCAAAAGACAACCTGGGAAAATGGTATTATCTAAAAGAATCCTCCATCTCATGTGACTGTGGAGCAGAACAGCCAATTCTACATCTGTATGCTTGTCCTCTATGCCCTGCATCATGTACAGAGGAAGAATTGCTGGAGGCTACAGACAATGTGGTTTCTGTTGCCCATTTTTGGTCACGAGATATTTAGCCACTTGTGCTCCTTCTATTTTTATCAGTTTTATACTAATTTATGCATTGCTTTTGATATGAAATAAATAAATATGTATTTTTGAGACTGCAAAAATTCTTCGGAATCATATTCCTTTGCGTTTTGCACAAGTACTATGGGAGTTTCTCCCTATCCTACCCATAACTTCTCTTCTAAATCCTTTACTTCTTTCTCCTCCCCCTTCCTCAGCAGCTGTCTTGTTGGTTAAGCTGACATATATTGTGGGTGATATGTCTGTGGAGTCATGTTTATTTTCATGACAGTGTCTGGCAAACTGTTGGTACCCAATGTCTGCAATACAGCTCACAAGATGTGCATTTACATTTGTGCAGGCTGTTTGCACCAGCTGTTCCTTTGGGATATATCTGCAGCTCATTCCACGATGGAACTGCCAGGCTGCAACCAGTATATTTAAACCATCCAACACATCAGTAGATAAAAGGGTGTTGGGTTTTTTCAATGCTTTTTGCCTTATTCTTTGAGTGTTCCTTTCCCTCAGCCTCTGTGGTAAATAATAGGACTCCAGCTGTGCCTTCCAGTAAGTGGGGGGAAAGTAGACAAGAGTATGCAGAGGAAATAGACCAGAGATACTATGTTAGCTGAGATTTAGTCTTTCAGTGATTTTCTCCACCCAATGAGGTGAGACAGATGGTTAAACAGAGAAAGCGATTACACTAGCTGCTCCCATAGGCCCTCCCCAGTTAGACTCAGCTGGTGCTTGTTTCATGGTCTCTTATATTGCAAAGTGAATACCTTTTATTCCTCTAGGCATTTAAATAATTTTATCTAATGCTTTCAGGTAGGGTTGTGGAGTCAGAAACAGTATTGGATGGAGTCAACATGCAGAGAAAAGTAATGACAAGCCCCTTCTGAACAAATCTTGCAGAGAAAATCCAAGATAAGTTTGCATTATGGCCACCATAGGTTGGAAATGACTTGAAAGCACACCGCAGCAAGAACAACAAAGTCAATCATCAAAAATATGCTGACTCTCAATTCTGACTTGAACGTGAACATTTATTATACCAATACATAATAAATACATTATTTCATATTTATTTGTTGATCATTTTCATATACCGCTCCTTCCAGCAGGCTCAGGGCGGTTTACATAAAATCAATTAGTAAAACAGCAACATTTCAATTTAATAGCAGCAACAATATAAAACAGAGCATAAAAACAACAATCTACATAGGACTCAAGGATTTGGGCAACTTTCTCAGGAGCCATTTACATTAAAGGCCTGCCTGAAAAGGGTCGTTTTACAGGCTCTCCGAAACAGGGCCAGTTCCTTAATGGCACGGACTTCATCTGGCATTGAGTTCCATAGCGACAGGGCCGCTACGGAAAAGGCTCTTGATCTGGTTGTAGACAGACGGCAGGAATGAATAGATGGAACTACTAAGAGATTTTGCTCTTCCGAGCGTAGTGATATGTACTTAATCCAAGCGTAGTGATATGTACTTAATAACAGCGTAGTGATATGTACTTAATCCAATAAATATATTTTCCATTCTCTCAGTCCAAGTAGCCTGAAGATTTATGTGATTATGCTTTATGCAACCATTTTGCTATAGTAAATGTGATAGAATCATAGAGTTGGAAGAGATCACAAGGGGCATCCAGTCTAACCCCCTTTCATACAGGAACATGTTGTCATATCCCACTGACAAATAGCTTTTCCATGATGTTTAGGTCAAATATCCTTTTCTGTAGTTTGAACTCATTGCATGTTGTAATGTTATTAGTAATTAAGATGCATTTGCCATGTTTGGTGGAATTGGAGTCCAAGGTTGGGCGAATTGGCTCCACTTTAGGTCATAATTCTTTACAGATTTGCTGCTGGTTTTATTTTTATTTTCTGCTGGTTTTATTTTTTTATTGTCTTCGTTTGACTAATTGTTAGTATTTTAGGACGAGGGTCTTTTTATATCAGTCCTTGTGCACAAGTGCTTTGAATTCCTCAGCATTTGTGCAGTACAAACAGATGTCTGCTGGTCTCTGTGCCAATTGGCATACATGAAATATTAGACAAAGGTGCTCTGCATTACTATATCTGTGGGCTTTTCACTCTGGTCTGTTCAACAGGATTTTAGTCCATATTTTAATATACTGCATATATTTAAGAAAACTTTGATTTTAGCACAGTTTAACACTGAAATAAATAAATAAATGTGTAAGTCACATATCCATATCCACAGATTCTGCATCTATGGATTCAACTTTACTCAACTTGAATATATATATATATATATATATATATATATATATATATATATATATATATATATAAAAATCAAAAAAGCAATATATAATGGACACTATTATACCACATCATTATATATAATGGGGTAAGCACTCATGGATTTTTGCATCCAGTGGGGGGTGGGGGGTGGTGGTGGTCCTGGAACCAAATCTATTGTACATACATACCATTGCAAACATTATAAAGGGGGTATAAACCTTTGCTTATTTTGTGCTTTTCACTCTCATTGTATTTCATTGTAAGTGTATACCTATATTGAAACTACATGTGGAACACTGTTCTTCACACATAATTGCCAGCTGAGAAGGAAATTGTTTTTTACTTATCCACTTGGAAATACAGAAACAGCTTTCCCTTATATTGAGGAACTTGTCACTTTCTATGTACTGCATTTCAACCCATAAAGCCAATGTGATTCTGGGATATATTTCAAGTATTGTTTCCAGGACTTACTGATTTGGGGTGATTATTACTCCCAGATAGAGTGTGTGTGTGTGTGTGTGTGTGTGGGGGGGGCGCTTTGGGGATTTGTCAGAGTTCAGCCAGACTTCCAAAAAGCAGTTGTGGGCCAAGTGTGTCCAACAATCTCTTATTTGCTTTCTCCTGCTATATACTGTGGACAAAATTTTAGCAGGAATTTAGCTTTTCAAAGAGAACTTTCTTTCAAATATCAAAGTAAATAGTGTAATTTGCTTCCCTACTTCAGATATTTGTTGTTTAAGTGCACGCAGCACATTAGAATGCCAAATGCTAGGGATGCATTCTGATGACTATACTATACTGTTTGTAGCTACTTTGCCTGATAGTATAGAAAAAGGAAATCTGTAATTATAGTTCTGTGTAAACATAAGACTTGTGTTCATTCTCAATAGGAAGAATCACTTACTTGAAACCTGAATAATTTTATTCTTCTATAAATGAAGAATGCTTTTACTGTCTCTTTTAGAGCCATACGTAGTAGGAAGTACCAGCATTTTTGCTGGACAGATTGGTAACCCTGCAACTCAAAATAGCATCACTCTTAATTAGTACTTCTGACCTCCTGTCATTGTTCTCCTCTTGATCTCAGCAGCCCTGGGGCAAAAAAATACTGGAACAAAGAGGAGAGAGAGAGAGAGAGAGAGAGAGAGAGAGAGAGAGAGAGAGAGAGAGAGAGAGATCCCAAACACAGCCAGAAAAAGCATTTGGGAAGCATGAAGGCTAACACTAGAGGGAGTGTGGACATTTAATAAAATATAAAAATGACAGCAGGAGATGAAATTGAGAGCTTTAAAGTATATTACGAAAGATAGATTCTTCTGAAATATACAGTAAGTATTGGAATGTCCCTTGTAGGTGAAATTGTTCCAATTAAAGTCTTCTCAGGGATAGAAGTTGGCACATAATAGCTTAAGCATGAAATCAAGAGGTCTCCCAGTTTGGGACGCATTCTGGACATTGTGTGTAGTGGGGGATCAAGCAAGCTGCCATTGCCTCTGTTTGGCTGTGCGGTGCTTTATCCCCTGGCTTCTCCTTTTATTGCTGGAAAATATTTGTGTAATTTTAGGCTAGAGCATGGCTGCATTATTGTCTTCTCTGAGTTTCTTTGAAAATGATTTTTTCTTCTCTGTCCAGCCCTTTGCTTGTGAGATTGTCTTGGTGCCTCTCTGTTGCTGATGGATGTCACTGGACAGTGAACTCTCTTACAGTGCTGGAGATAAATAAACTTATTTTTCTGCCATTGGCGGACAGAAGATTCTGAGCTTGCACTGTTTGCCTTCCACAAGCAGCAACTTTTCAGATGTCAGTGTAATGGTGAGTGTACTCTGAATTTTAGTCTCCATTTCAAAGAAGCTATCCAAGAAATTGAACCCTACCCAGTATGATCAGCAGCTTGGATACCTCCTGTAAAACACAGACTAGTATCTTGAGCTCATTGATTACCACATTGACACTGACATCATGTGTAGCCACTGAAATTGAACCCATTAGAAACCAAGTCATAAAAGAGAGATGTTAAATCCTAATCAAGTTGAGTTATTTGGGAAAGAGATAGTTGAGTAATTACTTTAAAGACATTATTTACAGACTACTGAGCTTACAGAAGGAGTTTGTGTTTTTAGGTTGTATAGCAGTCCTCTGAAATATGTTTGGCCAGAATCCTGTAAAGTCTTTATACAGGAGTGAATTCCAGTGTACCTTCCATCCCCATTTACCAGGCGGCATCTGCTGCAGTCAATGGGGATCTGTTCTCTTGTCACCCAGGAAACAGCTGGCTGCCTTTCCCAACTCTTTCCCAACCATTACATAAGTATATTGGTTGAGTTGGAGAAACAGGGTTCCTGTCACCTCAAGATGGGTCATGTGCAGGTGTGGGGATTTGGAACAGCAGACAGATGCTTTCTGATCAACAGAGGAACAGATTCGTGTTGATCACAGCAGCCACTGTCCAGCTGCTTCCATGATTCTTAAGGCCTCTCTACATGGATAATGCAAATTGCACTCATTTTGTAGCTACCTTGAAAGCAGTGAAAAGTGCCTCTTTTAAGCTTTAATGTAATATAACCAAACTTTTTACTCTGCTGTTTCCAGGAAAATCTGGCCGGCCACTATGTATTTTTTTTACTTGTGTATCATCTCTAACGGGCTGCTGGTTTTGGATGAGGAGGGTGGGACAGTTTGATGGGTGGAGAGTATCACCTTTTCTTTTACAGATTATAGAGTGTAAAATGGCGAATGTTAAACCTCAGACTAACAGCACATGAATTAATGAAGGATGAGAAAGTGCATACCTAAGAGAAACAACCGGAAATGGCAAGGATATATGCTTGTTATACCTATCTTCTTAGAGATACATGCAAGCTAGATGCTACTGAGTATAGGCATGATACCCCTAACAGAGAAGAGGGTGACAGAAACAGAAGCACTGTATTAGGGTAAAGAATCTTTGTTTTAGTTTTACTTCTCCTACCTGTGGACACTAGCCTCTGACATATTAATCCTGTAAGGAATTGGCATCCTGTAGGAGATGAGGATGCCAATTCCTTACAGGAAATCTGTTCCTAGTTTGAAAGTGTTAATCCTATTTAATTGTGCAGTACTTACTTAGGCAATTGGTTGCTGTATTCCAGCAACTTCGTTTTTGTGGCTGCCATAAACTATTTTGAATTGGTTGGGACTCAGTGAGATATTAGTTGAAAAACTATACCAAAATGTGCTGCAGGATGTCCCATAAAAACAAAGTTTTAGCAGTTTAATAAACTTTTTTCATGTTTTTTACATAGTGTTATTTGAATGTAGATTCAAGACTATTGAGGTGTTCTGCTTTAACTAGCCTTTTTGAGCTTGAATCAGTATCATCACAGTCCTAGATTAATCTCTGGAAATGTGAGCCATAGAAAGCTGTTTTTTCCTATGTGCATATGAAATAAAAGGTGGAATGCTCATTACCTGGACAAGCTTTTGAAGGCTGCACAAAAAGTACACTGGAAGAATGGGTAATTAACATTTGTCCAAACCATTCAAGCAAGCCACATGGCTCTGAATTCTCTGTACATGGTGTCACATGTTTCAGCCCCAGTTGAGATGTTGTCTTCTACAGTGAAATACCTCCAGTCGTGTCATATTTTCTGTATTGCTTGAAAAAGGCCCCTCTCTAAAAAACAAACAAACAGAAAACAGAAGATAACATTGTCAGCCTTGTCACATTTTTCATCCCAGTGTCACTGGGGTCTTTTGTTCCATGCTTCGGTTTTATGGTGAGCCACTTTAATTAATTTAAGATTGCCCTCATCGCTTCTTCTTCACTTGTTTGATTACAAACAGCCAGAGCCTTATTTTCAGGTGACATTTCTCAGCTTTCTTCTGCAAGCAATTGGCTTCATTTCTATTTTTTTTCCAGAGGCTGGGAGGCCCAAACAATAAACTTCTTAATTAAATTTTACATGGCCCAGGGTGTAGGGAGGGAGAAATGAAGGAGATCAAAGTGTAAATAAAGGCTTTGAGAGAAATGCTAGCAAATCCCCTTGTTTGGATTTCAGCTGTTTTCCTTTACCTGAAGGTGGCTGTTCAGGAATTTGCCATATGGGCTGTTGAGATGGGAGTTTATTTATTTATTTATTTATTTCTTCGATTTTATATACCGCTCCTTCCTGCAGGCTCGGGGCATACAGCAATAGACATAAAATTGCATTAAAATGCAATACAATTACATAAAATGCAATAAAATGCAAGTAGTACATAAAATGCAGTAGAAACGGAGAACGGTAGGCAGATTACAACATCCGACGGTTTCAATTGAAGGCAAGCCTGAATAGGGTGGTTTTGCATGGCCTCTTAAATGGAATGAGCTCTGTGATCATCCGGCAGTGTGTTCCATAGTGCCGGGGCCGCAACTGAGAAGGCACATTGCCTTGTTGTGGAGAGATGACAGGAGCGAATTGATGGCACAGTTAGAAGGTTTCGCTCTTCCGAGCGTAGTGATCTCGGGGGAACATATGGGGTGAGGCGGTCCCTCAGGTACACTGGCCCTAGACCATATAAGGCCTTGAAGGTCAAAACCAACACCTTGAAGACAATTCGGTACTCAATTGGTAGCCAGTGCAAGTGCTGCAAGATGGGGGTAACGTGCTCTCTTACCGGTGCTCCCACCAGCAATTGAGCTGCAGCGTTTTGCACTAGCTTGAGTTTCCGGATTGTCGACAGGGGAAAGCCTATGTAGAGGGTGTTACAGTAGTCTAACCTCGAGATGACCGTCGCTTGGATTACCGCAGCCAGGTCGCCCTGAATAGGTAGGGGGCCAGTTGCCTAGCCTGTCGCAGATGGAAAAATGATGTTTTGCTGACCATGGAGACCTGGGCCTCCATGGACAGCAATGCGTCCAACTGAACCCCCAGGCTTTTTACCAGTGATGACAGGCTTAACTGCTCACCATCCAGGGTAGGCAACCGGCACTCATCCAACCCAAGGTGACCGGGCCACAGAATCTCCGTCTTCGATGAATTCACCTTCAGCCAGCTGGAACGCAGCCAACCAGTCACGGCCTCAAGGCATTGATGGAAACAATCGGGTATGGTGTCTGGCCTGCCGTCCATTCTCAGCACCAGCTGGGTGTCATCAGCGTACTGATAACACTCCAAACAAAAATCGCGAACCAGCTGGGCCAGCGGACGCATATAGACGTTGAATAATAAAGGGGAAAGGATGGCCCCCTGGGGTACCCCACAACTTAATGGGAGTCTCCCAGAGACCTCCTCCCTCCTCTCCACACGTTGTCCCCGGTCTTGGAGAAAGGAGGCCACCCACTTAATAGTACGTGATCTACCGTATCAAATGCTGCCGAGAGATCTAACAACACAAGCAGGGCTGACCCGCCATGGTCCAGCAAATGAACAAATATGGAGCACAAAGAAGTCCATTTTTATTTTTAAAAATACACAGAAACCATGAGAGAGTATTCCCCTTCTTCCTCCTCTCATTTCTTACCTGTAGAGCAGGTAAGAAAGAGTTGTTGAAATGTGCCTTCACATGGTTTTCTGGGACTGAGAATGTATGACTCCCTCAAGGTGGCTCAATGGGGTTCCACGGCCATGTTGGGAATTGAACCCTGGTCTACAGAGTTGTAATCCATTGCTTAAACCAGTACTCCATGCTGACTCTCAAGGTGGCTTTCAAACCAGGGTGGTTTACAAAAATTAAAATGGATAGCAGCTAAAACATCACAGAAAAGTTAAAATATAATTAAACTCACAACAGAATTAAAAGCAGTTGAAAGCATGACCACTGCAACATAGGTGAAAACAGAAGAAAGCTAACATTCACTATGTGCCAAGTTTCTGAACGTGATTGATTTTAATATTCTTAGGTAGCTTAATGTTCTTAGTGTTCTTGAAGTATTGTCATCTTAGGTTGATGAAAATGCTTCAAAGAGCATCACAGAACACTTCAACTGGTGTGTTGGTGATAAATGTGTGTTCGTTTAATTTTAGTTCTTGAGCTGGGGTTTACTTGGCACATAGTGTAGATTTAAAATAATGTATACTATCCAAACTGAATATCCTGTTTTCCAATTAATGCTACAACCAAAAAGGCACATGTATCTGAATTCTAAAATATATTTGATTGGGTTGAGCATTTACATTTTTCTCATGTTA
Organism: Anolis apletophallus; assembly: GCA_030556195.1. Taxonomy (NCBI): domain Eukaryota; kingdom Metazoa; phylum Chordata; class Lepidosauria; order Squamata; family Anolidae; genus Anolis; species Anolis apletophallus. The sequence goes on from JARBWK010000010.1 coordinate 74,912,102, forward strand.
CATAAACAGAGGGAGAAAGAGGGTGTGTGAAAGACTGCATGCTTTATATCAGAAAGGCACCCAATGCTGTCATTTTTCTTCAGCGATCACATAGCATGGCATTTTTTATGTTTAGGGGAATTTGCAATGATCCACGGCAGCTGGAAACTAGTTGGGGCTTTGTTACTTACTCAGATTGATGTTTCTTCTTGCAGTGTGAGATTCTTGTTAGACTGGTGTCCCTAATTTGCCTATTCTCAAAAAGAATCCATTGATATAACAACAAAGTTTTTTTTAACATTAATCATAGAAATTAGCAAGGTGCAGCTGTCAGATCCAGTGGAGTGCATCTGACTCAAGTTTCTAGGATAACGTTGTGCAGCAGAGCTTTCCAGCTTTCAGCACAAACTGCTGAAAGACAAGAAAGTGGAAGGTAAGGGAGGAGCGAGGGATCTCTCTGGCTGTGTGTTGTCAGCATTGCTGCCTTTTGGAATCCCATCAAGTTGGAGACATGCTTGGAGGAACTTGGGAATGGCATCTCAGAAGCAGCAATATTGCTAGGAGGATTCAACTCGGCTTATGCAGGTCAACAGAGTTGAACAGGTCATCCCTACCTGCCAGAGCTCATAAATTTGTGTCAGGAGAACTAGCACTTTCAAGTATTGCTTAAGTCATCCATCCTGTCAGAAACTGCAGACAAGAGAGAAATGAGCTGGCAAAACACTTATGTAATAGTTTGCAGTGGTTCTCAACCTGTGGGTTCCCAGATTTTTTGGACTTCAACTCCCAGACATCCTAACAGCTGGTAAACTGGCTGGGATTTCTGGGAGTTGTAGGCCAAAACACCTGGGGACCTACAGGTTGAGAACCACTAGTTTAAAGATTTATTGTTGAACAAATGAAGCCTTAGGGGCTTGAATATGGGATGCAGACATTTTGCATTGGCACACATTGGTTTGAAATCAGATTTCAGTCTTGTGAAGTGTACACAGTCTAGGACCATAAGCTAGAGAGTAGTTCCATTGTGTATGAGGTTGATTTAAATCTCATGAGAGCAATTAATGCAAATTAGATTCTTCATTGCCTCATGGATATTGAACATCTAGGTTCTGTGCTAGATTGGAACTTAAAACTGGTGCCACTGTCACAGTGTGTAATTATGGAGACCGAAGACTGGATCACTGCTTCATGTACATCACTTGATCACTCATTTACTGGGAATCCACAGCTGGAAGGTTTATTTATTTATTTATTTATTATTTCGACTTGTATACCATCCTTTCCATTTGGCTCAGGACGGTTTACATCATATCGAACAACAAACAAGGCACATAAAAACAGTAAAAATAGAAACAATTTCCACAATAGTCTGCTGACCAAGGATGGTTATAGGTTGAAAGCCTGCCGGAACAGTGCCGTTTTGCACGCTTTCCGGAAAGCCGGCAGCTCACTGATTACTCACACTTCCGGGGGTAAACTATTCCACAAGCATGGTGCTGCCACAGAGAAGGTTCTCTGTCTAGTTGGCAACAGACAAATAGTTTGCAAGGGCGGAATCTGTAGGAGGTTGAGGTCTTCTGAACAGAGCGATCTCTGGGGAACATATGGGAGTAGACGGTCCCTTAGGTACACCGGCCTCAGACCATGCAAGGCCTTAAAGGTCAAACCCAACACTTTGAAGATTGGTTACCAGTGCAGTCACTTGCAAGGTTGGAGTGATATGAGCCCTGGCTGGTACTCCAGCCAAGAGTCTTGCTGCAGCATTCTGTACCAGTTTGAGCTTCCGGATGACTGCCAAAGGAAGACCAATGTAAAGGGTGTTACAGTAGTCTAGCCTCGAGATGACCGCTGCCTGGATTACTGTGGCTAGGTCATTTCCGGAGAGGTAGGGCGCCAGCTGCCTGGCTTGGCGCAGATGGTAAAAGGCAGATCTGAGCCTCCATTGTCAACAGTGGGTCCTACTGGACCTCCAAGCTCTTTACTAAGGACGACGGGCGGAAAGCCTCGCTGTCTAAAACCAGCAGCTGGAGCTCACACCCGCCCGGGTGACCCAGCCAAAGGATCTCCGTCTTTGACGGGTTCACTCTCAACCGACTAGCTCGTAGCCAACCAGTCACCGCTTCAAGGCATTGTTGGAAACAATGAACTAACTCCACTGAATGCATTGGGTTCTAATGCAGTATAGATCTTTTTTTTGTAATAGGTGTTTCAGTCTATGATATATCATTCACAGAAGTATATTGCTGTGTTCATTGAATGGAAGAAATGATATGTGAATCTACCACAAGTGTTTCTGCATATCAGAACATTCAATTCTATTAACTTTGGTGATGTAACTTCTTTCCTTTATCAAGATGTTGCAATGATGAATACAAATTTCAGCACTGAGTCAGTCTAGTTATTTGTCTAAGCCAGTAGACAACCTTGGAACAAAAAACACTTTTTGAGTTGATTCCAGGAAATGTGGATTCTTTCATAGAGGCAAAGATCCATTCTGTTGTAGAACAAGAGACATTTGCATATATAATGCATGTAAAAGATCGTGCTGGGTACATGGGTGCTGAGTAAATATGAAAAATTGTCACTGTATACCCCACCCCCCAAATGAATTGGATACCTATGCAGTTGTATATGTTCAGTGCATCCTTTATATGTGTGGTAAGAGCAGATGGATAGTTGCCACTATGCATATTAAACCTAGAATGCTTGAAGCATGTACTGTACATACTTTTTGGAGTTTTTTTGTTTGCAGTCATAGAATTATATCTTAGAGGGGTATGTTTGGGCCAATGTCTGACATAGTTTTCTAAAGTATGCACAAAAGGAAAAAGGGGCAGAAAATGTAATGTTCCTTGGTTTCATAAATCCATTAAAATATTCTGGGCAACCCAAGGAAATACAAGTTAATCAATGAGAAAATCTAGCGCTGAACTGAATGTTTTCCCAGTTCATGCTTTTCCTCATTGATTTAATGAATGATTTAAGGAGTCAGGCAATTAACCTTGGCGATGTCCCTTAATTTCCCCCTTAGGGCTATATTAAAGGAACTCGGTAAACATTGAGGGATGTCCGACATTGTTTTTGATATTCTTCAGAAGACCTATGAAGATGCATTTAATCTTACTGACTCACCCCTATGAGTGCCTTGAGGCAAACTTTTTCAGTGTGACTAATTTTAATATTTCATTTTGTTCCAACTCTGTTGTTGTTTTAGTTGTTAAGGTTGTGTAAAATCTCCTAAAGGCACCAGATTCTACCTCATTTTAGAAGCTAAGCAGGGTCATCCCTGATTGGGCGGAAGATCACCAACAATTACCAGGCTAGATTTGAGGGGAGGAACTGGCAAAACCACCTCTCCATATTTCTTGCCTAAGAATAGCCTATGGAATTGATGGGGTTGCTATAAGTTAACAGGCAACTTGAAGGCACATGCGCACACACAATCGTATGGCACTGGGACAGTATCTCATCTCAGTCAACCACCCCTCTTGGAATTCTTTGACAAAGCTCTGAGTCCGGGGCTCTGCGAGGTTTTCTATGATGGGCTCTTCCATCAGGTTAGATCTGTGGCCTTAGAAAGGGGTGGGAAGTATGTCAGGCTCTACAGACAGAAGAAGTGGATATGGATTCATTGCCTTCAATGCACTCTCACATCTCAACCACACCCCCAACATGGAGGAAATTTAAACTAGACCCAAGACTAGTTTTATGAATTTCCTTCTACTGTTTTCAGTGTTAAGGCAAGGATATGGTGTCAGGGTTGAACCTGTGAAGATGGGGTAAAGATAAGCAAGCATTTTCTACAGTACTTTAAAAAAAATTGATGGCTCTTAAGATTGTATCAGCCAGTTTTTCTGCCTCCGGATCCATAAGATTGCTCCTTAGAGTATTCACTATATTTCAATTCTAGCTTTTTATTAATTGCCTAATTTATAAAATAGTGTAACTGAGGCCTCATCTACACTGACCATTGAATGCAATCCAAAGCTAGCTTCAAACTGCAGAGGCCAGTCAAACTCCCACAAAGTGCACCAGGTTCTGTGGTTTGTGCAATCACCATTCAGGCCCCAAACTGGTTCCAGAATTTCCTATGTAATCATCTGCAGAGTGAAGCCACTGTCTTCAATATCAGTTCGAAATGGCATTAAATGGTCAATGTAGATATAATTCAGATATCCCTTTGTGCTTAGTTTCATCACACTAGAGAAAAGATCCACTTAAAATCCAGTTTCTGCCTCCTGCAGAATTCTGGGGTTTGTAGTATAGGGAGAAGCCTTTAACAGCCTCACTAAACAACAAACCCCAGAATTCTGAAGAAGGCAAAATCCGGATCTAAGTTGATTTTTTTCTCTAGTGCGATTGAAAAAAATCCACCCAAAACCCGTTTTTTGCCTCCTGAAGAAATTAGAATAATTTAAATGAATAAAGCACATAACCCGTCAATCGTACCGTTTCTCTGGATGTACATAACTCCTCGAAGACTTTGTTTTTGTATTGTTGAAGGCTTTCATGTCTAGAATCACTGTGTTCTTGTAGGTTTTTTGGGCTATATGGTCATGTTCTAGAAGCATTCTCTCCTGACGTTTTGCCTGTATCTATGGTAAGCATCCTCAGAGGTTGTGAGATCTGACAACCTCTGAGAATGCTTGCCATAGATGCAGGCGAAATGTCTTTTTTGTTGTTGTTGTGCTGGCTTTTTTCCTCTTGCTGTGATCAGTAATGGAGGAAAATTATTATTTTTTCATTCTATAGCATTGGATATAGCTACAGAAGGAAAATGTGATGGTGCAAATGAAGCCATTTGGAACGAGGGCAATGGTTTTCCTGGGAATTCTAGTCCAAGGGCAGATTCCTTTGATGAACAAAATGAAACAATATGTTCATTAGCCAACCAAAGTGCATAAAATACATCATTCAGGTTTTTTTAAAAAAGTTCTATTGGCTTCTTCATCAGGGAAAGTTGTCAAATAACCAAACAAGAAAAAAGGGTGGGGGGGGGGGCAGAGGCATCAAGGTTGGAGTCACAAGCCTACATTTTGTATCAGATGTTCTCTCTGTTGTAGTCCACTTGGTCTGAAGGCATCTTAATTCAGGCAGAGGCCAATCCCTTCTTAGCCATATGGGGATTGAGACAACTGCTGCTAATGAAGTTAATTTTTTGCTATCTTTTGTTTCAAGGTATCTTTTCTATTGCTTTGTATTGTTTCAACATCTTACTATTGATTTTACCCTACAGTTCCTTGAGATCTTTTTGTGGAGGGTAGGACAGAAATATTTTAGTATAGGGCAGGATAGAATTATTTTAATAAAATGGATTAACAGAAACAATAAAATAGTAAGTAGTATTGGAAAATAAACTGGAATGGTCATTCTGTGTTATTCTGTTTCTAATAACACCAATTCATTGTTTGGCTGTCACATAAGAAACAAGAGGCTGTCAACATGCTAGAATTATTACTAATATCAGAGGAAGCATGTTAGTTTGCTATTAAGACAAATGTTTGGCCAGTTTAGACTTTGTCTCAAGTGGAATTGCTTGCTTTAATTGGTGGAGTACTAATAAAGCACAAGTGAAAGCAATGACTTTCCAAAAAATACATGATAGATGGAACAGCAGACTTTAATGGTTCAAGTCAAAAATAATGACAAAACCTCAACTATAATTGTGAAAGTCAAAGTAAATAGCATATAATTGTAAGTGGTAAAGTAGCTTTAATAAATCACTGGTTTTAATTAAGAATTAAAATGCATGCTGAAATCACAGCTATTGATATTGCATATCACAGCTGCTTAGAGTCACATATAATTAACAAACTAGGCTGCTGTCATGTTCCCACTTACCTGGGAGTGAACCTGCTTGAATTTGGTAAGACATATTTCTGAGGGGGTAAGCATAATATTTCATTGTGGCAAGGAATAACCTTTTTGCTGCTCTCTCCCTGGTTGTGGGAGATTATTTGGGGGCAGCTCAGGATGAGCTTTCCTCCTCTCTCTCTCTCTCGAGTTTGCAAAAGGAATGCGAAAGAGCGAAGTTTTCTATAGGGACAGATCTAGAGAAATGGACTGATCTCAGATTTTGAATTAATGAATAGTGGATTATGAATTCATGAATGCCAAATAGTAAATTATACCCTTGTTAATATTGTATGATAAATTCACTACTGCCAGAGTGGTGGCAACCTCTTACAAAAGCATATTCAGGATTTAATTGCAGGATGCCATTAAATCTGCCTCATGGAAAATGTGAAATATCTTCCGCCAAAACATGTGGATACATAAACTGGCTTTGCTTCCCACTTCTAGGTGATTTCAGGAACACTCTTTGTTCCTCTGGAAATTTCTGTTATGCACGCATCCAATGTAATTGTGTTTGCTTTACATTTTTTTAAGTTGCCTTTTTGGAAGGTCCTATTGATGCAGTGGGTAAAACTACTGAGCTGCTGAACTTGCTGATCAAAAGGTCAGTGGTTCGAATCTGGGGAGTGGGGTAAGCTACCACTGTTAGCCCCAGCTATTGCCAACCTATCAGTTCAAAAACATGCAAATGTGAATAGATCAATAGCTACCACTTCGTCAGGAAGGTAACGACACTCCAAGCAGTCATGCTGGCCAAATGACCTTCGAATTTTGACTGAATTATGAGGCCATAAAAGAACGCCAGGAATGCTGAGGAATGCGGAAGGAACAACAAGGGATGCTGGAACGCTGAGAGATGAGGAGTGCGTCAACTCCCCCTGGTGGCCAGAGTTTGCCTCTGTTCATCTATATGTGTGTATGTGGAAACAGCAGGGAATGTCTGCTAAGTATGTGTACCTGTAATCCGCTCTGAGTCCCCTTCATGGTGAGAAGAGCGGAATATAAATTAAGTGTATTATTATTCAAGGCATCTATGAACAACTCCGGTTCTTCAGCTTAGAAATGGAGATGAGCACCAACCCCCAGAGTAGGACTTGACGAGACTCCATGTCGAGGGAAATCCTTTACCTTTACCTATTGATCAATATGGAACTCAGCATGTCGAACTTGCCTCTTTTGTTTATCTTTTCTACTTGATTTTTTTCATGTGAAATAAACAATGATAGCCAACAAGTATAGCATTTTTTATTAGAGCGATAAGGTCACTTCGCAATGAAAGATGGTTCATGGTTAGCAGTTTGTGAACTTCCAAGATGTTGACCAATGTTGCCTTTTTTGCTTGGGAAATTTGTGCCACTACTTGGTAGTGTAAAACTATTTTCCAAAGCAAAATCTATATGTTCTGCCTCCGGCTACCTAAATGCCCCTGCATAGGTCATACCTCTGTGTAGAAACTGTCAGAATTTCTTCTTTTTCACTAAGAGTGCTTTCAAGGTCTGCTAGGCAACAATAGATTTTCAATGTGGCTCCTTTCTTGCTCTCAAAGCAGCTAATGGGAAATCTGAATGCTATATTGAGGTGCCATTAAAAAAGGATGAAGTTTGCCACGGTGTATCATTTCTTTCAAGAACATTTATTGCTTGGCCTTGAGCAGAAATTGTTAACTGATAGCAGATATTCATATAACTATTGTTATCTACCATCCAGATCTAGGAGATTGCAAGCAGTGGGCAATTGTAAGATTAAAAATATGGCTAGGATGGGATAAAAACAAACACACACACACACACACACACACACACACACTTGTTATTAAAACACTCAGCTAAATTTACTAAAGGTTCATGCATAGCTAATAGACAGTTCCATACAATCCATTTAAGTCTGGATGCCTAAACTGTATAAGTTCTGCTTGCTACTTCTGAACTCCTATTGTGTGGCAGGTGGCTTCTGAATCAAGTCAGCAGGGGCAGTCTAAGGTAATTTTAAATGGTAAGCGAACATTATTTTGACGCCCCCCCCCCCCAAACTGACTCAGGCGCTTGGGTCCAAAGTTTGCCCATGCCTGACATATAGGGAGGGACACTCTGCACCACTGCTTCTTAAATGGTGGGGTCCTCTTTGCTCAACGTTGGGGTCAGGAATGAAAAGTCCATTAATTAAGGCGACTGAATACCAACCAATGGCACGAATCTGCTAGGGACAACGTGCAGTGTTGACAGCGGACTCTGCAGAAAATCATGCTTCCAGGGGAAGGAAAAACAGCCTGTTTCACAAGCTTTGCAGATGTGGAATTGTTCTCAGTCACCGTTTGGTGATTTGCCTATATACCTGGGATCCTGCACAGATCTCCCAGGAGGAAAAGGGTGGCGAGCGAGGGGGAGAGAAGTTGAAGCAGCCCTGCTTGTAGATCATGGAAAGGAGGCTTGTGTTGTGTTGTGTCGGGGGCTGGTGTGTCCGTCATGAGACCCCCTTTGGGGCCCCTTGATGGGCCTCCTCTTCGCCGCCCTCTCCTGCCTTCCTTCCTCGCGCGGCGCTTGTCGCCCTTCCCCTTGGCGGGGCCTCTGCGCTCTCGGTCTACTTGGGACAAGAAGAGCCGCCTGCCATTGGTGAGCGGGGCTAGCGAGGGTGAGGAGGAGCGCCCCGAGGAGGAGGAGGAGGAGGGCTGGCTGAGCCACAGTGAGACTCTCTCCTCCTTGGCAGCCTGGCCCCGGGCCGAGGTGGAGAGAGGGAGCGCGAGCCACGTCCCTCGAAGCCTGGCTGCCCCAGGACTTGGAGAAGGAGAAAGAAGGAGGAGAGCTTGTTGTCAGGCCGGACGCTGTCTGGCGGGCGGGGGAATTCTTCCTTTACCAGATGGCGCTCCATGCGGCGGCGTCCTTGGCCTACCAGTAGGACCGCCCCTGCAAATCAGAACCATGTTCTCATTTGCCTTCCCCTCCAGTTAATGGTAGCTGGTGGCTTCTGTGATAGAGATGTGGTAAAACTATTCTGTGTTGCATTCCAATTAGTATAATCACTGTACTAATGTTTATTTATTTATTTATTTACTGTATTTACTGTATTTCTAACCAGCCGTTCTCAACTCAGTGCGGCTTACAAGGCACAATTAGATGCCGGCAACAATACACAATATAAAACACTAATACAACAAGATTAAAACATCAACATTAAAACATTAGCTATTCAGTTCATTTAAAATTATATCTATACAATGCACATTCAAATAATCAATCAATGGCGGAAGCCGTGTTTCATGCCCGTCGTTAAAACAGTCAATTCCAAATAAAGTGCTGCAGTTACTGTGCGAAGGCCTGGTCCTACAACCACAATTTTGCTTTCTTCCTGAAAGCTAGGAGGGATGGGGTTGATCGTATTTTGCTTGGAAGCGCATTCCACAGGCGGGGGCCACAGCCGAGAAGGCCCTGTCTCCCGTCCCCGCCAGCCGCAGTTCTGTTATTCATACAATGAAGGTACCACTTGTAAAATTTGAAAATAAAATAAAGACATTGTTTTTCTAACAGAAGAGAATACATCTCTAGATCTTCCAGCACAACTCTATGGTCAACTTCCATTAGAAGGTGATTACAGAATCACATCGGAGGTCCTAGAGATTCCCACAGAGGTGTTCTTTCAGGTAAATACACAGTCAGTGAGGGAAGGAATGTGTTCAAACAATGTTCAAATTTTGAAAATATGCATAAAATCCCACACATTTTAAAATTTTAAAACCAGAGAGACTTTGTATTGTCGAAGGCTTTCGTGGCTGGAATCACTGGGTTATTGTAGGCTTTTCGGGCTGTATGGCCATGTTCTAGAAGCATTCTCTCCTAACGTTTCACCTGCATCTGTGGCAGGCATCCTCAGAGGTTATGAGGTCTTTTCCTTTCAAAATCAATGCATCCCCCCAAGTCTTCCCTTCTGCACCAACCATATTTTAGTGAAGTTTGTGAAACTATACTTGTCGAGTGAACCATCTCTAACTCACAGGCACTTAGATCACAAATCAAGCACGTAGAGTGTAAAGTTGATCTCAAATGCTTCATGTCCTCTTTCTGGACCATTAGCTGTCAGATGGAGCTCTCCTACTGTTTACTGTTGGAGAGTAGAGACAATTCAGACATCAAGAAGTGGCTGGTCTCAGTTTGGAAAAGAGAAAAAACAAGAACATGCTTACATATTGCTTATAGATGGAACACATCCTCCTTCCCCTTCCCCTTCGAGTCTAAACCAGCTACATCCTTGCTGTCTGCATTGTCTCTTCCTTCCTCTCCTCACAAGTAAACAACAGCAATGGTTCCTCCTCCTGAATTGAAAGCTGCCAAAGGAAGAAGTTTCAGATAAGTTTCAAAGACCCAAAGAATGGTATCTCATCCCCAAAGAGACATATGTGCACACATGCCAATAAGTGTGGAACTATGGAATACCTTTTTGAGCTAGTCATCTTCTTGTCATCTAGTAATACTTTCCCTCGGCACAGAGAGAATAAATGTCACTCTCCCTTTCCCCCATGTGGTTAACATTGATACAGCTTTTTGGAGTCAGAATTCACACATTCTCCACATCATCACATCTCAGCATGGGAAGACTCAGAATCGAAGTGTCAGCACATGGTGAAAAGGTGGAGGCCAATGCTAATGTGCAATTTTGACCTTTAAAAGAATCAATATACACAGTGTGCCACATCCTATACATCTTAACTGTCGGTTACAGTGACCTACTATATATTTGGTCTTTTTTTCTATATTAGGAAAATAATGTTGCGGTGGGCCCTTGGTATCTGCTGTGGTTTTGTTCCAGGGTCCTCTGTGGATACCAAAATTGGCAGATGCTCAAGTTCTATTATGTGCAATGGCCTAGTAGAATGATATCCTTGTATAAAGTTGCAAAAACAATATTTTTAAGTGGTGACTAGTTGAATCTGTGGATGCAGAATCCATGGATATGGAGAGCCAACTATATATAAAAACGCATCCACAGAGTAATTCTGAAAGAGCTTTGAAATCTTGGATCAGTAGAAACAACTTCTCTCTAAATATGAACTATTTTCAAGTATGGCTGTCTACATTTCCATTAAAAGTAGATTGTGCCCTATGTATCTAAACTGTCATGGATCACTGAGTACACACAACAAAAGTCACATGGTGAAGAGCTTTAGCCAGCCACGTTGCTTCCTGGTCTGTCCACTGAGTACTGGGATGTAATAAGCTATGCATTAACTTTATAACTCAGTGCCAGGCTGAGGATCCAAGGGGAGACTTGGCTGATTATTGAAATGAATTAGCGGTGATGAAATATTTAGCCCTTAAACAACAAATTTAATATGGTGAATTGCATTTTATTTATTAATGGCACTAGCAATGATATTTGGAGAAGGTTTATGCTGAACTGTGCTGTTGTGGTATTACAAAATATGGTAATTACTCTAATATTTTTGATGAATTATTAATAAATACTTGGCCTAGGAGAATACCTATGGAACACATATTTTGAAAACAACTATTTTTGTGTGGGAAGGGCATTGCTGTGATTAGTAGTTTTCTCAGTTGCTTTTGCTCTCTGCACTTGTTTATACAATAATACGTGTGGATGTAGGTTGTGTTGCCTGCATCATGCATCTCTTAGAAATGTTATTGTTGTTGTTGCTGCCATCAAGTCAACCTTGCCTTAAGGTGACCCCATGAATGAGAGACATCTAAGTCACCCTGCTCAGGTCTTGCATCAACTATCTTTTCATGTTGCCTTCTATCCTACCAACCATTATTGTCTTTTCTAGTGAGTCATGTTTTTTCATAGTATAGACAAAATACATTTTTATCAGCATAGCCATCTCGATTGCTAGGCAGAGTTCAGGCTTGATTTGCTCTGGGACCCATTTATTTGTCTTTTTTTGCAGTCTATGCTATCTGCAGAAGTCTTCTCCAGCACCACATTTCAAATAAATTCATTGTCTTCCTATCTACTTCCTTCACTATCCACCTTCACTATCCACTTTCACAACCATGTGGAAACTGAAAATACGATAACATGGAAAATCCTAACTTTAATACTCAATGATATACTATGGCACTTCAGGAACTTGTCTAGTTTCTTCATAATTTCCCTTCCCAATCCAAGTATTCTGAATTTTTGGCTGCATTCTCAATTTTGATTAAGAACTGCACCAAGGTATGGAAGATATTGAACTATTGCAATATCTTCATTGTCTTTATAAAGTTATGTAAATCATCTGCGCCCATAATTTTTATTTTCTTAATGTTCAGTTGTTTACCCACTTATGCTGTTTCTCCATTGACTTAATTAAGTATTTTTTCCAAGTCTTTGCTATGTTCTACTTATAGTATGGCAACATCCACATATTTTAAATTGTTGATTTTCCTTCCTCCAGTTTTGACACCTCCTTCCTCCAAGTCTCATTCTGTTTTACAAAAAGGGTGATTAAATCCTCCTTACCAATTCCAGGTCTCCCTATTCTGTCCTGATGGTAGCCTCATGTCTTGATTACAGGTTATACATCAGAACAATCAGATATTATGGTACACATATTTTGTAAAAGAGTAGGCCAATGCTTTTTATGAACTATACAAATGTGTCACTATAATTTATAAAGCACAGGCTGGTTTTTTAAAATAGTGAGCTCGATCATGCAATGTATACTTGCAGTATGACCCCTAGTGCCTCCTCCTTTCCTAAACCTATCTTGGACAGATAACATTTGTCACTCCATATATGATCAAAGTCTTTATTGGATAATTTAGGGCATCGTGTTGCTTGCATTGGAAATTAATGTAGTGATCCTGTGCTACTGCAACCTTGGTGTCTACTCGGTTGGGGACAGGAATGTATATTAAGCATTTCCATTGGGGCATTGTTCTGTTTGTGGGTCATTGTATTGTTTTTCATAGCTGTTGAAAGATTTTAGTTAGATTAAAATAAGCAGATAATGAAATTGCATCCTATTATTCAAAACACTGGGTATATTCTCATAGCTACTGCCTCTTTGCCTCTCCCCTAATTTCAGGTTACATTTTGCTAGAGAGCTGTGTCAGAAACTGCTGTCAAAATTGCCATAACGATATCTACTAGGAAAATGTATTATTTGTTTAATTCTCTCTGTGCACAAACTATTTTAACCAAGAATTGATGGGAAGCCGAATTTCATAGCTTGTACTGAAATAACTGGCTAGAACTTTTGCTGATCTAAGGGCCTCATCACATTGATGAGGTCCTCTGGATTGATTCACCGGCCTCTTTGGCAGCTGAGCAATCCTTGTGCCCTGCCTCGCTGGCAATTGATGCTTACCCATCATACATGGGGAAGCGTCATTGCATGGCTTCACCTGTGGTAGCCCTGTTGTTCCTAATGGAACATGACGACGCTCCCGTGTTGGTGCCGCAGTGTCATAGGATACTGCTGCTCCAGTTGAGCCCCAAAGCCCTGCTGAAAGTGAGGCTACATTGTGTGATGGTGATGTGGGTCTCCGTGGCTCAATTGAGGCAGCATTCTAGGACAGTGTTTCCCAACCTTTTTTGAGCCAAGGCACACTTTTAATATTTAAAAAATCCTGGGGCACACCACCAACCAAAATGACACTAAATGACACTGTAACACAGTAACACATATAGTTAACTGACCTTGAGTTTTGGAGTTGAAGTTCACCTATATCCAGAGAGCACTCTGGACTCAAACAATGTTGGATCAGGACCAAACTTGGCATGAATACCCAATATGCCCAAAAGTGAACACAGATGGAGTTTGGGGAAAATAGACAAGGAGCCGGAGGGAGGCTGAGAGCGGTTCGCGTGCACCGAAGCGGAGGGTGAGGAGGGAGAGATGGGGCCCTGCGGGGAGTTGTTCTCCCGGTTTGCGGCTCCACCAGGCTTGATGGAGCCACGAACCAGGAGAAAGGCTCCTCACAAGGAAATGGAGGAGATGTATCTCGGGCCCTGGCTGCTTCCAAACCGTGGTTTGGAAGCAGCCAGGGCCCGAGATTTGCTCCGTTTCACCAGGTCTCCCTCACAAGTGGTTTGGCCGGCTCGCATCTCCTGCTGGGACTCAGCGGAAGATGCAAGACGGCCAAACTCGGCTCCGAGGCTCTCCGAGCTGCCCAGCCCCTCCCTGGCAGCTGGGATGGGCTGGCTGGCGTGCAGAGGGGAAACGGCCGAAGGATTTGCTCCGTTTCCCCAGGTCTCCTTCACAAGCGGAGGGAGACCTGGGAAAACGGAGGAGATGCATCTCGGGCCCTGACTGCTTCCAAACCATGGCAGCCAGGGCCCGTGATTTGTTCCATTTCACCAGGTCTCCCTCACAAGCGGTTTGGCCAGCTTGCGTCTCCCGCTGGGGCACAGCAGAAGACGCGAGATGGCCAAACCCGGCTCCCCGAGGTGCCCAGGCCCTCCCTGGCAGCTGGGATGGGCCGGATGGCTGGTGCGCAGAGGGGAAAAGGCTGAAGGAGGCGGCACCCCAGCCCCTTCTTCTTCTTCGCTGCTGCTGCCCGGCCCTTCCTCCTCCTCCCCCCCCAAGCAGCAGCAGCAGGCAGGAGGGGGAAGAAAGAGGAGGGGAGAGACCTTTTTGCGGCACAACAGATGATCCGTCATGGAACAGTAGTGTGCACAGCGGTTGGGAAACACTGTCCTAGGACACTGAAATTTCCTCGTTCGGTGAGGTTGACAGCATGAGCATAAAAGAGGAGCCCTTCTTCAGTGTGGAAGATAAAACACGAAAGGAGTGACAAGCCATATAAATTATGAATGAAGCATTGATAGCTAATAAAGACTTGCCAACAAGCAACTGGCAACCAACTTCAGAAGGATGTTTTCTTGTCTTTGGCTTTTCACGCTCCAGGCAATTGTATGAGTCAGGTGATAAGGAAATGCTGTTTGTTTACATATACAAACAGTTGTTCTTTTCTATACTCAGATGCTAAGCTACAGATAAGTCCTTGTCTCTAGATTCTATTCCAACACAAGGAAGAAAGTAAGAAAAATACAAGGAATCATTGTGCTTAATGCTAAATATTCTTATAATTAGAGATGGAAATAATATGTATTCACTGATTTAAACTGAATTATAATGCCAGTTATATTTCATTATGTTTTAATGTTTATATATTTGAAAATTTATATTGTACTGAAATGCTTTTAATGTAAGCCACTCTGAGTCTCCTTGTGGAGGGAGAAAGTGAGGCATAAATAAACATAAACAACTTCCAGTTGTGTTATATCAAAACCCTTAATAAAAATTATTTAAAAAAACATAAACATAATAATAAAGAGCATTTAAAATATTTGGAAAATGATCAAAATATTTCTAGGGTGTAATTTATTTATTGTATCAGAAGCAAACCAAAGGTACAGTTGTAATATATTTTAAAACACAAATAAAGTTTTTAAAACTTGGCATTATACTAATTGTCTTTTGAGCAGTAGCTAGCCACTTGGAGTGCCTCTGGTGTTGGTATAAGAAGGTCCTCCATTGTGCATGTGGCAGGGCTCAGACTGCATTATAAAAGGTGGTCTTTTCCACACTTGCATGTCGTGGACTCCACTTTGTGGTCCCATTTTTTAAGGTTGGATTTGCATCTTGTGGTGCCAGAGCGCAGTCTGTCCAGCGCCTTCCAAGTCACCCAGTCTTCTGTGTGCTCAGATATCAGCCACTAGTTGAGGTTCTGGTTTTTAGCCTGCCACTTTTGGACTCTCACTTGCTGAGGTGTTCCTGCAAGTATCTATGTAGAAAACTATTTCTTGATTTAAGGCGTTGGAGTGCTGTCTGATATCCGAACAGGGGATGGGCCAGAGATGTCACTGCCTTGGTCCTTTCATTATTGCACTGCTTCTCAAAGTGGGCAGTACCACCCCCTGGTGGGCGGTGAGGCAATCCAAGGGGGCGGTGGGAGGCTCAGGAGAATTTGGGGGGCAGTGAACCCCTTTAAGTGGGCGGTGAATGATTGGCCATTTAGGAGGGGTTGCGTGGCCCTCTTCTTTGGCCCCGCCCCCTTCGCTTTGACCTGCATATTAGATATTTGGATTAGAATTCATAAGAGTAGCAAAATCATTTATGAAGTAGCAACGAAAATATGGTTGGGGGTCACCACAACATGAGGAACCTTATTTAGGGGTGACGGCATTAGAAAGGCTGAGAACCACTGCATGACTACATATATTTTCATTGTTTGCCACCTAAAGCTTCCAGGAAGGCATATAACCCGAGATCACTACGTTCTGAGGAACAGAATTTGTTACTCGTGCCATCAATCCGCTCCTGTCACCTGTCCACGACTAGGCAGAGAGCTTTCTCTGTGTCGGCCCCGGTATTATGGAATTCGCTTCCTGATGACATCCAAGCGATTCCAGAACTTGTCCCTTTCCGTAAGGCGTGCAAGACTGCCCTGTTCAGACTAGCTTTTGGCTAGCCTGGCCTGCTGAGTGATCTTTGCGCCTACGGTCCTGAGAAACTGTAACCATCCTATTGTCTTCTGTTATTTTGTCCCATGTTTTAATCGTTTTAATCGTTTTATTGTGCGCTGCAAGTTGTTGTACACAGCATATTTTTATTCTGTTATCTGTGATCCGCCCCGAGCCTGCAGGGAGGAGTGGAATATAAGACTGAACAAACAAACAAACAAATAAATAAATAAATATATCTGTTAAATTGCTATTAAATTAAAAAATATTCTAGGGGGGCGGTGAGTACATTTTTTTCTGTAAAGGGGGTGGTAGGACAAAAAAGTTTGGGAACCACTGCATTATTGGCTGCTACTTTCCGACTGATGTCAGGTGGTACAATACCTGCTAAACAGTATAATTTCTCCAGTGGTGTCAGGTGTAGACATCCTATGATAATACGACATGTCTCATTAGTGAAACCCAAATGAGAGGAGTCCTAAGTGTGTAAGAAGCTTCACAATTTAGCAAGTACTCTGAATGAAGAATGCACCTTTGTTTCTTTGTGAAGATATTTGACTTTATTGAACTTGTTTTATGTATAGAAATGTGGTCTTCTGCTATGAAAATGCTGGATAGAAGAACTACACCTTTTTTGCAAAAACAATTTGCAGTTTGAAGCTAGTTTTGAACTGCATTAAATGATCAGTGTAGATAGGACCTCAGTCTACCAGTAACTCTTTCTTTAAAATCAAGGATGGCTCCTTTATTCAAATCATTTCCATGGATGAACTGCCTGATGCCTGTGCAGGGCTCTTTTATGACCAAAATCTGCAGAACCAAAGTAACAAGTACTTTTAAAAGAATTTATTTTCTTGGATTGTTTCCAGACCCATTGCAGTTTTTTCCACTGTTTCCCCCATTCATAGGATTATAACATTGGGTGAGTTAACCTGGTCTGCAATTTTCATTGTTTGCCACCTAAAGCTACCAGGAAGGCAATATCCAATTAATTCTCTTGTCAGACTATCTACTTTTTACTCTCTGGAATGCCTTCTGTGTGTTGCCAGGCAACTGGTATGGAAAGGATAAATGTGTATGTTTGTTAATGCCAACTATTGTCTTTTTTATTCTCAGCTTTTATTTACATTTGACACAGAAAGACAGGGTTTAAGGAAATGTCTCTTCTGACTTTTGCCTTTAAATCTCTTACGGGGCTGCCTTATAGTCCTGCCAGGACATTAGGACAAGCTATCAAGTGTAGGTGCTGGCCCTATGCAGCAATTATGCTGCAGAAAATTGTGACAAGTGTTCTGTTACTTTTCAGATTTTACACATATTGTAAACTAATAATTGCATTACTTATCAAAAGGGAGTAATAGGACTGTAGCAATATTTTTCATTAAAAAGAATTAATATTATCATCACACTTAGATGATGCTTACACTATGCAACACATTTTTGTTCCTGGGTTATAAATGCCATTTCTTAATTGGTTCTATCATAGAAACAAGAAAAAAAAGTTTATTAAACTGCAAAAACTTTGTTTTTAGGGACACCCTGCCACACATTTGGATATAGTTTTTCAACTAATATCTCATCGAGGCTCAACCAAGTCAACATAGTTTGTAGCAGCCACAAAAACAAAGTTTCTGGGGTATAACAACAATTTTCAAAGCAAGTACCAAAAAATTAAACATGTATAATACTTTCAAACCAGGAACAGGATTATTTTCAAATTTTGTTACATAGAGTTATATATTTGTCATTTCCAAAATAGTATTTCAGGTTATTCATTTGTAGAGATTTTGGGGCGTTTTGCATTTTCAACATGCATTGAGGTGACACAATGGGTTAAATCCTTGTGCTGCTGAACTGCTAACCTGAAGGTCAGCAGTTCAAATCCATGGGATGAGGTGAGCTCCTGCTGTTAGCCCTAGCTCTTGTCAACCTAGCAGTATATGCATGCAAATGTGAGTAGATAAATAGGTACCGCTTTGGTGGGGGGAAAGGCAAAAAACAACAACCCCCAAACAGTCTTGCTGGCAACATGACCAGGAGGTAACAACTCAGACTCCTTGGCTTGAAAATGTAGAACACCTCCCTCAGAGCCAGAGTTGAGGACTGCCTACAGAATCCATAAATGAACAATTGTCTGTGTTTGTGTATCTCATTATATGTGACTGCAAGGCACTGAAAGTTTGCTTATGTTTGTTGTAAATGCAGTAATCCAATCTGATTCATCTAGAGGAGAAGGGCAGAATATAAATAAAGTAGATTATTATTATTAGATAAAAAATGGAAAAAAAATGCTTTAAAAGTAATGCATTGTTTCTATACATCTTCAAGTTGTCTGTTAACTCATGGCAGCCTTGGGAATTTCACAGGGTGGTCTCAAGCCAAAAATACTCAGAGGTGTTTTTTCATTGCCTTCCTCTGAAATACAGCCTATATTACAGTGGTTCTCAACCTTGTTTTGACCAGGGACCATTTTGACCAAGGACCACTTAACCAGGGACCACTCTTTAACATTTGGAACAAAAAGAGTTACGAATCAGATTTTGTTCAACTTTAGATTCGGTTTGGTTATTTAGGGTGCTGATTCAGAAAATTGCATTGGATAGACCACATCAGCTCTAGTTTCTGATGCAGAACATATGCCATTCAGTAGTTGCCATCTGCTCGCTCACAGAAAACTTCCCTTGACCCGACAATATGTGACAACTACAGACCAATTTCCAACCTCCCTTTTCTGGGCAAGGTTCTGGAGTGGGTGGTTGCCTCTCAGCTTCAGGGATTCCTCGGTGACACCGATTTTCTAGATCATTCACAGTCTGGCTTTCTGCCGGGGCACAGTACTGAGATGGCTTTGGTCACCTTGGTGGATTACCTCAGCAGGGAAATGGACAGGGGGAGTGTGACCCTGCTCATTATCTTGGATATCTCAGCGGCTTTCGATACCATCGACCATGGTATCCTTCTGGGGAGACTCACTAAGATGGGACTCGAGGGCATGGTTTTACTGTGGCTCCAGTCCTTCCTGGAAGGTCGTTTCTAGTCGGTGTAGCTGGGGAACTCTTGTTCGAACCGCTGGCCATTGACCTGTGGGGTCCCACAAGAATTTATTCTGTCCCTCATGCTATTTAACATCTACATGAAAATGCTGGGAGAGGTCAACTGGAGTTTTGGAGTATGGTGCCATCTCTACACAGATGACATCAGATTCCGAGGAAGCCCCGCAGATACTGGACCAGTGCCTGGCTGCTGTGACAATCTGGATGAGGACGAACAAGCTGAGGATCAATCCTGACAAAGACAGAGGTTCTCCAGGTCAGTCGCCCATCTGACTGGGGTATTGAGTGGCAACCTGTGCTGGACAGGGTTGTACTCCCCCTGAAGTCACAGGCCCGCAGTTTGGGGGTCCTCCTGGACTCAGCGCTGACGCTTGATGCACAGGTGTCGGTGGTGGCCGGGAGAGCCTTTGCACAATTAAAACTTGTGCACCAACTGCGACCGTACCTCGTGAAGTCTGACTTGACCATGGCGGTCCATGCCTTAGTTACCTCTAGAATGGGCTACTGCAATGCACTCTATGTGGGGCTACCCTTGAAGACGGCCCGGAAATTACAACTAGTCCAACACTCGGCAGCCAGATTAATAACTGGGGCGATTTACAGAGAGCGGTCTACCCTTTTGATTAAGGAGCTTCATTGGCTGTCGTTCATCTTCCGGTCCCAATTCAAGGTGCAAATTATCACCTATAAACCCCCAAACGGTTTGTGACCCACCTACCTTTGTGGTGAATCAGCCTGGGCCCTTCAATCTTCGGGGGAGGTCCTTCTTTCGTCCCTGCCAATTTCACAGGCTCGTTTGGTGGGCACAAATGAGAGACCCTTTTTCTCTGTGGCCCCCTGGCTCTGGAACTCTCTACCCAAAGAGAATAGGAAAGCCCCTACTTTAGAAACCTTTAAAAAGAACCTTAAAATCTGGCTCTTCCACTGCGCTTTTGGTGAGTAGGCACACAACCTCACACTACTGTTTTCCCCAACATTTCTGTCACTGGAGTATACGTCCGTCTGTCCCCCCTTCATGGAAAGTTTGGCTCTACAACCCCGTTTACTTGAGCTCTCCTTTACGTAATTTGTTCCTCCTTATCTCAAACCTGAGTTTTTAACTTTTTATCTTGCACATGCAGCCCGCCCATTGTCTTCGTGATTGTGTTTATTGTAATTTTATACTGCTTAATGTATTCCTGTGTTGTTATGTAATTATGATGCTGCTATTTGTTGCTTAGTGTATTTGGTTTTTATTTTGCTGTTTGGGCTTGGCCCCATTTAAGCTGCCCTGAGTCCCCGTTGGGGGAGATGGTGGTGGGGTATAAATAAAGATTACTATTATTATTATATTTAATAATCTAGAGCTGATGTGGTAGTATTACTCTTTCCTGGGTCATCAGCCTCTTCCCTCCCAACATCCTCGTTGCCTTGGCACTTTAAGAGGGTTTTGCGAGACCAGTCACTCTCAGTACCGTGTGGTTTTGAGACAATGATGTAGTAATGGTAAGGCCGCAGACCATAATTTCATTCTTGTGAACCACTGGTAGTCCTTGGATCACAGGCTGGGAACTACTGCGATAGTACCTCATATTCTATGGCAGGGCCCCATCCAAGTACTAACCAGGTCCGACTCTGCCTTCTCTGTGAGATCTGATTAAATCTGGTGGCTTCATGTTATTTAATGGTGTGCTATTAACATGGAACTCTTCAAATAATGAGTGATGAGCAATGCCAGGAAGGCTTTAAAAATGAATAAGCACTAACAAATGGCTTTTTAAAACAATGTTCCAAATAAACTGAAGAGCGAGTACATTACAAACCTTCTCTACGAAAGCTTTCTTGTTATTACTGTTATTCACCTTGAGATTTCTATCATGCCTTAGGGTTTCCTGGGACACAGTTTGAAAGCTATTACTCTGCTCTGTCTTTAAGAACAATCTTATAATTTTATTTATAATGTCAACACTTTCAGAAGATGGGATATTGGCTTTTTTAGATGTGGATCATAAAAGTAATGGGCCATATGAACCTGTTGATATTTCAGTGCTATAAGTCATGTCAAGGGGAAAAGGGAGATACTTCAAGAAGATCTGAATGTTTCTATGGTCTGTGTCCCTGCATATGAAGGGCCACTAACTGTTCTCCGATTGCAGAAATGCAATATAGACACAGTCAATACTGGAAAGAAGCAATTGGGGTATTAATGTGCCACTGTTCTCATTTTACAGCAAATGAATTTCAGGTTGGGTAGGATATCATGACATCTTCAGCTGGAGAACATCTTTCTCTCCTACCTCCCAAAAGACAATCTCTTGTGTCTATTGTTAGAGGAGGAATTAGGCACTGCTATGATATTCCCTTATAAGAACATAAGAACATAAGAAGAGCCATGCTGAATCGGACCTCAGCCCATCTAGTCCAGCATTCTGTATCACACAGTGGCCCACCAGTTGTACACGGGGATCTCGAGCAGAAGGGAGGGCAAAACCCTGACCTGCCCGACCCCCACAACCAGTACCCAGGAAATCCTGCCTACCTCAACCAACTCCGAGGTGGCACTTGAATGTCCTTTTCAGTAACCTTATGAAGCAAGCAAACATGTTACTGCTTCAACAAATCTTTATTGTATTGTAGGTAGTTGTGGATTTTTGTTCTGTAGATGAGGAATTCCTATTAAGTTAGCAAATCTGTATTGGAGGTCTTAATCTGATCAGCATGGCAACTGCACTATTGCCAAATTATGTGTTAACGGAACAGCAATAGAGCTCCTTCCGTGTTTGAAATTGAACTGGAGAAGACTAGTAGGGAAGTCATGAACACAGAGATATATAGTCAAATTAAGACAGTTGACCAGGCATTCATTTTAACCTTTGGAGGAACTTCATTGTCATCTTCTCTCCTTCCATGCTTTTTTTTATGATGAGAAACCATTGGAAGAAAATATCAAAGTAAGAAAGGTCAAAGTAAGTAAAGGGAGAAGAAAAGAAAACGGGATCCGTTAAGCTAACCAACATTTTCTGTTAGTGATCCAATCTCATGTCTAATCTTTTGACTTCAGTTTTGAGAGGTTTCCTATTGTTGAGAAAGGAAAATAGTTTCGTGTCTGAAATTGGATGGGCTCGCAAAAGGTTCTGAGATGGTTCAGAGGCATTTCCCCCCTATTGTACTGTACTGTCTAAAGTTTGTTCTTTTTTCTTTTCACTCACCCTTTATATCTGTCTGTCTGTCTGCATCTCTCTCTATTTAATTTCTATCTCACCTTTTCCTCAAGGGATTCAATGTGGTGTGCAACTTTTTAAAAACACAAAATACAACTGAAAAACTCTTAGAATAAGTGAAAACATTGTTAAATCAAAGTACGATTTGAAAAACATAAGTTAAAATACAGGTTTTGTATGTTCAATATGGAGTGCTGTGTATATGCTTGATGTTGAATTGGCTTTAGAAACTCAATGGACTTCAGTTCATAGGCTTTTTATCATTCATGTTTACATTTGATGGCCACCTCTGGCATGGAAGAAGCACCTTTTGTCTTTGAAAGGTTCTGTGTTTTCTGCATTCAGCTATTAATCACTTTCCCAGTACATTATTAGTTTTTAAAACAGGCTCCAATTAATTGAGAGTTTACATTGAGGTTTCAAAGCTTCATTCTGTCAGTGAAAGGTAGGCAAGTTTCTTATAGCAAAAGGCTGCACAACATTAACTAAAAAGGATTAAATCCAGGTGGCTGTGAAGAAATAAACCTAATTACTAAAACAAGGAATAGGTTTAAAATTGCAAGGAGTATATTGATTGATTGATTGATTTTATTATTTGTGAGTCGCCCTCCACGTCAGTGCTCCGGGCGACTTACACATAAAGCGTAAAAACAGTTCAATAGTAAAAAGCTAAAAAAGATGGGAATTTAATTAAAAGAGTTCCGGTAGCTCAGGCCAAGTCTGGGAGGTGTCCTTAGCCATAAGCCTTTCGGAAGAGCCAAGTCTTCAATGCGGTCAGGAACTGGGGCATGTCCAAGATAGCTCTCTGCTCCGCCGGCATCAGATTCCAGAGAACAGGGGCCGCAACGGAGAAGGCTCTCCGTCTTGTGATGTCAAGGCGGGCCTCACTCACACCTGGAATGCGGAGAAGGTCCCTGTTCACTGAACGTGGCGACCTTAAATGAACTGGTTCGAACAAGCGATCTTTTAAATAGGCTGGGCCGGCGCCATGGAGGGCCTTAAAGGTGAGCGACAAGATCTTGTGGATGGCTCTGAGCTCGATTGGCAACCAGTGTAAGCGTTGTAGAGATGGCGCAATGTGGCACCTCAGCGGTGTCCCGGTGAGGAGTCTGGCGGCTGCATTCTGCACTAGCTGGATTTTACAAGTGGTTGACTGTGGCAGCCCCACGTACAAGGCATTACAGTAGTCCAGCCGTGATGTCACTGTGGCATGGACCACCGTAGCCAGTGCATCCGATGGAAGGTAGGGTGCCAGTTGACGTGCCTGGCGCAGGTGGAAGAAAGCTCCCTTACTTGTCGCAGCAACCTGGGCCTCCAGAGAGAGTCTCGAGTCTAGTATCACACCGAGGCTCTTCACCGACGGGGCCGGGATCAGCGGCTCACCCTCGAAGAGCGGCAGCGGAATGGGTGGTTCTGGGCGTCCCGGCCATAGAATCTCCGTCTTTGATGGATTGATCTTAAGTTTGTGTGAGCGGAGCCATCTGGTCACTGCCTCTAGTCCTTGTCTAAAGTTCTCAGGCACCGATGTTATACCTGGCTCAAGCTTCAGCAGGAGCTGGGTGTCATCCGCATATTGATAGCACCCAAAACCAAAGCTTCTGGCTATGTTTGCCAAGGGTTGAACATAGATGTTAAAGAGCGTTGGTGACAAAATGGCGCCTTGGGGGACTCCACAGTCCAAGGTGGATTTCTTGGATACTTGGCCTCGCCACTCGACACGCTGCGAGCGGCCCCGCAGGAAGGAGTCGAACCAGGCCAAAGCTGTGCCTTGAATCCCAGTGGCTGAGAGTCGCCGCAACAGCAGGTCATGGTCCACCGTGTCGAACGCTGCGGTGAGGTCGAGTAGCACCAAGATAGCTGAGCCTCCCTTCTCCAATTGGTGGCGGATGTCATCGGTGATAGCCACCAGAACGGTCTCAGTTCCGTGTCCGGAGCGGAAACCCGATTGGCAGGGGTCCAGGCTTCCTGTGGTTTCCAGGAAATCCTGCAATTGGATCACTGCTGCTCGTTCAATCAGTTTCCCGAGGAAGGGTAGGTTTGAGACCGGACGGTAGCTTGCCGGCGTCGCTGGATCCAGATTCGCCTTCTTCAGCAGCGGGCGGACTCTAGCTTCCTTCAGAGCGTCGGGGAAAGCTCCGATCTCCAATGAGTGATTTATCAACCCTGTCAGAGTGGCCGAGAGGCTCCCCGCACAGGACTTAATCAGATGGGACGGGCACGGGTCTGTAGAGCAGGTGGTTGCCCTTGCTGCGGCCAGGATTTGCTTAATCTCCTCTGAGTTCAGGGCCTTGAATTGGTCGAGTTTCTGGCAGGGCAATGGAGCTGGATTACTTCCCATCCCGCTCCTCTCCTCGGATATAGGGGGCAAGTCACGCCTAAGAGCAGTTATTTTCTCAGTGAAGAAATCATGAAATTCTTCCGCTGAGATAGCTGAGTTTTCATTGTCTCTCGGCAGTGAGTTGGGCGTAGTCATGTCTCGGACGATCTGAAAGATCTGTGCTGGGCGCGATCTTGCCGCCGCTATTAAGGAGGAGTTATAGGTCTTCTTGGCCTCTTTGACCGCCCGTTCGTATGACCCGCGCATGTCTCTGAAGGCCGTTCTTGACGCCTGAGTTGGTTTCCGACGCCATGCGCTCTCTAGCTGCTTGCTTCGCTCAGCTGTCGCAGGTCGTCCGTGAACCATGGAGAATGGACTCTTCGTGGGACAGATCAGGCGTCTGGGGGGGCTATTTGGTCGATGGCTTTCGACAGGACTGTATTCCATCTGCCCACCCATTGATTCAAAGACCCACCGGGAATTTCCATCGGCTCAAGGGCTGCTGCGAAGCAACTGGGGTCCATATGCCTCCTCTGGCGTGCTAGGATGGGTTTTGGCTCTGGCCTTACTGGTAGAGGGATTCTGATGTCGACCTTCAGGGTAAAATGATCCAACCAGGGAACCTTCGTTGTTACTTGCTGCGTAACCCTCAACCCGTACCCAAAGATTAGGTCTAGGGTATGTCCGGCCTGGTGTGTGGGGCCGGACTCCATCAAGAAGAGACCTAATGTGTCCATAGATCGAATGAACTCCTTCGCTAGAGGGGATGGCATATTAGCATCTGCGTGGATGTTAAAATCTCCCAAAACAATAAGTCTTGGGAATCTAAGTGTCCAGTCCGCGACAAGATCGAGCAGATTGAATAAGCTCTCCTTCGGGGTCCCGGGGGAGCGATAGATTAGAGGGGACAGCTCATGGAGAGGTATAGAGTCTCCATTCTGTGTCCAGGTCTCCGTGATGCAGTTAATATCTGCATCTTGCTCTATGATGAATTCATTCAAGGTGGCCAGCTTATTCCGTATAGATCTGGCGTTGAGGAGCAGGAGTGATGAGCAGGTGGGAGGTGGTGTCGGGAGGGGCTTTGTTGGGGACGGGTCGCAGGAAAGGGGACGGATGGTGCTTCCTACTGTTCCCATGGTTCCTAATTAGAGGTCGGCCCTTGAGTCCAACTTTCCTTCTACCTGTAACTGTTGGAATTTTTTCTCCGCAGGTTTGGTAAGCAGAAATATAGAGGTTGAGATTCATTTATAAGGAAGGAATTTCCATTTTAAACTTTGGAACATTGAATTAAATTATTTCTGCTGCCTGAACCTAACATTGTTATTTCTAATAGAAAACGATTATCCTTTAACCCCCCGCAGTCCTCTCACAGAAGTGACACCACAAGTGGAAGTTGATAAAAATCCTGTTTTATAATTTTATAATTTTAACAGTTAAAACAAAGAAATAACTGAAATAACCAGAATTGTCCCTATTTATTTATTTATTTATTATTTTGATTCCCTAAAAGGCTCAGGGTGGTTCACAACAATGAATACACAACACTACGTAGTTAATTTGAGGAGGTATATCTGATAGAGATGCAAAAGATCATCAGCTAACATTCCTTTGAATTTTTTTTAAAATGGTGCTAAGTTGGTGACATCACCATACATACACCCACGTCTCATTGGATGTATGGTGATATCTATGGCTGTAGGCCAGGCATCAACACCGTTTGGCCTTTTACCAACACTAAGCTTTGAGTGTAGGTGGAGTGGTATGAAAACATTTCCTTTGCGAGAGTGCAGGTCTAACAACTAAGCAGGCTTAACATTTATATGCACAAACAATATTTTACTTGTACATGGAAACATAGAAGTGGAGAAATGCAAATTACTTTCAAGGCTGGTTCAGAGATGCTAGATGCAGCAGACATGTTGGGTCAGCTTTGTCATGCCAATTTCCACCCCCGGTATTTATATATTATTGTTTTACATCATTTCTAACCCACTTTTCTCACCCCTCAGGGGACTCAATGTGGCTATAAAAACATCCCCATCAGTTAAAACCATTTAACAGTTACAGTAGAGTGTTGCGTATCCAACATAAACAGGCTGGCAGAACATTGGATAAGGAAAAATGTTGGATAATAAGGAGGGGTTAAGGAAAAGTCTATTAAACTGTAGCAACCCAGTTCCCTTTCGTGCCTGGGGGGCAGGGGGCAGCACCGGGGGTCCCACTTGCATTAGGGCCAGTTGCAGCTGATGAGGAAATGGAGGAAGGGGCTGATGAGTTAGCTGGGCCTTCCTCTCCCACAGAGAGCTTGGCCTGGGATGATGAAAGGCCAGACGGCTATGAGAATTGGGAAAGTCAGGCTGACCCTGAGAGTGATGATTCCAATCAGTATGAGAACCCAGGTGGTTACGGGTCGCAGGAAAGAATCAGGGAAACAGTGGAGGATAAGGCCATGGAAGCCGAAAGGGAGTTCGTCTCTCACGAAGATAGTGAGCCAGGTGCTGGGAGGCAAGGACGGAGCTTTGATAGGAGACGGAGCATTGAGTCCAGCAGGAGGGATTGGCACCGCAGCCTAGAGCGCCAGAGAAGCGCTAGGTCCCGTAGCACAGATTGGCGGAGAAGCCTAGAGCGTCGGGGGCCTCGTCAAGGGGATTAAGTATAGGATCCGTGGGAACGGATCCTCAGTAGCTCGGCCACTTCTATTCTAAGAGGAGTGAAGCGAGCAGAGTTCCAGGGAGCCAAGTTGCCGGCTCAAGCCTTGCCAAGAAGTTTCTTGGGTTGTTCATGAACTTTGCCTTGTTCTTTGCCACGGACCAAGTCCTTGATCCGCGTAGTTTTGTGAAGCCTTTGCCACGTTTGCCTTTGGATTTTACCTACAGACTCTTTACCTTTTTGGATTGAACTTTTTGATACTTTTTATGGACAATTTACCTTTTCACCTGTTTCTTATTATTCAATAAGTAGTTAGCTGATTACCGTCTCTGTGTGTGTGATTAAGGGGCTGGGCCAAGACCCTGCACCGTGACATAAACGTCAAATTTAAGCAAGACTCTACTGTAATATAAAACACATAAAAACAGTATACAAATTAACATGTAATTATTCAATTATATAATTAAGTATACTTTCATTTGACTGCCAATAATATTATTTAGAAGGATTTTTTTTAAAAAAGCAACCCAGAGTATTGACTTTATGATCAGAAATCTCAGGTAGATATTAACTATTGACTTTGTTGCCATCATAATTGTTGCATATGTGAAAGAAAAAGGTCAATATTAATAGGGAATTTGATATAACAGTGTTGTTGGAAGGAAACCAAACTTGTGTGTGTGTGTGCGTGCACACATGCATATGGGGAGGGGGGGGCAGGGAATCTAGGCCCTGCTGCATGCACTTTCCCTTTCTTACTCACTCTCACTCGAGTGTGAGGGAGGAAGGAACGAAATAGGGAAACGAGTAGAGAGGGCATAGCCAGACTCACTTGGGTGGTGGGTGGAAGGGGATGGGATAGGAAAAGTGGGAGTAAGAAGAGTATTAAATTCCCTCTCTTATTCACTTGAGTGAAAAGGGAGAAAAGGATGGGATGGAGGAGGAGGGAGGACATGTATGTTTACTCTTCACTCACTCACTCACTTTGACCAGAATTTGTAAGGTGATATGATACAGGGAGTGGAAGGGCATATACACGTTCCCTCTCTTGATTAGCTTAATCATAAATGATTTCTTTTGATTTAGAGGACTCATATCTGACCCCTTGCACTCAGCTGCATAAAATCCATACTGAACTGGATTATATGACTGTTGACTCAGATAACCAAGTTCAAAACAGATATTGTAGGATTTTGTGCATTTATATTCTGGATTATATGGCTTTGTGGAAGGGTACTCAGTAATTATAAGACATGTAAGAAGGCCCTGGATTTGCTATCCCACCATACCACAGGCAGCTAGATGCTTCCAGGCCCTCTGAGGCAAATATGCTCTTTTTTACTCATTGTGATGATGAGACACTCATCTATCCACATGGTGTATCCATGGTGTAATCCTCTGCATTTTACTCACAGTTAACTTGTTCAATGAGGTCCTGTCTTGGGGCAGTTCCACATCGCCATATAACCCAGAATATCAAGACAGGAAATCCCACAATATCTGTTTTGAACTGGGTTATCTGAGTCCATACTGCCATATATTCCAGTTCAAAGCAAAAATGTGGGATTTTATTCAGTTGTGTGGAAGGGGCCTTGGTTTCAAGGAGCTATATTCCAAATGATCAATTTTTTGCCTTTCTGGTAAATCTAGTTTGTACTTTGAGGCAGTTGCTGCAGTGAGCTATCCATGGTACTGACTAACCTCAGCCTATGGTGGATCCTTGCCTTTTTATTGTTGGTTCTCTCATATCTCTAGCCTTGAACAGGCAATAGAGGGGGAAAACATCAAGATTAAAACCAATGAAACAGAATTATTAAAAGGCTCATGCTATTAAAGGAACAGCTGTAGAAATAGTCTAGATAACAAATGTGCATTAGTACATCAACAGTGTTGAAGGTTGTGGTGACTGGTTGGCATCCATACTAGTGGAGCAAGAAATCTATTGTTCTGGTGTAAACTTGAATGGTGTTACCAGGATGTTGAACCAGATTTGGGCATAGGGTTCAGCACCTTATGTGACAGCTTTAAAAATCAGACTAAAATGTATTTACTGCCCAACTGACATGGATGTCCTTAGTTGCCATTTATTTATTTACTGCATTTATATACCACTTTTCTCACCCATAAGAACATAAGAAGAGCCATGCTGAATCGGACCTCAGCCCATCTAGTCCAGCATTCTGTATCACACAGTGGCCCACCAGTTGTAGACGGGGATCTCGAGCAGAAGGGAGGGCAAAACCCTAACCTGCTCCCGACCCCCACAACCAGTACCCAGGGAAATCCTGCCTACCTCAACCAACTCCGAGGTGGCACTTGAATGTCCTTTTCAGTAACTACCGATACACTTGGTACCCCTGGGGGGACTCAAAGCAATGTACTTCAAGTAATGGCAAGATTCAGTGGCAACATACATACAAAACCAAAGCATAATAACTGAAGCGATGACATATAACTATAAATTAAAATCATATTAAACAAATATTTAATAATAATAAACAAATATTTAGACAATTAAAACATAGAATTATAAACATATTAATATTTACATTAAAATCACATAAACCAAAATTATAATCTAAAGACATTCCAATTGTAAATTGCATTTATTTCCTATTCATTTCTTATGCTGAATTACTTTATTGCCTGAAGGCTTGGTCCCATAGCCATGTCTTTTGTGAAGGCCAGAAAGGAGGGCGCTGATCAGGGCCATAGCCGGGGGGGGGGGCAGGTTGGGGTTTTTAAAGGATCCAACCCCCCCCCCCAAACCTGGTTGACTCATGAATTTTAACTGGTTAACCAATTTATGAGTAAACCAGAGTTTTGACACATTTCAGGGTGGGGTTGAACTTTTAACACACCCCCCCCCCCGGCTATGGCCCTGGTGCTGATCTAATTTCACTGTGTAGGAAGTTCCAGAGCTGAGGGGGCACCACTGAGAAGTCCCTGTTTCTTGTCCTCATCAGTTGCACGTTCACCTGTGAAGGAGGGCCTCCTTCACCAAGAGCAGGGCCTCCCCAGAAGATCATAACCTCTGAGATGGTTCATAGAGGGAGATGTGTTCAGACAGGTAAACTGGGCTGGAACCATTTAGGGCTTTATAGGTTAAAGCCAGCACTTTGTATTGTGCTTGGTAGCAGACTGGCAGCCATTGGACCTTCCAATAATATGAACTCTTCATGTGACAGTGAAAGTCAATAGGGAAGTGTAAAACACTGGGAATGAGTTGGATAAGTAGATGGAGCTCGGGGTCTTTTGCAGGGATGGGACTAGTGCAGGCATATCTATTCTCAGTACAGTCTAGCAGAGAACCTGTTGATCTGTGCTGCACATCCACATTAATTTCTAACTTAAAAATTAAACAATGTATATTTTTTCTTGCAAGTGGTGACATTGACACACAATGACATTCAATAAATCAAAATGCTGAGACAGAGCAAAGCATTTTGCTTCAAATCAACATGTCTTGTCTAAAAATATGCTTCAAAATGTCAGCCTCAAATTATTCATATGTTACATTTTCTGTATACTATTTTCATATTGACATTTCCCAGCATGCTGTCTTAATGTCATTTTGTATGAGGATGCTGGGTTTATATATATATATATATAATTGGCCCAGGGGACCTCATGAGAAAGGAACATGGATGATAGGGATTCCCCCAGTGTTACTCAGAAAGACAAACTACTCAAACAATGGAGAAGAAGATACAGGTGTTACTGGAAACTTCTGAAGGAGAGGAAGGATGCTTTAAAGCAAAAAAAAAGAGTCTGGCATTTTGAAAAGGTGAATTTAAAAGCTAGTTGGACAACATCTCTTCTTCCATTAAGATAAAATTCCTGCTGGAGATCCCTAGATTAATCATACCTTCCATAATTACTTCTAATTGTTTTTATTCAACCTCCTCTTCATAACTTCCATGATGCATTTTGTGGCCCTTATCTGCCTCCTGCTGTTCATATATTATTTCTTGGAATCAGATACCAGCACACTGCTTCCAATTTCAGGAATATGGCTTGCTCTTATCAGTGCAGGAGACTCTGCTGTAACTGAAACCATCTGAGGGCTTGTTGCAAGCCCTGTTTATTGAAAATATAAATAAAGCTGACTGGTATCTCTTCTGCATTTCCATCATAGCTTCAGTACATGCCAGAGGGATTTTATCTGCACATTTGAAAAGCAAGCATCTCTCATCTGGCTCACTCGCATTTCCAAAGGCGGCCTATTTATTATATGCATATAACTTGGGAAACAGTTAATGGAATCCATTAATTAAGGACTAGGCTCCAAATGCATAAACAGTAAAATTAGTAAAAAAATAAAAATAAAACTGGGCTTACTGGGTAATGCTCCTTTCATCATTTGCACCATGCCAGCATTTAAATTAAGCAGAGTTGATTTGTACAATCATAAATGCAGGGAAACTGAATGTACATAAGGTTGTTGATTCCAGATTCTTTCTTTGAGACAAGATTTGCCACACTCAGATGTAACCTGTTTGATTTTTATCTTGTTGAGCACATTACCGCAAAGCAGACAGATATAATAAGCAAAGCTTACTACATCAGAAAATCCTAGGTGATAGAGAACAGGGTGAATCTCCAGAAAAATAGCCGTGGGTCTACTGCAGTAAACATAAAAGAGGGTTTCCGGCACTAGTAAGAGTATAATATTTATTGTGAACTGGTCTCTCACCCATGAAATTTTATGTCACAATAATTTTGTTAGCATGAAGCTGCTAAACTTATATATGGCTTATGCATGTGGGCAATACCGCATACTATAGGATAACAGAAAGCAAATACAGCTTTTTCCTAAACTGAAAGTCAGTGTAGTATGGAAATATATTAAGACCCTTGTAACTTGAGGGAATATATTCCCAGCTGGACTGCTGTTACCTGAAACTACAAATATGTTAAATGACATTAAATTAGCTTATTTTTGTTCCAGTATACCATAGAATTGAGGAGGAGGATGTAGAGCATGGGACCTCAAACATTTTAAGCAGAGAGCCAATTCACAGTCCCTCAAACTGTTTGGAGGTGGTGAGACTGTAGTTTGAACCCCCCATAAATTCCTATGCACACTAGACATATCTTATTTTCAGTACAAAAATTTTAACAAAACAATTCAATATTCAAAATGAAGGACAATTTTACCCAACGTAAACCTATCAGGATTTCAGTGGGAAGTATGGGCCTGCTTTTGGCTGATTTGGATTGTTGTTGTTGTGTGCCTTCAAGTTGTTTCAAATTTCGGGCCACCCTATGTCTAAAGTTTAGAGTGGGAGTTGGATAAATTTATTTATTTATTTACTGTATTTCTAACCTGCCCTTCTCAACCCCCGGGGGGGACGGGACGGGACGGGGGGACGACAACTCAGGGCGGCTTACAAGGCACAAATTAGATGCTGGCAGCAATACATAATATAAAACACTAATACAACAAGATTAAAAAATCAACATTAAAACATTAGCTATCCAGTTAATTTCAAAATCTATCTATAAAATCTACATTCAATCAATCGATCAACGGGAAAGCCACATCAAGCCCACGGGCCTTAGTTTGGGGACCCCTGATAGAGAGAATCTTAGTTTTGGGAACCCTTGATAGAGAGAATACTCCCTTCAGGGATTTGTACATTCATGATAACTTCTGGGGGATGCATACTATAGAATTATTTCAAGGACCTAGTAAGCTGCTACAGAGCTCCTTCCCCCTCGGGGATGGATAAATGAAAATATGAACATTCAAGTCTTATTGTATTTTTTATTTAGCAATTATGGTTTGATTTTAGACATGGCAGCAAGTCTATCTACTAGTCCAGTAGTTATGAAATTTGAGTTGCCACATGTTTTTAGGCTTCATCCACCAGAGGATCCAGTCAGCCTAAGCAGTGCTAATGGAAACGTCAATGGAAGAACATCAGGCAACACACATGGGAACATTTCTATAGTCTAAGCCATCACAGTCCTACACCAAAGTGTGTATGAGGTCATAAAATCATATACATACTCTTCCACACTCTGAGGCAGCATATCCCACTGTCAAATAGCTCTTACCATCAGGATGTTTTTCCTAACATCTCTTTTTGTGTTGTTTGAATCTGTTGCTCCATGTGTTCCTCCTCAATATGACATATTTTGAAATATTTAAACATGGCTATGATTTCATCTCTTAAACTATTCTTCCCCAGCCTAAACATCCCAAGCTCCCCAAGATGCTCCTCATAAGGCTTGGCGTCCAGTCCTTTTACCATTTTGGTCCCTTTTCACTGTCTCACCCTAGGTCTCTTTCACACTACCGAATTGTAGCATTTTGATACCAGTTTAATTGACATGGTTCTATATTGGGATAATTATTTTCTTGAAGTATTTAGAAGTCTCTGCTAGAGAGCTATAGTGCCTCATCAAACTACAAATCCCAGGATTCCATAGAAGGCAACAACAGGAATGAAAGTACTCTTAAAGTTCTCTAATCCTCTTGTCTGAGGGTGACTATAATTATCAGTAGTAGGAGTCCTACTGTTGTTGTAGAAAATATCAGTTCATGATTGATGTCTCCTGAAAGAGCATGTGGGCCATCTGCCAGCCCATAGAGTATATTTGCCTTCCATGAAGGATATCAATGCAGTGGAGATGCTTCATGTCGATAGGCTGGAATTTTTTAATGTTGCAATGGCCACACGGAGCACTTGCATAGGTAGATGCTTTCTAATAACCTTTGTATACTGTCTTCATGTTTAAATGGTAGCTCCAGGGAACTAGAATTCTAATTTTAGCTCAGCCATTAAAACTCATTACGTGACCTTGGGTAGTCATTTTCAGTCAGCCTTGGACAAACACCTCTGAGTAAATACTCAGGCCTGGATCACGCATAAGGCCAACCTAGGCTATGGCCTAGGGGCGCAAGCCAAGGGGGGCGCAATTCATGGACCAAAAAAAGTTAATTTAAAAAAACCTTTGTTGCCAGCCCTTGGGAATGGTGGGAGTTGAAGCACAAAGGCCCCGGAGGGAGGGCCGAGCCTGGTCTCAAGGCAGGACATGCAGGGTGAGGAGCAGCAGCGGCGGCTTCCCTCCCTCCCTCCTCCCTGCTACTCAGCCGGGGTGGGGCTTCCCAGGGTGACATCACTCCCTCCCTTCCTGGGAGGCAGGGAGTGGGCGCGTCCAGGAGTGAGTCCTCCGAGCTCGCCTCCTGGCCCCGCTTCCCGCTTTGTGACACCCATTGATCAAAGCTGAAGAGCGGCAGCCGGCCAATCGGGGAGCCTCCCTCCCTCCCGTGGCGAGGGTCTGCTTGGAGGCGGAAGTCTGCGGAGGGGGGTTCTCCCTGAGCCATGGATTGCAACCGAGGAGAAGGAGAAGCAGCCCTGAAGGAGACAGAGATGGGTGGGTGTCTCTCTATCTCCAGGGAGCCCCCTCCCAAAGGATGGAAGGCCCCCCCTAGGCCTCTCCCCACTACTCTCCCTCCCTGGGACATGGGGATCCTAATCAGCCTCGACAGATGGCCACCCTGCCACGGCCCCCATGTCCCTGGGCAAGGAAGGAAGGAAGGAAAGGCAGGTGCGGCTTGGGCCCCACCCTCCCTTCCCGGATCCCAAACAACAACTTTCAGTGCCGGTAGTAGAGGGGACGTAATTCCAAAATGTGGCCTAGGGCGCAAAAAGTTGTTAATCTGGGCCTGTAAATACTACCAAGAAAATCTTAAGATAGAGTTGCCACAGGATGAAGTTAACATGAAGGAACATCCCAACAGCAATGAATGTCACCAAAAGCAGGGTCTTCTCTACCAAAACATTGTTCTCTTATGGGCAAGGTGATGTAATAGGTAACTACTGTTCACCTCTACTTGTGTTTGTTGTACACATGCTTGCCAAATGCCTTAACATGCATACAGCAAAATAGAGTTATATAGGACTTTCACCTCTGTTTTGTGGGGGACATTTGTTACAGATCTCTTCAGCTAAATATGAAGCATAAGTACTCAGAAACTAGTCCCACTGAATTCAACGTGGTAGGTACAGTGCCAATAAGTGTGCATAGGACTGTAGCCTTAAAATGCCCTTTAAATTCCATTATTCCAAAGAGTTGACTGTAAGTATGCAAGGCAAGCACTATCTGAAATGAATCAGTTATCTCCCAGCTTCTCTCGGGGCTTGTGGATGTTTAAAAATGCATTGATCAGAAATGGGTAAAAATAGCAGTGCAGGAGGGAAGCGTGTTGGAAATCTCTCAGTGTGAGCAAAGCTAAAGAAAAATATCCTGACTGACTGCACACAGGTGCATGGCATTTCTATAGACTACATGGGGAAATTCCTGGGACAATTGGAAGGAACTTTGTCACAGTTTCTGTCTTTGGAAAGGGGTTTGCAGTAAATTAACAAATATCCACTTTCAGTTTAGTGGTCATGTAGTCTTAGGGCTTTTCCTCTGAAGGACAGAAATCTGTTGGAAAATATGCTTGTGCCTTCCTTCCTTCCTTCCTTCCTTCCTTCCTTCCTTCCTTCCTTCCTTCCTTCCTTCCTTCCATATCACGCCTGTGGAATCATTGGGAACTTGAGTGAACATTGGCCCAGATACATCCATTTGTCTCTGTGTCTGTATAGGATGACCCATGTGGGGAATATTTTCCCCACTGGGCCATGCTTATCTGAAACTGTAGATATTTATTTATTTTTTCAATTTATATACCACCCTTTCCTGAAGGCTCAAGGTGGTTTACAGCATATAAAACATACAATAGTAAAATAGCACTAAAACAACAAAACATCAGGTCACTAAAACAATACATTATTCTATCAGCATATGACAGGAGATCATTAAATTATCTGAAATTCGATCCTAGTAATCCATATAATCACCTTGGAGGACCCGAATATTCATAAAAAGGTAAAAGTTTCCCTTTGACATTAAGTTTAGTTGTGTCTGACTCTGGAGAGTGATGGTCATCTTAATTTCTAAGCCGAAGAACAGATGTTGTCCATAGACGCCTCCAGGGTCATGTGGCCAGCATGACTGCATGGAGTGCAGTTACCTTCCTGCCGAAGCAGTACCTATTGATCTACAAACATTTGCATGTTTTTGAATTGCTAGGTTGGCAGAAGTTGGGACTAACAGCGGAAGCTCACCACACTTCCAGTCAGCAAGTTCAGAAACTCAGCGATTTAACCTGCTGTGCCACCAGGGGCTCATAGGGAGGTATAATCTCTAGAAATTGCCTAGATCCTCCAAGGCAACTCAGAGAAGCATACTGTAAAATTGCCTGAATGACCTAGCAAATTTATAATGGGACCATTTTCCCCTGTGAGAAGATAAGTGAAATTGTGGATATGGGTTCCATGGTAGTGGGAATCCTAAAGTATTCTAATTTATATAATAAACTAACACAGTAATGGGGAAGTCTGGTCCTATAGATGTTCAATTGCCAATACAAGTTGTAGTTCAAGAACATCTGGAGAACCAAAGATCTGATGGTATGTATTCACACACACACACACACACACAGCAGAGCCTCGCTTATTTAATATAAATGGGCCGGCACAATGTTGGATAAGTGAAAATGTTGGATAATAAGGAGGGATTAAGGAAGACCCTTTAAACATCAAATTACATTATGATTTTACAAATTAAGCACAAAAACATGTTTTACAACAAATCAGCAGAAAAAGCAGTTCAATACACAGTAACATTATGTAGTAATTACTGTATTTACAAATTTAGCACCGAAACATTGCAATATATTGAAACAGCTGTGGATCCGGGCGGGAGGTAGACTGCGTTGGATAATAGAGAATGTTGGATAAGTGAAGGTTGGATATGCGAGACTCTACTGTGTGTGTGTGTGTGTATATAGAGAGCGGGGGGGGGGGGGGAGAAAGGGAAAGAGATTCTATAATCCACAATCTTAAAAGTGTGGAATATGTGTATCTTGTTAAACACTTCTTCTCAATGAGAGATGGGAATCATGTGGATTTTCAGATGATGCTGAACTTTTCTGGAGCATATTTCACTTTTATGTTCAACAACATATGATGGGCCATATGGTTCACAACCCTGTTTTAAATGTAACCATCCTTCTGGCCAAGCATTAATGTTATTGCTATAATGACAGTTCTGCAAGTCTGCAAAATTGGACAAGAAGTTCACTTTCTCTTGAAGGGGATGACAGCTTGAGTCCTGTGAAAAGAATGCTATCACTGTTGGGATGTACATAGTCTGTCCATCAAAGAATGTTTGAGAAAAGCATGAATAAATAATTCTGCTGCGACGTGTTGTTTTATCAGCTATGACAAACTAATGGAAAATAGGTCCTTATAAGACATATCTGAGCTCTCTGGGTTGCATGCACAGCAAATTGTCACATAAACCTGGAAGTTTTCAGGTCTGTGTAATTCACACTTGCAAAGTGATATATTTTGGCACTGCGTTCCCACAATGAAAGCATCAACTGAATGGACATGGAAAGATTTTGCTGCTGTGATATCCCACAATAAAACAATGGAGCCAAGCAAATGAAGCATATGATCCACTTTCAGAGATAAAAAGCTGCAAAAAGCACACCAATATTTCCGTTTTCTTCATGAATTTCCGCAAATAATAATAAAAAAGGCGGGTGTTGTCTCTAGGCTTAAATTAGCAAGTCCACTCACTTCATCCTGCTTCATTCTGTGTTTGTGTTTACCAGAGAAATGTGTATTCTGGTGCCAAGAACACTCACAGCTTCTGTTGCTCTATAAAGCGCTGCCCCCCACAACCCTTGTCAATGCTTCAATGTCTAGTGCACCTGGTTGCTCTATTTTCCAGCCCCTACTGTGCATTTACACTTAGGACCTCTGTTCCATTTTTATATCTGTCACTTGTCTCTCTGGAAACTGCTGAACCTCATCTTATACGGATGCTGTCAACCAGCCAGGCTCTTCAATCCATGGCATGGGCCAGCTAGTCACTGATTGGTCACCCCATAGGGCCTAAATCCCAAATTGCCTTTATGGAAAAAAACATGGCCCTAGAAATCATCA
This sequence comes from Anolis apletophallus, assembly GCA_030556195.1. Classification (NCBI taxonomy): domain Eukaryota; kingdom Metazoa; phylum Chordata; class Lepidosauria; order Squamata; family Anolidae; genus Anolis; species Anolis apletophallus. The sequence continues at coordinate 74,950,572 of JARBWK010000010.1, forward strand.
GAGCTTAGAAGTGTGACAGGCAGCACTATAATGGCAATAGCACTGGGAGAAGCCGGGACAGTCATCTAGGATTTATATTCTTACACCATAGTGTGGAAAATGAACTGGAGTCTAGTTCTCTGTTGTCACTTTAAAAATGCTTGTAAGTATCTACACTAGTTCTGGCTTAGTAGTGGACCTGTGCAAAGAATTTTGTTTTGTACGATGTGGTAGACTTTTCCTTCCTTAAAAAAAATTTTTTTGGCCTTCTCATCTCCCTCATAAAATATCTCTGCTGTAATTAAAAAGCTTGGAAATAGCTAATCTTGGCAGGAACACTGAGATTTTTATCAACAAAATATTGGAATATATGTGCAGCAGTTTGTTTGTATGTCTCCAAGGGACGAGTGAGCCACTGCAACCTACTATAATTCTTCATTCCCGGAAATAAAAATAAGTTTTTAACCCCAAATGTCTCCAGTGTGCAGTTCTCCCAGATTTTGTCTCTCCCTGGACCACTTTATGTTGAGTAGAGAGTGGGAATTTTTTTGTAATAACAGGAGGTGATTGACTGGGAAGGAAATTGCTGGCTCATGTCATCTTTTATGAAAAGAGTTATCCCGTGTCTAAAGCTGTTCAGGGGATCATAAAATATTGCCAAATTGCCGCACAGCCACCTAAAGTTAAAAAAAAGCCACTTAATTTCATCCCTTGGGAATCTGTAAAAGGTAAAGGTCTCCCCGACATTAAGTCTAGTCATGTCTGACTTGGGGTGGGGGGAGGGGCTCATCTCCATTTCTAAGCCGAAGAGCCAGCGTTGTCCATAGACAACTCCAAGGACATGACGGCATGGAGCGCTGTTACCTTCCTGCAGAAGCAGTGCCTATTGATTTACTCATTTGCATGTTTTCAAATTGGTTGGTTGGCAGAAGCTAGGCCTAACTATGGGAGCTCACATGGCTCCCCGTATTCGAACTGCCAAATTTTCGGTCAGCAAGTACAGAAACTCAGTGGTTTAACCTGCTGCACCACCAGGGAGGCACAAAAACAGCCTTAAGAGCCACTTGTAGCCTAGTAGCCACACTTTGCCTTTGCTCATCTAAATTGTGCTTCTCTGTGTCTTTTGCAGTCATCTCAATTTTGATAGCATTGGCTGGCCAGTTACAGTTTATGTGGGAATGCAGGAGGTTCATGCCATTGACCTCTCACATTGGTTCTCCATCACAGCTGTACTAGTAGTTCTGAATTCCCTCCCCGCTCCCCACCCCATTTTTCCTATAAGCAACCGTCTCATTGTAGAGAAGAAAAAATGGAACAGGAAATCTTATCTCTAGCTGATGGATCGTGGTTAAGCTTTTCTTTTCTTTTTAAATCCACAAGTGTATACTGCAGACATATTTCCTGGGATGTTACTTGGCCATCCCTGCGCAACAGATTTTGAGCTGTGTGCTTGGATGCTCAGCAGTCTTTGTTGATGGCCAACCTTTGTTCCTCCCTCCTGTTTTTTGGCTCTTATCCTTGGCTTTCCTTCTGCCTAGGTTTTGCTTTCATGTTTTTACATAGTACCTTGACCCTCAACTTCTGATGGAAATGACATGTGCTGCAGTGTACTGCTCTGCACCTGCTCTTTTGGCTGTATTTTATAATGCTTAGTTTTTCAGACAGCACCTTTTTCTAACTATGTAACATATTGGCTAGTATTACTGTCCATGCCTAATATTTTAGTTACAGGATTAGGGCTTAATTGTATTTTTGTGTTGCATTAGACCAAGGGTGGGCATCCCACGACCCCCGGGACGTATTCGGCCCGGCAGCCGATGCTGTCCGGCCCTTGGCTCACTCAAGGCTTCCTCGTGAAGACAGGGAAGCAAACTCCCATTGGGGTGGCTACAAACATGAAGAAGCAGGCAGGCAGACAAGTGGAGGGGAAGGGAAGGGAGGGGGGAGTAGGGGAGGCTCCCAGGAGCAAGAGCATGCCTTCGCCCTCCTCCTCCTCCTCCTTTCACTACCTCCTCGTGCGCTCCCCCCTCCCTCTTGCCTCGGCGCTCTTTCCCTTCTTCTGTTTCCTTCCCTCCCTCCTTCCCCCTTTCAATCCTTCCTTCTTTCAATCCTTCCCCCTTTCACCACCTGAACAGAAGAGGGAAGGAGGGAGTGCATTGAGGGAGAGGGGGTGTGGCCAGAGTGAGAAAGGGGCGGGGCCGAGGCCAGAGTGCACGTGGGGGGGCATCCATTCCCTTCCCAGCTTCCTCTTCTTCTGGTCAAATTGAGGATTCGTGCCAAGTTTGGTCCTGATCCATCATTATTTGAATCCACAGTGCTCTCTGGATGTAGGTGAATTACAACTCCCAAACTCAAGGTAAATGCCCACCAAACCTTTTCAGTACTTTGGTCTCATGAGAGTTCAGTCTGCCAAGTTTGGTTCAAGATGGCTGAATGGCCATCTGTGAGGAATGCTCTGATTGTGTTTTTCCCTTATGTCAGAAGGAGGTTGGACTGGATGGCCCTTGGAGGTCTCCTCTCCTGTTGTTGTTATTATTATTATTAGCAGAGGCTGAATAAATATTATGCCTTGATATTCAGAGTTATAGGCTGTGTGAAAGGTGCCTGTGTTTTCTAAATTCCTTCCCACCCATCTGAATAAAATCCCATGCTATCTGCTTTGAACCAGATTATATGCCAGTGTGGACTCAGATAACCCAGTTCAAAGCAGATATTGTGGGATTTTCTGCCTTGATTGTGTTTTTCCCCTATGGCAGAAGGAGTTTGGACTGGATGGTCCTTGGAGGTATCCTCCTACTCTAGGAACCTGTTGTTGTTGTTGTTGTTATTAGCAGAGGCTGAATGAATATTATTATTATTATTATTATTAATTTCAGGGGCTTATTATACTCACATTTAGTTGAATTCAGTCTTAAAATATATTATAATGCTCTCACTTAAATAAATTTCCAAATATTTTGCCTTTATGGCTTTCTGAGTTAAAAAGGTTCCCAACCCCTGATATAATGACTCGCAAATTATACAAATGTTCACATTTTGTTAACCATTGTTTTGTAAAATTTGAGTGAATAAAGGTCATTTTTCCTATGGCAACCTCTCTTTTTCATTGCTCATAACATATACAGTACTTTTATCAGTCTTATTAATATATCAAAAATGCAATGTAGTGCCTTTTTTATTATTAAAGAAATTCAATTGATATTATGTAGAATGTAGTTCAGCCTTTAGGTGCGGTCCTCCGTAATATTTTTTGGTTCTCGCGTGGCCCCTTGGAAAAAATAATTGCCCACCCCTGCATTAGACTCAAGCCAGTGGCTGCTTCTTCTGCTTCCTCCTCCTCCTCCATTCTTCTCGATTGTCTTTGTCTTTGTTGTTGTTCCTGTTGCATGCCATCAGATTTTTTTCAACCTAACGCAAACATATCACAGTGTTTTCATGGCAAGATGTGTTTAGAGGAGGATAGCCATTGTGTTCCTGAGAGAATGTGACTTTTCCAGAGTCACCAATGGGCTCTTATGGCCTGGGGGATATTCAAACTCTTATCTCCAGAGTCTTAATTCAACATTGAAACTGCTATAACATGTTAACTTCCTATTTATTTATAAGCTTTCCCCTAGCCTTGGAACTCTAAGGTGGCTGGCAGAAATTAGAAACAGCTAAAGGCAAACTTTATACAAACCATAAAATGTAATTAATCTGTCAATAGCATTAAAAGCAATTAAATTCATTAAAAAGAAAAAAATAAACAAGCATAGCTACAGAAATACAAGACAAATATTAACACAGCACAGCACATTATTAAAGATCATTTCCCTTTGAGCCATCATTCTTCAAAGGCCTGCCAAAACAAAGAAGTTTCCACCTGCTTATGGAAGTATAACAAAGGCATGAGGGGAACAATGTTGTATCTCTTCATGTTCCAATTTTAAGAGTGACTGCAGAAGTTATTTGAGCTGGGGGGGACGGGACGGGACGGATTAACTCCTAGACCCAATGCAGTTGCCTGCCCCTGCTTTATAGAAAAGAGTCCAAGAGCCAGAGCATTTTTCAAGAAGGCCCTATCCAATGTTCTCCCCAGATGTGCATGGAGTTCTCCACTCCACTGTGGAGTTGTCCTGGACATATAGATATTCTTTCAGAATTTGTGAGAGCATAACTTTAACACGGGGAGGGTGGGGGCAGAACACACTTCTAGCTATGTTTTGTATGTCACTGATGCAGAAACAGCCTTTTTACTCCATCACTTTCAGGAGGGAGGAAGATACTCTGCCTTACTTGCCTGCTGAGATTGAGGAGAAAGAGAGTGCTCTGGTACCGTGGTTCACCGAAGAGAATAACCACAATTGCTACAACATGTCAATAATTGCAGCATCTGCAGGAGTTTTGGTGGAATCGTTGTGCCTTTTGGAGATGATAGTGTAGTCCAGATAGATGCAGAAAATGTTGTCCTAAGTACCTTTACATTTCAGGAAGATTTAAAAATGAAGTAGGTGTCTGTCCCACGTATTGCCTTCAAGTGGACTTCAAGTGATCCCTTGTCTTGTATAAGGTTTTCCTTGGAGGAAGACTCAAAGGTGGTTTTGCCAATCTCTTCCTCTGAAATAGTTTGCATCACCTGGTATTTGTTGTCAGTATGTACCTTTTTAAGAAATGGGATTAAATATATATACAAAAGCAAAAAGTTGTGGGGAGCTTTTTATCTAAGGGGAGGCTTTTAAAATTTTCCTTTCCTGCCATTTTTGTTCTGGGATAAATTTGCATAAAGATGACACACCCTTTAGTTCCTTGCAAAATTTCAGAGGGATGGGTGCAAGGGTTGTAATGAAAGGGAAACAGCTTGAAGCATTTTGTTTGCTTTCAGCAAACTAGTCCCAGAGTGACTGAAAGTGTTCTATCTTTGGCAAATTGAATGGATAACACTTTACTGAAGAAATATATGAAAGCATACATACAAGATAATGTAGGGCAAGAGGGAGTATTTAAGAAAAAATCTGAAAGATTTTCCCTAGTGCGATTTTATGTGCAATTTGCTGTGTTCTTTGTTGCGCTGTTTCACTGCCGTTCTGTGAGTTTATCTGCAACCCAAGTAGACATAAAGTTTTGACAAGATGTGGACACACAATGAAAACTGTTAGTTTGTTTACATAAAGTATATCTTGCCATTTTTCCAAAATGGGAACTTAAGCCAGGTCACATAGGGTTCCCATATGAATAAGGGACAGGTCCCTAAAAATAGGGATTTTTTCACAAAAATAAAGAACAATTCATAAAAACTTGAAAATCATCAATTGATTTTCAAGTTTTTATGAAGTGTCCCTTATTTTTGTGAAAAATTCCCTATTTTTAGGGACCTCTCCCTTATTTTTATATCAAAATATGGCAACCCTAGACCATCACAATGAAGATTTTTTTTAAAAAAGTAGTAAGACGCCCATAAATACGGAATCTATAACCAAGCCTATTTATGACTGAAGAAAAAACAGTTATCCCTAGAAAGTTACTAGGCTCCCCCAGTCATTTCTATGGTAGGCGTCCCCTTGAAGTTACCATAGCATCTTGTTGAAGGACCTGTTGGGGGTGCCTTGAATGTGATTTTTCTGCTTCATGGCAGGGGGTTGGACTGGATGGCCTATGAGGTCACTTCCAACTCTATGATTCCATGACCTAGAGAGGATATATTTCTAAGAATTTCTTCTCCAGGACAAGTCAGATGTCAGGTAATTTAATTGTGTTTGGTCATATCTTCAGTTTCAGTTAGAAACGTATCCCACATTGATATGAAAGGCTTACTGTGAATCCATCCAGAAACGTATCCCACATTGATATGTAAGTCCTACCATGTGGCTAAAACCCAGACGAAATGTTTACAAATGTAATGGAAAAAAATCACAATATACATTAATTTATATGATTAAAATGTATTAAATAAAAAAGTTAAATAATATATTAAATAATATTGCTTTTAATGGAGCCCCCAGTGGCGCAACGGGTTAAACCGCTGAACTACTGAACTTGCTGACAGGAAGGTCAGTAGTTCAAAATGAGGGAATGGGGGGAGCTCTTGCTGTAAACCCCAGTTTTTGCCAACCTAGCAGTTCAAAAACATGCAAATGTGAGTAGATCAATAGGTACCACTCCGGTAGGAAGGTAACGGTGCTCTATGCATTCATGCCGGCCACATGACCTTGGAGGCATCTACGGATAACACCGGCTATTTGGCTTAGAAGCACCACCCCACAGAGTCAGACCTGACTAGATTTAATGTCAAGGGGAAACCTTAACTTATTGCTTTTAAAAATGGCAGTGATCTAAACTAGTTAAAAAATATTTGAAGCATAATGGAAAGGACAAAAACAGTGCAAACCCCACCCCCATTAAAAAAATTTCTACAAAAAACAGTTAATAGCCAAAGAGTTTAGTAAGCCTAACCTAAATATCTCCACAACTGTGGCTTTCTAATATATCTAAAAACAATTTATTTGAATTCACATAGACAAAGCTTCAAATTAGGCTACTTTTTGGGGAAACCCCTAGATTGTGTGTGTAAATGGGGAATGGGAAGTACAGGGTGAAGTGGCCATCATGGAACCCCTGGTAGAAACCTTATTTCACCACTTCAGTTCTCATTGCATATGCACAACTATGATGGCGCAGGAAGATATGTTTTATTGCAGTAGGAACTGACAGATATTGCATAATGTTGGATAAAAGCTGATTTGGTAGACTGTCCTTTTCAATTTCAAAATTAGAATTTGGATTTGCCTGATTGACTCAAAGCCCAGCTCATAGTTAAAAGGAACAGGCCCAATGCTTTTAACTTTTATGCCTCTCCGCCTTTTTCTTTGGTGTCTCCCCTTTTCGTTTAATGCTGCAGAGTTTTTGACCGTGATATGAAATTCCTTTCAGACAGTTTATTGGAACTGAGACAGTAAGAGCCAGACATTCAGTCACTGACAGGTTCTGAGGGAATAGTTATGCTAATTTCACAAGCTCTTTCCTGGACTGACAGCGTAATCCCATCATCATGCCCACAACACAGGTGTCATGAATGTCTGGCCAGAAAGACCATGAGCTGGAATACTGTACTCAGTGACTGTATTTCTCATTGTTTTCACTCATTGTAAGCATACTTGGTTTGTATGAACCCCTGTATAAGCAAACACAAATATAGTAAGACCCTCGGATCTGTGGGGGATATTTATTTATTTAATTGATATTTGCAATATTTATATCCCAGCTTTCTCTACCCCGAAGGGGACTCAATGTGGCTTACAGATAGGCAAAAATTCAATGCCTTAACCACAGTGTACAATTAAAATACATTTAAATTAAAATTAAAAATCAAAACTAAATACATTAAAACATTATAAAATGTTACTATCACTATAATCACTATACTGTTTCTATTGTGTTTGTATTTTACTGTGTTTTTACCTTGTGTAAGTCGCCCCGAGCCAGACGGGAGTGGCGACGAACAAATTGAAATAAATAAATAAATAAATAAAACCATGCAATTTGCAGTCATCCCAGATTTTGCATTGATATTGCATGGATACTGCAGGTAATAGTGAAAAGTATCAAAGTGAAGGACTTCTCGACAAACAATATGATAGAGTTGCACTGGAGGAGCTCAAATGCTTAGAGAGCTGGATAGGGCTACATGAACAGCAGATGCAGGTTCCGCAGATGTGGGGGTTGTACAGTGCTATCTTTGAAGCTACATCTGCCTCACTCTACTCCCAATTTCTCCCATGAAGCAGGAAGGTTTCAAAGGAGATTGTGAGCATGTTCAATTGAATACTGTTAAAGTCCTCCCTACAATCAAAGGCTCCCAAATGTACAGTTTCCTACTGAAATGAGAAGTGTAGCTGCAGCCTGATGACCATGATTACAGTCTAACTTCAGACCTTTGTACTCTGGTGGAAGAGGCAAGGATAGCATTCACAATCGTGCAGCTCTTCCACAGATGCATAATATGAATTCCTGAAAAAGACTGAGAACTAAGAGTTAGTAGTATCTTTTTGATATTTTGTTGTGAGCCTTGGCTGTTTGCTGTTTGTGCAAAGTTTCCTTTCAGCAAGGCCCCTTCTATACTGCCCTATAAAATCCAGATTATCTGCTTTGAATTGGATTATATAGCAGTGTAGACTCACATCATCCAGTTCAAAGCAGATAATGTGAATTATCTGCATTGATAACCTGGATTATATGGCAGTGTAGAAGGGGCCTAGGTTCCCACATTCATGGGGATGTGTAACATGATGACATATGATAGACTGCCTATCTGGACTTAGTAAATCCAAGTTCTTGAGTGTTTTGCATCTGCAGAACTTCTTTCAAAATGCAATTATTTGAGGTTATCTATTGCTTTCTGAAATGGGTGGGTAGTTTATGCTACCTCTAACTCAATATGTGTATTTTTAATTTTTTGTAGTGTTTCCACAGAGTTGGAACCAGAGTTTGGAACTCTTTGCACCAGAGTTTGCTTGTGTGTATGTACCAGATCCCCATCTATCCCAGATGCTGCTTATTGATAAATGGGATTTCACAGACACTCATGGTTCCTATCTAGTTCCTGATTTAAGAAATATGCAGGGACTGTGAAAGTCCCTCTAACTAAACCAGGGGTTAGGTTGATTTTGTGACTCCATAGCAGGTACAGATATGTAACAGTGGGTTACATATGTCTAATTGCCCAACCAGATTCAGGCCAATATTAACAACTAAAATGACTGAATGAATGAATAACACAGCAAAGAAAATAAGGTTACAATATTTTGATATGGTAAATAGAAGACACACTTACAGATTGATTACTTCATACCAATCATGTATATGATGACTCACACTTTAAAAGCATTTGCTATATAAGAGGTGAAAATTGCTAAATGCCAGTGAATTTAAATAATAATAATTTTGTCTTCCCTCCCCCCCTTCCCTGCCTCTTACACCCATTATTAGTGTTTTTGTTGCTGCTGTTGATATTGTACCATGTTCTATTTCTGTTGCTTGGCTGGTGGCACCCACAGCTGCCTCATCTGGTTTGCTTCCCTTTCATATCTGTCTCTGTCTCCCATTTCTTCCCAGTTTATCTCCCCCCCTCCCTCCCTCTCTCGTGAATGGCTTCTATCTCCAATCCTAGTGAAGGGTTTGATGGAGTCAATGAGACAGTGATAAGAAGTTGGCATTTTGTGGATGGGGGCAAAGCAACCGCAGACATTAAAAAAAATCCCCGACCATTTAAAAATTTATTTGTGGGAAGAAATTTTATCTCTAAAGTGAGGAATGTGTCCAGGAAAAGGAGGATGTATGGGGACACTAGAGGAAAGAAGCACAACTCTTCTACAAACCTCATATCTACTATCTCTTTTTGCCCCTCACTTCGGTATTCTGCTGGGCATTGCCTCCCATATTAGTCTCCTATTTTCATGAGAATATTACTATGTTAGCATTGTGTTGTGCATTACCCACACAACATATTTTCTTTTTGAAAACCATAATGATTTGATCCAGCCCTGCAGGTATAATTGGGAGACTGGATTGTTCTGCTAATCATCTTGCAAAGAAATAATTGCAAAGTGCTGGGCTCATATAACTATCTGTAGGTAGAATCTGATACGTTACTTTTTCTTATTTTTCCCCAATTACATTGTAACCCACAACTCTGTAGAGATGACAACATTACAGAGATATTAAAGTTGTTTCAAGGGATGAAAAATTGCTGCTTCATTGAAAGATGACAAAAGATCTCTGGCATCAGCACATCTCCCTGACATCCTCCCTTGAAAATGAGGTACCTTCTGATTAATTCCACTTTACTGACTACAGTGTGGGGTTAACAAGCCATGAACCATATCTAAGGTGTCAGTAGCACAGTGTAGTCACTGATGGATGAATGGGTGAAATGCAGAAATTCACTTTTAGAACAGAATCAGCACAAATGTATGTGTAAGGCATTTCTTTATAATGGCCAGAATACTATTAAGTGTCCTTGGGCTCGTCTACACCTACACCAAAATCCAGGGACAGTCAGGACCAGAAATGCTCCAGAGGAGCCCTGGATGTCATGGAGCTGCTCAGAAGTTCCACCTCAAACTTGTGGAAGCAGTGGGGTGGAGTCCAGACAGGTCAGTTAATCTGAAACTGATCCAGCCCAGTTATCACTTTTACCTGTCTTGTAATTTGCATTTCTGAGATACCCAGCTGGAGAGCTCTAGAGAGCTCCTGGCCATCATTGGACACCCTTGCTGACATAGCAGAGGTGCCCTCACAACCAGAGAGAAGGGAAAGTAGAATTCAAGGAAAAGGAAAGAATGTGGAAGACCCATATGGACACCAGACTTCTTCGCTTTGGAGCCGGCCTACTAGTCACACTATTCCTGAAGTACAAGGTTGCTCCAAAGGTTTGCAAAACTGAGATGCATTCCACAACATTGCTTAACATGAGGTTAAACTGGCCTATCCTGGTTTACCCTGTGTTAAGGATTAGAAGTCTATGGACATTTTTTGGACATCCAGGTTTGGCTTCTGTTCCACTTTGGGGGGGGAAAGCTAGTGTAGCCTAGCCTCCAAACACACGTGGATGTCTTTTTCCAGGCACCACGGGGGTTGGAACTCCCTTTGCTCTCTCAGTGCTCAAAATCTCTGCATTAAGTCTCCGAAACCATTCTGCATGGTCATCCCATGCAGTAATCAGGCAGAATCAGAGAGGCATCATTGTCAGGTTGACAACATTCCCTATAGCCAGCCAAACAATAATGACATTAACTCAAGAACACCTCCAGGGTCTCCCAGGGTCATTAGCAGTACTGTAATTAGATGGTTCTCCGAACTTGTCTGCTCACCATAAAACACAGAATGGCTGTGTATGATGGCTTCAGAGTTCTTTGAGTAAATAGAGTGGACAGTATAAAACTCTGCACAGCACAGGTCCACATGCAGATACGCATACTATGTGGAGGGAAAGGTTGATTGTCATCAGTGTGTGCACCTGACAAGGATCAGGAGGAAAATTGGAATGTCTTTTGCTGGAGTTAGCCAGGGATTTTTACACTACACCAGTATCATGTCAACTGCCACTGTAAAATCTCAGGATTTGCCATTTAGGGTCCCATCCAAAGAGCTCTAGTTCTAAATCACATGTCCCAGGAATCTATGGATTGCAATCATGGAAATTAAAGTGGAATCATAGTGCTATAATTGTGTATCTTGAATGGTTATCCAATTATTTTCCAAGGCTGGTTCAGCTATGGGGCTTGTTCACAACTTTCTATCATAGAGAAGAACCTCATAGGCTTTTAGGTTGCATGTATGAGGTGCATATAGAACATAAATGAATGTTGCCTTTAGACTTGGGTTCCATCTCCAAGAGCTCGTTGTTTACTTGCAAATATTCCAAAAATGGAAAAAAATGCAAGGGAAAACATTACTTAGTCCCACTAATTTCAGGTAAGAGCTACTCAACCTGTGTATAGATAACACTTAAAGCAGTGGTTCCAAACCTTTTCTGACCAGGGACCACGCTCCAACATTAGTACCAAAAGGGTTATGAATCTGTTTTTGGTCAATTTTAGATTTGGTTTGAGGTGCTGATTCAGAAAATTGCATTGGATAGACCACATCGGCTCTAGTTTGTGATACAGAGCATGTGTCATGGTTAGCGACAGGAAAGGAATGGCAGACAGTGTGAAAGGAGTGAAAATAAATTTAAAAATAAAATAAAGAGGAAGGAGGCTCGTGGACCAGATCTTTATCTTTGCAGCCCAAGGGTGGTCCATGGCCCACAGGTTAAGAACCACTGAGTTAATGCATGGTTAATGCTGATGTTTTTGTAATATTATTACCTAAAATTTAGAAGAAAAACAAGCCTAAATAATGTACCACTGCCTGCTTCTATGATAGAAAGTTAGAAGTTTCCCATTCCCTGAAGCAGATTTCGAGGGTTTTGCTTCTGGGTTTCCTAACATAAATATCTCCACCAGCAAAACAACATTGGAGGAACCTTGACCAGAGGTCTTAATGCTTCAGGAGCTGAAATGGAATTCATTGCCCTTTAAAATACTAATAATGCAATGCCTTTTCCTCCAAGAACAGCAACAACAACCAAAAAGATCCTAGGTGGCTAGCATCTCTGACAAAAATCCCTAATTGTGTACGAAATGCACTCTCTGCCCCACCCTTCTCCTGCTAACATCTGTTATGTCGCCCATCTAGAGCACAGCCGCAGGTATGAGTTTAGTTCAACAAGCATCTTAATTTCCCTTGTGATAAGCAAATTAATTTTGTTGCAACTCTTTAATGTTTATTTTTATGGATAGATGAAATGTTGCTGAACCTGTTCTCGAGGCAAAATAGGGTCCAAGCCAAGTGATTAATGTGGCACAGAGATCCGTCCCAGCTTGGCAGTTTCTCATTGGCCTGCTTTTTGGATGACCTTCTATTCTACTACATGTGTCTGGTTTTTTTTAAAAAAACCATATCAATATAAAAAGGCTAGCCAAGGGAAACAGCAGCTGCTCACTCTCACGACCTCCATGTCCCATCCAGCTCATCGTCATGAGTCATAAAGTGAAGGTGAAGACTCCTGCTATGTTAGGACAAAAATAAGTCACAATATGGCTAATGGACACTTTTGTAGGAGGTGTGGGAGAAATTCTGGCAGAGAAAAGCTCATAAACGTCCCCCACACTGAGATATATCAATTCCCAAAGTATTTACAGACCTTTAGAGAGAATACATTCAGTGAACTTATGCATCCATCTCTCATGCATCACTAGCAGATTTGTGAATGCTACATTGTCCTAAGTACCAGAGTAGTTAAGTCAGCATTGCATATAAGTACCAACCTGCCAACCAGGAATTGCATGTGTGAAAAGGTAGTGAAGAAAAATGTTTTTCTGCCCCTGTCATAGAAACCAGGAGCACCTCTGTGGCTAAGATTTTATTGATGTGAGCTACTTTGAAAGACAGCAATTGTCTGAAAGCCAGAATAAAAAACAGCAATTGATGCATGAAGACAGATTTCCATTCACACTTGCCTCAAACGGACAAGAGTTCTTTCTCCCACCCTGAACATTCCACAGATATATAAGCCCCATTTGCCTAGTTTCCAACAACCTCACAACCTCTGAGGATGCCTGCCACAGATGGAGGTGAAACATCAGGAGAAAATGCTTATGGAACATGGTCTTACAGCCCGGAAAATTCACAGCAACCCAATACATTATCTACTAAAAAGAGAGTGGCTTCAAAGAGTCAATAAATGACTCTTTGAAGCTCCTATACAAGATGATGGTGATGATGATGATTTTCAAGTTTTCTACTAAACCAAGGGTAGGAATCATGCAGTCCTGGAAAGATTGTGAGACTACAAATCCTAACATTTATCACCACAGCCTATTCTGGCTGCCTGGTACTGCAGTCCTGTGGCCCAACGGCAACTACATCTGAAGCTGCTGTTGTGTGCCTTCAAGTCATTTCCCACTTATGGTGACCTAAAGATAATAATACACTTTATTTATATTCCGCACGTCTCACCTCGAAGGGGACTTCGTGCGGATCACAGAACACATACAGCAGACAATCCCTGCTGTTTTTAGACATACAAGACATACAATAGCATACAACAGTAGGATCCCCTGGACTGAGCCTTGCTCCTCCTGGCCTCCAACCGGGTGCTGTTGTTTTCTCTGAGACTGGGAGTGTGATTTGCCCAACATAATCCAATTGATTGTCATGGACAAGTGAGGATTTTAATCTTGGTCTCCAAGTCTGTGGACCAATGAGCAGAATTTGCTATCACCCCTCAACCTGACAGTGTTTGGAGCCTGACAGCTAAAGTGGTGTCAAAGTGCTATAATTCTGCAGTGTAGATGATCTGTCAGTGGCTCTATGGATCATAGTGATTGTATTAGCTTTGCATACTGCATTGTATAGTTAATGCACTGACCCTTGACCATAATTACATTTTATTTATTTACATGCGTTACTGATATGCTGTCTGACTGAATGAACACAAAGCAACAAAATTAATCATGGAGGGATGAAGTGGGCAGCCTTTTTAGTGATTGGTACTTTGAACTTGGAGCAGTCATTAATGATTACAAACTAGCTTGCCCTTGAATATGGTTTGTCATTCCTGGCTTAAGGCCTAGCCTCTCATAACTCTTTATATCTGTCCAAGGAGCATGAAAGAGAAAAAAAGGAGTATTGAATCATTTAAATGTCGTTATTGGCCACATTAAATACAGTCAAATAATCTTAGAAGTTGTTCATAGACTTATAGGCTTCCATAAGATGACCCCTAAGAATGTTCAGTGCTGCAAATGGATTCACAACCCACCTCACAACCCCAAAGTGCCAACTGTAATAATGAATGCTTCCGTCACATGGGGACTGACATTTGGCTGCCATTGTGTAATTGCAGTTATTTTGTTCAGTTGTAATAAATGATTAAACTCCAATTGTTGATTCTCTGCTCAGCAGATGGAACCACATGCAATTCCAAATGGTGCCTCCAAACAAACAGGCAATAGGTAGGACTCATGATGTAGCTTGAGACAGTCACAATGCAGAGGAAGCAAAGGGTGTTTGGCACTGCTGGATGGTCAGCACTTCCTGCTATCTCTTCAGCAACCTGAGAGAGGCTCTCTGACCCTAACGGGGCCGATTCTGCATACACCATGCTGAATCAGACCTGGCTTAATGGGTCAGTGTAAATCTGTCCCTTGTGTATTGTGAAGATGCATGACAGGGTACTGGCAAGAATGTTCTGATATATATTAGGTTCCAGGAATGTGCATTGGTACTCTTTAACCTGTGCCCCAATATGCAGTAATTCATTGTGCATCGATCCTAAGGTGAGATGGTTTAGATGAACTTTTGTTCTGTTGTGCATTGGTATTATTGCTGTCTCCTCTAGGTAATAGTGTCATAATAGTCTCTTACTGAATATGGATATTGTGAACCCACTCAATTCTATTTCCTACAGATGCTAGTCCACTTATGAATTCTGCTCTTCTGTCATTTCTGATGCTGTATATACAGTAGTCCCTTGCTACTTTGCGGTTTGCTTTTTGCGGACTCGCTGTTTTCAATATGGGCTTAAAGAGCATTTGTCTGTATGTAGAGACTGCCTCTGTGGATAAAGCCAGAGCCCAGAATTACAAGAACATGTAGTATATAAGTGTGTGTGGATAGAGTTTATAAAGACTTAAAATAGTGTATAACTACTAAAATAATGTATAAATATTGAAATAAATATAGCGTCCCTACTTTGCGGATTTTCACTTTTTGCGCATGGTCCTGGAACGTAACAACAGTGATAAGTGAGAGAACACTGTACATGGTTATTATAAATAAAATAACCCCAACAACTTACCTCAATGAGCAAACAAATTGAGAGGTGGTTTTTGCTGCATCACAGTGTTCTTCAGAGACCAGTTCTGCTCTCCATGATGTTTATCCATAGTTTGTGCATCTGATGACACATAATTTGATCTCTATCTAATTCCAGACACCAAGCCAACATTTGCTATCAATAATGGGCTGGATGAAGTTGAACAAATTGAGACAGAGGTGCTTCTGGCTACTTGGAAGACAGATCGAGGAACAGGGTTTTAGGTTGTACTGGATGGGGTTACAATGCCCCTGAAATCTCAGGTTAGCAGTTGGAATGTGCTCCTGGACTCAAGATGCTCAGAGTTCAGCTGTAGCCAGGAGAGCATTTGCATGGCTAAAATGTCCCTTGAGAAGTCAAATCTGACTATGGTGATGAATGCCTTGATAACATCTCATTTGGTTTAACATAATATGCTGTACATGGGGTTGTTTTTGGAAATTGTTTAGAAACTTCAGCAGGTCCAAGGTCCAAGGTAGCCACCATGGCACAATGGGTTAAACCCTTGTACTGGCTGAACTGCTGACCTGAAGGTCAGCGGTTCGAATCTGCGAGATGGCGTGAGCTCCCATCTGTGAGCTTCTGCTTCTCTTGTGGGGACATGAGAGAAGGATGGTAACACATCCATGCATCCCCTGGGCAACTTCTCTGCAGACAGCCAATTCTCTCATATGACTTGCAGTTTCTCACGTCGCTTCTGACACAATAAAAAAAAGTCCAAAATGCTATGGCAAGGCTGTTGACTGAGGTTGGGTACAGGGTCCATGTGACTCTCCTGCTGAAGCAGGCTCTGTTGGCTCTTAGTCTATTTCTAGGCAGAACCCAAAATTCTGATTTTTATCTTTAATGTTCTACATGTCATGGGTCTAGTCCAGGCATGGGCAAACTCGGGCCCTCCAGGTGTTTTGGACTTCAACTCCCACAATTTCTAGCAGCCTCAGGCCCCTTCCTTTTCCCCTTCAGCTACTTAAGCTGAGGCTGCTAGGAATTGTGGGCTTGAAGTCCAAAACACCCAGAGTGCCCAAGTTTGCCCATGCCTGGTCTTGTCTGTCTGAATGACTTTATGTCCTTTTGGAAACCAGTGTGAGCTTTACTATCAACTGGGGATAGATCCTTCTCTATAGCTGTTCCTAGACTGTGGAACTCCCATCCATGGGCTATATGGTGGGCTTCATCTCTGTTTTCTTTCATTTTTATTCAGACAGGCCTTTGGATTTTCGTTATGGATTAGTGCTGCGTTTGATGTTCTGTATATTAAAAATATTTTATTGAAACTATGTTTAAATACATTTAAAATGTTTAAGTATGTTGTAGTGATATCTTTTTAATTTTTTGGTAAATTACTGTTTTAGCTGTAGAATTATTGTAGGTTAAGGTAAAGGTTTTCCCCTGACATTAAGTCCAGTCATGTCCAACTCTGAGGATTGGTACTCATCTCCATTTCTAAGCCAAAGAGCCGGTGTTGTCCATAGACACCCCCAAGCTCATGTGGCTGCATGACTGCATGAAGCACCTTTACCTTTCTGCTGGACCGGTACCCATTGATATGCTCACATTTGCATGTCTTCAAACTGCTTGATTGGCAGAAGCTGGGGCTAACAGCGGGAGCTCACCCCACTCTCCGGATTTGAACCGCTGACCTTTTGGTCAGCAAATTCAGCAGCTCAGCAGTTTAACCTGCTGCACCACTGGGGGCTCCTTGAATTATCGTAAGGTGCCTTGAATCCCATATTGGGAGAAAAGAGGGATGTTCATTTAATAAATGAAATAATCTTTCCTCATTCTGCACTCTTTTTATAAAATATAATATCCTTCCCTCTGAAGTGTGACAGATAAACGATCAGCTTGCCGAAACTTCAGTTCCCAGAGGCCATTATACTAAATAAGTTCACAATTAAAACTACCAAAGAATAAATTTGCTTTTACCTGGAGAGACAAGTGGTTTGGAATCTTAAAATAAAATCAGACTATATTATCTACCAGTGTTATAGGTGCCTCAGGGAAAACTTTTCTTTATCATGAGCAATTCTGTTGCTGCTTCAAAATTGTTTCCCCATCCTCACGGTACTTTTTACAACACTTTTTTCAAGTTAGTCAGAACCTCAACAAAGAAAGGAAAAGAAGCCAAACCCTGGAAATAATTTCATATTTTTGTTTCTTTGAATTTTCTTTGGAATGAGGGAAGATAAAAAGGTTATCTCTCTCTCACTTTATTTGGCACACAATGGGCAAAATCTACTTTAATGAGAGCAGTCCCATTGGAATCAACAGGTCTTGATGGTTACTGCTTCCTGTTGAATGAGTCTTCTCAAGGCAGAACTAATGTTGGATGTAGTTTGCCGGCAGTAATAAATTGGATCAAAATAAATACACAATAACTTCAAAAATGAGGTTGCGCAGCAAAGGACTACTGTGTCTTTAACCGTATGTAGACTTATCTGGGAAAGAGTCCAATTGAACTTAGTGGGATGCACTTCTGTGTCAGCATGAAGATGCTGGAGCTGTATCTGGATTATTTTATTTTGCTGCCAGGCCTACTGTGGTTTTCAATGGAGGATGCCTAATTATCGGGGCACAGCCTATTACACAGTTAGAAAACAGCCCAGCCATGGCTCTGTCTAACACATCTTCTAATCACTACCTGTTTTGAGCTCTTCCAGGAAAGAAAAAAAGAATACAAATCTGTAAGAGAGCAAAGAGTATGACAAAAGGGATTTTGGTGTCCATATAGATAAAAACATGCTGTGACTGAAAGCTTGCAGATAAAAAGGAGTCGCAGCCAATATCTCAAGAGGTGGGCTGCATTGCCTTGCTGCTACCTAGAGTCACCACTGAGACTGACAGTGAACTGAACTTAAGATCTGGGTCTTTTCAGTGCCACGCAGTTATAACACTATGCTTATACTTTAAATGCCCTGGTTCTGTCCTTTGGAATCTGGGACTGGCTCTTTAGGGAAGGGTATTTGGACCTCTTCTGTTACAGAGCTCCAGTCTCTCAAAAAATTACCAAACCCTGAGATTCCTTATGGTAGTTATGGTAGTAAAGGTGGAATCATAGTGCTATAATTGTGTAGGGCAAATAGTCCAGATAATGAACATTTTATGTGACTTGTGAGGCTTTCAATGCCATGGCAACTTAGTTACATTTATACAGTCTTACAATTATGAATGACAACCACAAGGCTGATGCAGCACTTGGTGAAAATGGGTTTGGCACCCCTGAATGAATGGCTGAGTAGCCTCTCTCAAGAAAGATCTGGGAGTAAGGCCAAGACCTAGAACCCCCTTCAGAGGCAATTTCACATGTATACAGTAGGAATGGTTGATTAAAAAATGGTTCAAAACTCGTTTTGGATGTAGGGGGTGCTGATGGTTTGGATCTAAAGTAAATTCCAATTTTCACAGAAAAAAATGTTCAAAACTTTTCAAAACATCAGAGACTTCCGAATCCTTCGTTAATGTTTTCAAAGTATTTCCTGTTTCATTGGGTGGTCTTTACTTTGAAAGTAGTTGTTTTATTCCAGAAGTGGGCGGGGGGGGGGGGGGAGCAAAGGGAAGAAATCCATCCATTCTGGATAAAACTGCTTCTCTCGCCCAAACTGACGCGGGAGAGAAAGGAAACGAAGGGAATCCATCCACACTGGGTTAAACTGCTTCTCTCACTCAAGTCTGACACGGGAGGGAAAGGAAATGAAGGGAATCCATCCACACTGGGTTAAACTGCTTCTCTCGCTCAAGTCTGACACGGGAGAGAAAGGAAACGAAGGGAATCCATCCACACTGGGTTAAACTGCTTCTCTTGCCCAAGACTTACGCAGGAAGGAAAGGAAACTAAGGGAATCAATCCACACTGAGTTAAAACGCTTCTCTGGCTTGAACTGAAGCTAGGAAACAAAAGTGGGGAAAAGCTGAATAATTTCTGACTCACTTACTGATTCGTAAGAGAAATGGCAGAAAAAGCTTCAGAAGGGCAAAGGTACTTCCGGTTTCCTTAAAAACTTCAAAATCGCTTCAAAAAGGAAAGCTTTCTGAATTTATTCCGAATTACGAAGATTCCAACCAAACCAAACCATGCCTAGTATACAGTCAGTTCTCAAGTTACAAACAAGATAGGTTCTGTAGGATTGTTCTTAAACTGAATTTGTTTGTAAGTTGGAACAGGTGCATTTTTAAAGTGCAACTCCAGATCTATCTATCTATCTATCTATCTATCTATCTATCTATCTTTGGATAGCATAGGGAAGGGTTAACACCCTGTGGCATTTGTTTTGCTGTCTGTGCCCCAGTTCAGAAGATTTCACACACTTTCTGCCTCTTCAATAACTAGATTTTCCAAAAAATGGGAACAAGGATTGGTGATAAAGCTTAGGTGGAGACACCTTTTCCTAATAATAATAATAATAATAATAATAATAATACCTGCTACAAAAAACTGCCAGGATCGCAAGCCTGAAAACGTTACAGAAAATGAACACGTCAAAGTACTCTGGGACTTCCGAATTCAAACTGACAGAGTTTTGGAGCACAATACTCCTCACTATCATGGGAAAAAAACAAAGTATGGATCATCGCTGTTGCAATCACAGGCAACAGCAGAATTGGCGAGAAGCAACTGGAAAAGCTTACACAATATGATGATTTAAAGGTGGGACAGCAAAGACTCTGGCACAAGCCAGTAAAGGTGGTCCCAGTGGTGATCGGCATACTGGATGAAGTGCCTAAAGACCTTGGCCTGCACTTAAAAACCATAGGCGCTGACAAAATTACCATTTGTCACCTGCAAAAGGCCACCCTACTGGGATCTGCACACATTATTCACCAATACATCACACTTGGGAAGTGTCTGACGTGTGATCAAATACAAAAGCCAGTATAGTGATCTTTTTTTGCTGTGCACTAATATTGTTGTATATATAATAATAATAATAATAATTAATAAGGCATTAGAACAAATGCCATCAAAGCCAGAATTGAAAAGTCAATGATAGATCCCAAATGCAGGCTCTGCAAGGAAGCAGATGAATCAATGGATCACATCTTCAGCTGCTGCAAGAAGATTGCACAGACAGACTACAAGCAGAGGCATAACATCATTGCTCAGATGATTCATTGGAACTTGTCCAACAAATACCATCTGCCTGTGACAAAGAACTGCTGGGATCACAAGCCAGAAAAATTTACAGAGAATGAACATGCCAAACTCCTCTAGGACTTCTGGATTCAGACAGACAGACAGTTTTGGAGCATAATATTCCTGACCTCACAATCGTGTTAAAAAACAAAGTATGGATTGTTGATGTCACAATCCCAAGTGACAGCAGAATTGCAGAGAAACAACTGGAAAAGCTGGCAGAATATGAGGTTTTAAAGATCAAACTGCAAAGACTCTGGCACAAGCCAGTAAAGGTGGTCCCAGTGGTGATTGTCACACTGGGTGCAGTTCCTAAAGACCTTGGCCTGCACTTAAACACAATCAGCACTGACAAAATTACCATCTGCCAGCTGCAGAAGGCCACCTTACTGGGATCTTCATGCATTATTCGCCGATACATCACACAGTCCTAGACACTTGGGAAGTGTCCAACGTGTGAGCCAATACAACAGCCAGCAGAGTGTCTGCTGTGGACTCATCTTGTTGTGTTTCAAATAACAATAATAATAATTTCATTACTTGCCTCCATTACCCGTGGCTTGAGACAGGTTACAGCTCTTTCAGGAGTGAATCTCCCTTCCGAGGGGTAGATTTCTCTCACTGCCTGTTGTCTCACTACCATTCTTACCTATGAGTCATTTGTACGTTAGATGTTTATAACTCGGGGACTGTCTGTATTTCAACTAGCATGCCATCCCACGGAAATTTGTAGTTT
Source organism: Anolis apletophallus (assembly GCA_030556195.1). Taxonomy (NCBI): domain Eukaryota; kingdom Metazoa; phylum Chordata; class Lepidosauria; order Squamata; family Anolidae; genus Anolis; species Anolis apletophallus. The sequence continues at coordinate 74,971,815 of JARBWK010000010.1, forward strand.
GTAGCTTAGAGAGGCATTTATACATTTCTTCCAGATAGCTGTCATTCAGCCTATGGCAGCAAAGTAGAACCACTGTGCTATAATTGTGTACTCTGAAACAGCCCCAGGGCATAGAGCAGGTAACCCAACAGAAGAATGATTATTTTTCTATCTGTCACTATAATGTTCTACATATTTGAAGACTAGCATTTCCTGCTGACTTCTGGATTCACAATCGGGTACCTTCATAATCATCTATGAACATAGCAACTTTTCTTACATTTTACCCAGAGACTGGAAAGGAAAAACAGGACAAGCATTTCCCCTGTTAGGCCCAGTTCATTCCTCTCCACCCCCTGCCCCACTTAAAATGCTGATTAAAGTAGATTTGTTGAGAATATTGAGCTCCTGTTTGCTGAACTGCCATTATTGACAGGAACCTCGTTAACCTCATCATTCAGTGGAATTAGCAATTTGTTACAGCATAATGAGAAGCTTGATTTTATGTGAACCATATAGATTGCCTGGGGTTCCACAGAGTCAGCCTCAGCTTCCCTTCTCACGCCAAGCAAGCAAAGCCCCTATCTATACCCACTGAGTTGAAAAACTCACCTCTGTGCTGCACTGTTGAAACCCATACAATGAACACTTGGACGTGATTTTTCAAAGCTACAGCGAAGGACACTGGGCCTCGGTTCTCCAGCCAAAATTATTAAAAGGGTGATTTAAGCAGAGACCGTGAATATAAAAATAGTTTAAAAATTTAGACAAGTGTACTTCAGTAAATGGAGCATCTGAAGGGAAAAACAATCCTTTTTGTGTCAACTCATGGTTTTTTCCATGCAAATCCTATGTCTAACTGGAAGGTTATAACAGTATGGGGGAACAAGGATTAGAAACAGACCTTCATGTACGTTTGCAGACAGCTTATAAGCAATAACGAATGCAGTCAACAAAACTTGAGCGGGGAAAGAACGATAAGCCTTCCTTTCCAGCTAGATATGTAGACTTTGCTACACTTTAGCTATCAAAGTGGATGTCATTAGCAAAGAAATGTCTGGTGAAAGAAAATCATATCTGGATGCATTCTAAAAGAATCTTTTCAGTTGACTCTAGTTTACTTATTCAAGTCTGTTTTTCCCCTTTTCACATATGTATATTGCTAGTTTTGAATTAACAGTTTGCTTAAAAATATTAAACTCTTCTGGGTTGTTGTAGGTTTTTTGGGCTGTATGGCCATGTTCTAGAAGCATTCTCTCTTGAGGTTTTGCCTGCATCTATGGCAGGCATCCTCAGAGGTTGTGAGGACTGTTGGAAACTAGGAAAATTGGGTTTTATATATCTGTGGTGGGATAATGTTTCAATTGGCCACTTTGATTAGCATTTGATGGCCTAGCACAGGGGTGCCCACACTTTTTCATCATGCGAGCTACTATATGAACAATCAAGTTGAAAAGATCACCTGTTGTGCATGTGAGCATGTGCGCACATGCGCGTGCGCATGCTCCTACTGCAGCCTTCCGTCCGCGCGGGGCTTCTTTCTTGCCTGCCCACGAACTCGCCGTTGCGTGCACCCGGGAAGGGGATCCTCCTTGCCTGCGTGCCCTCTCTCTCTCTTAATGTCTTCGTTGCCTTCCTCCTTCCTGCTGCGTGCTTTCGCGAAGCTGCCTTTCTTCTTCGAGGGCGAGGGAGGGCGAGGCGGAGAAAGGCGGCGAGGGCACAAGCAGCAGCAGCAAGTGGAGTCTCCATCCCCGCAGCCCCCTCCTCCTTTGGTTCAGCCTCAGGAACACGGCGGAGCCCTGCCTCCTCGCCCCCAACCAAGGAAAGAAAGCAGCCCCACACAGCTCGCTCGCCCAGGTCTCGGCTTGGAATGGGAGTCCCGAGGGCAGCAGCAGGGTTTGCGGTGGGGCTTGCTTGGCTTTGCCCCACTTTGCCCGGCCTCCTTGGTCTCTTTCTCTCTCTCTCTCCTTCCAGCGCCCGCCCGCCTGCCTGCCAAAAGGATCCGAAAAAGTTCTCCGGATTTCTTTCTTCTCTCCTTAGCTCTCTCTCTCTCTCACACACGCACATTCCCTCCATCCCTCCTACAACCTTGCATCCAATCCATGCGCGTGCCTTCGCCTTGCTCCTCCCCCCCCCCGCAGCAACCAATGGGCGGTCATGTCACCACACCGTGCGTGGCAAGACGAGTGCCAGGGCCCGCCCTCTAAAGCCTGATTTTGGCAAAAGAAGCCCCGCGAAGGCGGCGGCGGGAACACACGTGCACGTGCATGGCAGGAGCGTGCCATCTGCTGGTGAGGCCCAAAGATCACCTGTAAGAGGGCCGAAGATCACCTAGGTGCTCCCGATCACCATAATGAGCACCCCTGGCCTAGCAGTTTCAAGGTCTGGCTTGCTCCTGCCTGGGGGAATCCTTTGTTGAGAGGTGATTAGCTGTTCCTGATAGTTTCTTCTCTGGAGTTCCCCTGTGTTTCAGTTTTGTTCTTTATTTACTGCTATAATTTTAGAGTTTTTTCATACTGGTAGCTGGATTTTATTCATTTTCATGGTTCCTTCCTTTCTGTTGAAATTGTCCACAAGCTTGTGAATTTCGATAGCTTCTCTGTGTGGCATGGTAGTTCTTAGAGTGGTCCAGCATTTCTGTGTTCTCAAATAATAGGCTATGTCTAGGTTGGTTCATCAGGTAATCTGTTATGGCTAACTTCTCTGGCTGAAGTAGACTGCAGTGCCACACAGTCCGAAAAACATAGCCATAAAGCCTGAAAAACCTACAACAACCCAGTGATTCCTGACCTGAAAGCCTTTGACAATACATTAAACTCTTTGTTTGTGTGTGTGGTTCTATCCATTCCATGTTATTTCGGGTGCCAAATTTTCTATTGAAGAAAATGCCCGAGAACATATCTACTTCATGAACACAGGCATATTTGTATTTAGTAGGACAGAATCTGACCCCCGAGACCCTTCCTTGAGACTGAAACTCAAAAACTATTCTCTCGGGGAAAAAATACTGTCAAAAAGACACTTTCAAGGATGATATGGAGTTCATTGCATAATAATAATAAAAATAATAATATCTTTATTTGTACCCTGCCATCATCAGGAAAGCACTCACAGAAGCACTCCAATTGCTACATGCAGACAACAATACATAAGTATAAATACAATGAGATAAGTATAATCAACAATACATAAAATGAGAAAATTATAAAATATGAAAATTACAATATACCTAAAATACAGTGGAATCTGCGGGCCAGCTATCTGTCAAAACAATCAATCAGAGTGTGGGCCAGTACTAACAATGATTCATCACATTGTCCATGGATTACTTAGAATCAAAGACCTGTCTGAAGAGCTATGTTTTTACACTCACCCAGAAGGCCTAAAAAAAAGGGGGGGGGGCAATCTAATTTCTTTAGGGAAGTTATTCCAGAGCTGTGGAGCCACCACCAAGAAGGCCGTCTCTCATTCCCACCAACCATGCTTGAGATGGTGGTGAGACCGAAAAAAGGGCCTCCCCAGAAGATCTTAATGCCTGTTCCAGTTCGTAGAAGGAAATGAGGTCTCAAAGATAGGTTGGATCCGAAGCATAATAGGGCTTTATAGGTCATCACCTGAATTTTGAATTGGACCCAGAATCTTATCGGGAACCAGTGGAGCTGCTTTAAAAGGGAGGTGGTATGCTTTCTAAAGCTTGCCTCAGTTAATAATCTGGCAGTCACTTTTGCACTAGCTGCAGTTTCTGAGTGGTCTTCAAAGGCAGCCCCACATAGAGTGCATTACAGTAGTTCATTCTGGATGTAACTAAGGCATGGAACATCGTGGCCAAGTCACTAGTTTTCACATATCTGGCATTTCAGTGTGATTGAAAGGTTTTGGAAATAGTTTTTTTCTGGCCAATAAAAGCAACCATGTCAGCCAGAGGAGTGGATCTTTGGGCTGAATCCTCTAGTTATATTTTTGAATGTATCAGATACAGCTGTAGCTTCTTATTTATTCAATTAATCGGATCTGCTGTATGATAGCATGGTGTAACTTTTCACGTGTTTTGAGGTACCTTTGAGGACATAAAATTGTTATTTGTTTAATTTACTAATTTTTTCATTTTCCATTTCAGGCACAAAAATGCCTCTAGCCACCACAGGAACGAATATATTCTTGTACTTTTCTTACTTTGCAACTGCACACCTCATCTTGGAAGTAGTTGTGCCATGTGATATTTAAGGTTCTAGGATTACGGGGCTGAATAAAGTCCTAGGGCCTGGACCCCCCTTTTCTGTTCTCAGGGCAAGGGGAAATAATCTCAGGACTAGAGCTAAACTTAAAGAAAAGTTTATATACATAATAGATCATGCTGAATGAGGTCGCCAGGGGCTGCCCCCTGTGATCTCACCAAGAATAATCTCTAAGTATCAGGTTTTGGCCCTTAAACCTCAGGGCATGGAATGGTCCTGAACTGATAACGTTATTGATATCTTGTTCTGGTCTCAGAAATCCACAAATTGCCTTCATAACTCTACCTTTCTTTATCCACTATTCCAGAGCATGGATAAATTACTCATCTTCTAGCACTCCTCAATCCCTGGGCAAGGTGTGGCTCATAGTCATAATGTCTGGGAGATTCTAGGAACTATGATCCACATATTAACTTTTCCAAATTCTGCATTAGATACATGAAAATAATGTCTAGTAATGAATGGCTTCTTAATCCCATGGCCTGTGCATTTTGGAAGTCTACACTTTGAATAAGTACATATAAATAACAAAAGCCTACTGGTTCAGGTAATCTAGAGTGCAAAGATGGATCTCCTTTGCCGATTCCCATGCTCAGTCCTGTTGCCCTAGGTATGGTGCCCTTTTTGTGCAATCAGCTGTGAATGGGACTTCTGATTCTATGACAACTGCTCTTTGGTTTGCAGTTCTCTAAAATGGGTTGTGTGAAAATTCTATATCCTGGTCACCTTTCTACTACTCCCTATCTTCCTACTACTCCCAGTAAATTCCCAGTAAACCTCCAGGTGGCATGGTTGACAATGATATGTAGGTGGATTGTAGCCTCACATATCTTCCACAGAATACTACCAGCATGCAGGATGCTTCAACATTTTGTTTAGTCTGCTTTTAAAGGGAGCCAACCTCTCTTGTCCTTCTCCCATGAATAGCATGGGCAGCCATGTAAATAGGATGGAACAGGCTTATGGTTGTACACATACAAAACTCAAGCTAGAAATAGATTGCTCGGCCCATTGATAGAGCATGTTTTGGTGCTGCAGCTGCTGCTTCTTCCGCATTTCTGTCTCTTACCTGTCCATTGGTAGTAGATTATTCTCCTCGCTGATTATCCAACCAGCAGCCTGGGAGCCTCCAATTTGCAATCCCTACTTTGGATCTGTAGCAAATTGTGCTCATCCATAGTGCCCTTTTCCAGAAGGCTTGTCAGACACTTGCCAAGAGAGTGACTAGAATGGATGCTCTTTCATTATACCAAGCTCTTAATTTACACAGTTGAATTATATTATTGAGAAAAGAGGTCAGAACTAAATCATCCTATTTCTCAAGGATTGATTCAAGAAAATGAGAATGCCCAGATGCACTCAGTTACATGTGCTAAATCACTGCACTTTAGAAAAGGTGGTTATGCCCACTTTAGTTTCTTTCCGTGCCTTGTGATTCATGGAAAAATTAAAGCAGTGGATAAAATGCACCCATCAGCTTCTGTACATGTCCTGGTTGTTTTCAAAGTACATTTAAAGTACACAACAAAACATATAGCTATCTATGTGCACTTTTGCTTGACTGTGTTGTTGACATATGGGACTGGGCTCTGCTTAGGCACATCACTGGAAAGGAAAAAGTATATTTTTAAAAAAAGAGTAAACAAGATAAAAAGGTCTACACAAACTTTTCCTATTAGAAATGGAGTGGAGACAACTGTAAAAGTAATGTGCATGCCCCAGAAAGCAGCCGTTGAGAATGTAATCATGTAAGGTACTCTCCATGGTACTTGGAGCACCCATTATGAGAAACTCCTGCTGAAAATGTTAACATCTTAATTACGTATGCACCAAGTTCTTCACTGACCTGGAATGGGAACTGCATAGACAAGCTTGGGACATCATCTCTCTCCTTAAATATGTGTACAATCTTGTGTCTTTTGTGTAACATTGCCCCCCTGCTAGGTGAACTTCTGTCTCAAGCAGCCATTATAACAAAATGAATAGACCTTGTTTCTGGTCCCTGTTTTTCTCTGATTTTTTTTAAAAGAAGGATTCTGTCATCCTATGGTGAGCAATTCCTTTGGCACTTACAGCTGCTGCTAAAAAGGAGTGTGAGTCAGTGGGGTGCAGCTCATCAACTTACGTCATGAAGACAGTTTCCATCACTTTGGTTAGCATGCGGTTGACACAAAGCAGAGTAGACAATGCTTCTCCAATAAACTTCAGGAAAATATCCAGTAGAGGCTGCCAATCAAATGTCTTTTATCTGAATATATGTTCCATTTTCCAAAATTAAAAAGTACCTTTTGGTCTACAATTTCCACAACTCCCAGGTTTATGGGGAATCTATGAGGATACTGGGTATTATAATCCAGAAAAATGTTTTTTCAGGCAGTGTTTACACCCTAGTCCAGGGGTGGGCAATTACCAGCCCTCCAGGGGTTTTGGACTTCAACTCCCAGAAATTCCAGCCAGTTTACCCGCTGTTAGGATTTCTGGGAGTTGAAGTCCAAAACACCTGGAGGGCCGGTAATTGCCCACCCCTGCTCTAGTCTATGTGTTCTGGATTTTGATAGAAGTAGATTATGTAAGTATTTAGCAATCTCTTAACAATAGACCATAGGAAAAGAAAACACTTGATATGGTTAAACTACAATGCTTTTGAATGGGAAGAATCTTGGGGCAACTACATGTTCCACTAAATGCTTAGTGTATGGCTATGACTGGCATCCAGATAGGAACAGATGCATGTGTAAATCACATCAGACCAAAAAGTCAACATTGTGCAATGAACATATTCTATTGATAGTGGTGGAAATGGACTTGCACACTGATTAAAATGACATAGACTAGCCTAACAGGCAAACTCGTGCAGTTTGTGAGAGTAAAGAGTGACAAAAGGTCACATAAGCTCACAGATCAAACTTTAGAGGAAAAATGTTCTTATCATTCTGACATTTTCCATCAATCACAGTGGATGATATCTAGGATCTGCCTTCAATAGATAAATGACATGCTCATGGATGCTGCCTCAGCCCAATTTTGAAAGATTTTCCTCATAACACAGCTCACCCCATACCACAAGGTTTCCTGACCTTCTGTGAGGCATTTTCAAGGGGCTATGAAATTGTTATTGGGAGGACGTGCCCAGTTGCAGATGCCTAAACAAAGATCCAACCAAATAGTTTTCAGGCAAGTCACACCCTTAGCTTTGAGTCATCAAGTCATGCACATGCATGCATAAATCAGCCTTGAAGTACAATACTAACATCTGGATCACATTTTGCCTCTGGTTTTTGAGGACTATAATTGCCTCTGCTTCCTTAGGGTTCCATTAATATCTTAAAAATAAAAGCCAATCATCTCCTAGAACTTTTTCTGTTGCATTTCTTCCGAGATTACATTGACAGTGGGGTTGGTTGAAGAAATATCTTCACAGGTGCTATTAGGAAACTTAGTCTGCAATCCTATATCTGACTGCTTGCGAGTACGTCCTATGGAATTTGATTAGAGGAGAAGGACGAATGGGAGTGGAGGCGCAGAGCTCACCAAAAGATGTACTATTCACACTTCTCTGCAATCAGTATTGAGAATGGGCTAAAAAACTATAAAGCTTAGTGTGCCATGGTTATAGCAGCTTCAGGAGAAAAAGAGAGAGTGTTTAGCGGACTGGCAGAAAGGCAGGCAGGCTGGTTGGCTGTGAATTGCTGACCTCTCCCACCCTCTGCTTCTCTTTGGTGCTTGCAAATTTTGTATGCTTTGCAATGTCAACTAAATTTCCCTCATCTTTTTATTTCTCCTTGCAACTCAAACAAAACTAATGATCTGAATGCGTCCGCTCTCTCTCTCAATCCCTCCCCCCCCCCCCAAAGTCTCCTTCTATCCAAGCACTGTTGCTTCTGGTCTGTCAGGTCTATTCTTATGACTGTGGTTTCACTTTCTTTTATACAAATGCACATCTTCTTCCCTTCTCTTCTGTAAATGAGAGTACTATGGATACCTACCTGCTTGCCCATGAAAATCCACTGAGTGACCTTGCATGACTCACATGCTCTCAGCCCTAGAAAACTTTGTGACAGGTTCATCTAAGCATCACCATGAATTAGACATGACTTAAATGCACATGACAACAACAAAGTGCTTCAAGCCAGAGTGTCAATGTGATGTACTTGATTGAGCATTGGACTACAATTCCAGAGACCAGAATTTGAATTCCTGCTTAGCCATTAAAGCCCACTCAGTCACCCGAGGGAAGTCACACCTTCACAGTTAGAGTGGAAAGCAAAGGAAAACCTTATCTGAACTGTGGGCTGCTGTGATTTTTCCTTATCTGGACAAATCTTGCAAAGAAAACATCATGAGAGGTTCATCTGAAAGTTGCCATAAATTACAAATGACTTGAAGGCGCACAAAAATAACCAACTGTTGTATACAGCTCTCTACCCCAGCTTTCAATGAATGAGTGAATTAATTTGACTAATTTAGGAGTGCATTTTATGGAGTTGTTAATATAGGCACATATGTGTATTGTTTGTACTTAATATAAGCATATATTTGAATTCTGATGATGTTATTCTGTTCATATTTGGGGATCTAAGTACCAATTCTGCTTTTCCCTTTTCCAAACCACATTGATAGTTTGATGTGATTCATCATCCTATGCAAAAATTCCTGAAACACTGTGACTCACGCCTGTTCCCACAGAGAGGAACCCCAGAAAGCTTTTAAGCATTCCTGTTCAAAAGCAAATGCAGCAATTGTTTGACTGTTTATTGAGTCAACAATAGGCAAATCCAAAATGGACCGTGCTTCTGGAAACTAAAGCAATAGCAAAAATCATACACTCCCCCACGGCTTTCTATTTGTAGAAGCCTGACAAATACCTGGTGGCGGAGTTGGGGTCTCTCCAGCAAAACCCACTTTGCTGTATCATTTTGGAATAGTTAGCTGAATCATTTGACACTTGTGAAAATTGGTTCATAGATAATTCGAACGTCATTATGAGAAACTTAAAACACAACATGGAGTTCTGAATTGTCCTTAAACAGGAACCACAATTTATGCTCTATTGTTATTGATCCAGCCTCTATTCAATTATGTGTTGACTGTCAATATTGGTAATGATGACAAGCACTCCAAGCTACTACATATAGTGCCCAGTTAAACTGCATGGGAAGTTTACGCTGAATCAGAGTCAATGTGAGTCTGAATGAGAGATGGTCTACCCTAGCAAACCTTTTGCATCGTTATCCCAATACCCCCATGCATATGGGATATATTGAGCATGGTGATCAGATCATGATATGAATAAACATACAGTTTAAATAATGTACCAGTAAAGCCTTCTCATGGACCACCCCTCCGACCCCCTCCCTTCCTGGCTACATGCCTGGCAGAAGTGTTTGTGTTTTTAAATCCAACAGCGTACACTCTACCTATTTTTTTTGCAATGGAAAGGTTTAGCTAAACTGTTAACTCACTACTGTGATTTCAGCAACTATCAATTTGCAGAAACACTTTACCATACATCTGAGAATCCTTTGAGCTCCCTCTCGCTTTCTGCACTTTTGTCACTGACACATGCTACTTATGGGAAATGAAGTGTTTTACATTGTATTTCTTCCATTTATTATGAGGCCATATATATTAATTGGAAGTTGTTCACAATCAGAGCAATTACCCAATGGGTTTTCTTGGCTGAGTGGGGACTGAACCCTGAATAATAATAATAATAGAATTTATTAATATTCCACCCTATTGCCCTGAGGGAACTCAGGGCAGATTCCAACAAATAAAAAGGAAAACATCCAATGCCCCAATAAGACAACAAATAAAACATAATAGAACAAAATAACCCAACATATAAAGGCAAAGTATAAAATAACAGCTAAAGTTAACTAAAATGTAACCTATCAAATCAATTACATCTAACATAAAACATAAGCACCAAACATCAACATCGATTTATAGGAACCAGCGATGGTTCACTACAATATGTAAGTTGGTTATGTGGCCAGTGAGGTTAACTGGGCGAATTGGGTGTATAGAACCTGAATACAATGACAATTTTCAGAGGTAGAACAGAAGTATATTATCATCTAATCCTCCTCCTTTTCATATGCTAATGAGCAAAGGCAAGTTTTCAGTTGTTGTTTTAAAGGAGAGGAGGGAGGGGGCCAGCTTCATTTCTTAAGGGAGTGAGTTCCAGAGGTAGGGGGCAACCATAGAGAAGGCCCTCTCTCTCTTTCCCTCCAGCCATGTTTGGGATGGGCTGGGACCGAGAGCAGGGCCTCCTCCACTGACTGCAGTGTCCAAATTGGTTTGTTGGAGGAGATGTGATTAGTCAAATAGCCTGGACCCAAACGGTTTAGGGCTTTAAAGGTACTGACCAGCACTTTGTATTTAGACCAGAAGCAGACTGGCAACCAGTTGAACTGCTGCAACATGGAAGTGTTTTTCTCCCTGTATGAAGCTCCTGTTAGTAATCTGGTTGCCCATCTCTGAACCACTTGAATACAACCTTCCACAACCCCGGTTCTGTGGAACTCGCTGCCGGCCGAGATGCAGGCCCTGAGGGACCTGATGGCCTTCCGTAGGTTGTGCAAGACCTGGCTGTTCACGCAAGCGTTTGGTCTGACCGGTGCTTGAACTGCCAATCCTCGCCTAGCCGTGCTGCCACTGTTTTACTTGAATCAGCTTTGCTCTGATTAGTATGTTTTATGCGATTTTATGTGTCTGTAAATGATTGTTATGGTATTTTTAGGGTGTTTTTAGGATGTTTTATCTCGATGTGTTTTATATGTTTGGAAACCGCCCTGAGCCTCGGGAAGGGTGGTTTAGCAAATTGAAATAATAAATTAATAAATAAACCACTACATCATACTGACTGTCTTTCCCAAAACATGTAAAGTCACACGACTTGGTAAAACTAAGTATCAATTCTTTTGGCTATACCTTAGTAGACTTTTTAGTACATGTCTACTTCTATTTATAACTGTAGGAACAGAGTGCTTTTGGAGCAGAAGATATTATAGCAAGGCTATTCCACTGACCCTGAACCCTGACAAATTTAAACTGAATGTATTACCATACAAATCAGTTGCCAGTCAGTCAAGGCTTGTCAAATATTTCGGTTTCCTGACAGCTAGCCCCCTCTAGTGGCAGGATTCAACTCAAACTCAGTTCTATGGTTTGGATCTCAGCACTGACTGTGGTTCTGATGGTGAAAATACCTGGGAATATAACAAGCGACTAAAAGATAACTGTTTAGTTCCCCAACACAGCTGAGTTCAAATATTTGCATTTAAAGTGCACTCTATTCCACTGTAATAGCAGTGTGTTCTTTGGATGGGTTATATAAGAAAGAAAACAGGAAAAAATCCCAGTCAAGGTGACACTTGTTTTCTCCTGTACTTGAGATCCCATTTACTTACTTCAACAACAGTTTTCAGTTTTAAAAGTTAGTAGGCTGGTAAATGCATCATAAAACATCTTTTCTGTTTCCAGAGTCTGGAAAACTCATTTTAAAAGCAACCTATTTCTTTGCATTGCTTGCATGTGTCTGTCAAGTAATTTGTTATTGTTACAGCACTGGAAAAAGTCCTACATTATGGCTGGCACTCTCTATTGCAGCTTCAGATTTGCAGTCGAGAGCCACAAGATCTGCAAATTGCTCTGTATTCACTAACACTATGTAGACACAAACCTGACACTATGTAAATGTTCCCTAAGCTCCCTTACCAGGCAGCAGCTGCATCAAAAGACAGAGTCTGAATGAGGGAATAAGAAGAGCGGCAAGGTAAGGCAGAGTTGGGGATTCGTGCTAGGACCTTTTAATGAGTGGATTGCTCCTATAGACCTCTGCATTGTGGCATAACTTTCCAGAGATGCAACTTTCTCTATGTTAGGTTGCCCTCTAGGATGGTCCAGAAGCATCACATGATGGAGAATGCTCTAGAAGAGTGTCAAAGTGGGATGACCTTCTAACAGCACAGTATACCTCTATTAGTATACAAAAACCTAAACAATGTATCTGAGAGAGTGCTTTCTTCCCCATTGTGTCAAAACGCTCCCTGTAGATTCCATGCTCAATGTGGTGTTACATTATTTTATGTTGCTATGCCGTATAAAAATTTAAACCATTTTAAAATAGTGTAAATAATAAGTAAAGCAGTGGATTACAGCACACTTTTTTCATTTGTATGAAGTATCCCAATTATAGAGTTGGAAAAGACCTCATGGACCATCCAGTCCAACCCCCTGCCAAGAAGCAGGAAAATGGCATTCAAAGCACCCCTGGCAGGTGGCCATCCAGCCTCTGCTTAAAAGCCTCCAAAGAAGGAGCCTCCACCACACCCCGGGGCAGAGAGTTCCACTGATGAACAGCTCTCACAGTCAGGAAGTTCTTCCTAGTATTCAGGTGGAATCTCCTTTCCTATAGTTTTAAGCCATTGTTCCACGTCCTATTCTACAGGGCAGCAGAAAACAAGCTTGCTCCCTTCTCCTTATGACATCACATATTTATACATGGCCATCATGTCTCAGCCTTCTCTTCTGAAGGCTAAATATGCCCAGCTCTTGAAGCTGCTCCCCATAAGGCTTGTTCTCTAGACCCTTGATCATTTTAGTTGCTCTCTTCTGGACCCATTCCAGCTTGTCAACATCTCCCTTCAATTATGGTGCCCAGAATTGGACACATATTCCAGGTGTGCTCTGACCAAGGCAGAATAGAGGGATAGCATGATGTCCCTGAATCTAGACACTATACTCCTGTTTATGCAGGCCAAAATCCCATTGGCTTTTTCGTTTGCCACTGCATGACTTGCCTCAGTATTTACACACACAGTGCCAGAGTAGGTACAGAAATGTAGTCCTCAATACTGAAAGATCAAGGCCTAAGAGGCTTTTTGAATTTCACCTTTTAGCTATACTGTTCACTTTCTATTTTCCGTACTTGTATACTCCCTGACTGTGAGCATGACATACATCCTGTGCGAGTAAGAACAACTGATGAAGTATTGACTAGTCCACAAAAGCTAATGCCACAATTAATCTTATTTTTGAAGATGCCAGGACAAGGCACCTTGTTGTACAACTTCATATGTAATTCAAAATCTAGTTGTGAACACTTTTGCATGAAAGTATAGAGAATATGGCAGAGATTAATGGTAGAGGAGACACAGGTCATTACAGGCATATCAAGAAGCGAATGTAAGAACAGCTTTATTTCTCTCTTCTTTCCACAATATGGAGTGCATAGTGCAACCTCAGCTAATCCTTAAGCATACACATTTTACTTTGGCTATTTTCTTGACAGTGGATGAAAAAGCTGCTGAAATTTATCATGACTAACCTCCCAGGAAAAGCAAATATGTGCATACATTCTGGTTCATGTTAATAGAAAGAAGGTCATGCTTCTTTCACACTTCTCTAGCTAGATACCCCCCTCCACTCTATTATTTCCTGGCCATCCAGTTTTCAATTTGAATTGGCCCAGCATTTTCTCCTCTGCCCTGTAGAACTAAATGGCAACACTCAACACTTGATACTGGTGTATTCATTCTTGATGATCCTTTCCATTTGTTAAAAAAACCCTTAGTTCTCTTTTAGAGGTGATGACCCATTATTTCACACTTCTATCCTCGGGGGAAGTTATATGAAGGAATCTTTTATTTAAATAGCTGTCAAGGTGAAATGTGCATTAAGTATCAAGAACTCTATAATGGGACAGTGCAGGCTCAGAAGTTGCCCAGCAACGCTGAGCATGTGAAGATCAAATAGCAGGTGTACGTGCCACTGCATCAGTTTTCTTCATTACGGGGATATATATATATATATATATATATATATATATATGAGAGGGGGGGAGAAGGAGGTAGAGAGAAAGTTCGAGTTGCAACCTCATCATAAAGCTCTGGTGAAGCATCCCACTTTGCCTGGCTTCTGGGGAGGAAAGAGGGAGCAGCGGGGCAAATCTGTTGCCCCACATGCAGCTCACTCCCATCACATGGGGAAAGCATCACCATTGTGAGGAGACCCCTTTCTGCCGGGGAGGCATCTGGCAAAGCTTTCACCCCGTTTGGGAGTGGGGTTTCCATAGGAAGCACCCTTGCATCGTCTGCTGTGCACCAAGCTTATCAGTCCTCCAGACGGGGTGGAAGCATCCTAGGAAACTAAAATCACACTATCTGATGAGGTGGCTAGCGTCAGAGTTATGAAACAGACAATATAATGAAAATGGTTTCAAACGAAATTGACAATTCAAGAACAATTTTTAGTCTTTACGGTCCCAACTGGGTTCTACTGATTACTATATTGTAACTCCTAAACGTTGTCAACATAAATCTCAAAAGGAGAATAGTGCAAAAGTCAGGTTCATATACATAACACAACTGTCAGGATAATATACATAACACAACTATTAGGTCTTGTTTTACAGTCCCAACTGGGTGCTAATTGTTACTATACTGTGACTCCTTAACATAGTCTACATAAGTATACATAAATGATAACACAACAGCAAGTAATCCTGGGTACAATATTCTTGTTTCAGGAATCCTTCTTCAGGTTGTGAATAGTCTATAGCAAACTTTAGATATTTTCCTTCATATAATTCGTGGTCTCCAAATCTTCTCTTATGTTTATAAGGATATATTGCTGCTTCTTTAATGACATTTGCTCTGTCCTTCTCCAATTCAAAACTTCTTGTGTTGCTTATCTTATGTTGTAGCTCAAGCAGAGCTCTTGCAAGTGGATAGAACAGATAGAGCTCTGCATGAGACTAAGCATAAGACAAGCACACAAGAAAACCTGGATTTGGAACAGGATTATTCAAGTGTAATTAAAGCAACAGTATTTGCAAGTGAAAATAACTGATAGAGAATTGGAGAAGGACAGAGCAAACCTCATTAAAGAAACAGCAATATATCCTTATTAACATAAGAGAAGATTTGGAGACCACGGATTATATGAAGGTTAAGTAAAGGAAGTGGTAGTAGCAGTAGCTGACCCTTTCAAGAGACATGGACCGAGATGTATGGCATTATAGAAAAAAATGGCAGATTATTATGTGTTCCATGTACTGAAATGGTAGTAAGCAGAATGTGGAATATAAACAGACATTTTGAAACTAATAATTCCCAGTTTTTAGAAAAAATGTGAGAGTTTTTTTTTCTTGAAGTGATACCGCAACCATGTTATGCTTGGTTTTTTGGCGAATTTTGACACACCAAGCTCAAAAGGCTGCCCATCACTGTCCTAGACTGTAAAACTCCCTCCCGAGAGAGACTAGGATGGCCTCCCGAGAGAGACTAGGATGGAAAGACCTTTCTCCACCAGCAGACATTTGAGGAAGGATAAGGGGCATGCTGCTAGGGAACTGTGGATGGGAGTCGGGGGGGGGGGGGGTGTTGTTGTTGTGAGTTTTAATGCTATTTTAAGTGTATTTGTTGTGTTTTTATCTGTATTTTATCTTAAATCCACTCTGTAGTTCTTATTTTTTATTTTTGTATTTGCTTTGATTTAAATTGTGACCAAAGTGTGTGATTCTTACTTCATTGAGTCCCCAAGGGGAAAAATAAAGTAAATCAATTAATCAATCACTAAGCTTTCCTACCTTGGAAAGCCACAGCTTTGTAAGGCTCTCCTCTTCCTGGATGAATTTGGGACTCCCCAAAAGAATGATGTCAATTTATATTTCAATCCCATGGGACATTATCGCCTTGATCATAAGACAATAAATGGGTAAATTGTGTATATATCTTATGATCAAGGCAATAATGCCCCAATTATGAGTAAATAACAATTGTGAATGTGGAAGAGACACAGATTAGTCTTTTCAGTTAAGTTTATATCATCTGCGTTAAGTAGAAGATATAGAAGGTTGTTGTTACGTGCCTTCAAGTAATTTCATATAGTGACCCTATCACAAGGCTCTGGGGCATAGAGTGTGTGACTCAGCCATGGATAAGTAGGCAATCAAACCAAGATCTTCAAAGTCATAGTCCAGCACTCAAACCACAGGGCATTATTTCTAAATTTGCATCTGTACATATCAGTTAGCTTATATAAAAATGTTACAAAAGTCTGTGCCTTTTGCTTAACCAAGATGCTGGGAATAGAACTCAGTGACTTGGAAAGATTTGCTGATGTTCAGACTTAAACCCAGAGGCTATTCATGGCTCCGCTGACATCAGAACCACCAGCTACCCGTTTTCCCCTTGGCTTCTTTTGGCCTTTAGACGGTATGTGCAGTCTCTCCGAGCTGGCACTTCTTTGCAAAGATCCCTGTGCTGTGCACACCCCAAGGGCTGATCTCTCTTTCTGCTGAAGTAGAAATGTTAATGAAGGGAAGCCACCATTAGTACTTATACCCGTATGACAGATGTCATGCCAAGAAGGGAGTCCCTGATTGCCATTTTAATGCTCCGGGGTATCATCCCAGATCGATTGATAGCAATCACAGTTCATCCCCTTCTTCATAGCCTGGTTCAGGTTGTCAGGCATTTCATGTATACCTCTGAAGATATCAGCAGCAGCCTGAAAAATTTCTGGGTTTCTAGGAAAAGATATTTCTCCTCGGGGATTCACAATCTATAACAGAAGTTGAAATGCATCAATTCTTTTCTATGCTTCTCCTATCTCTGTATGAGTTTTGAATATGCGTGATTTTCAGGGACTGGCTGACTTTTCCAGATTAAACCTTGAGAAATGACTTTTTAAAAGGTAATTAATTCTGTAATTTCCTGCACCGCCTCTCCAGGATTTCTTACATTTGATGGCACATATTTTAATTCATTAAATAAAGGTGCATCTGCACTGTAGAGTTAGTGCAGTTTGAAACCATTTTAACTGCCATGGCTCAGTGCTATGGAATAATGGGAGTTGTAAACCAAAGAGTGCTGGTTTCTTATGAAACTATAAATCCCCTGATTCCATAGCATAGAACCAAGACAGTAAAAGTGGTGTCATAGTGCATTAATTTTATAGTGTAGATGCACCCATAATCATGGTGATACTTAGTACTTTATTGACTTTTTTTTTGCAGGAGGGGACACCAAATTTATTAAACTGATATCAGAATGACATAGAACTCAAAGATGACTAGAAATATTACTCTTTCAGCTGCTAAATGTAGCTTGGCTCCTTTTGAAATATAACTTGGTCATACCTTTTTAAACCTCAAAATTAGCTTGTTACAGGCAACTACACACTTCTAACCGTTTCCAAGCTCAGCACTGCTATTGTGCATTGGTATAGAATCCCTATCCGTTTGTTTGTTTCATTCATAAGGCCCTGTTCTCATTTTTGAGCGCCTCTCCCAAAAACAGGCGCCTTTCCGAATATTTTTGTTCTGGGTCTGAAAGAACAACTTTTTTCAGACCATTGGCCAACATGGGCAGCCTTCCCAGGCTCCCCTTCCACACAGTTTTAGGGCTAGAGGGGTGAAAATCGCCATACATGGAAGGCACATGTACCACTCTTAGCACACCAAGTTTCATAATGTTTGGGTCATCCCCCAATTATTAGGGATTTTTTTCTTTTAATAAATAAAATCTCCTTAAAACATTATCTCTTTTCTCCTGCTGGATCTGTCCTATAACTTCTCTCCAGGAGCAGCAGCAGGAAAGAGGGCCCCATTTCTTCCTTCCAAAAGATGCTCCACACACACAGCCCAGTGCCCAGCCCCATTCACTTCTTCTTGAACTTGTGGCAATGGGGGAGAGAAGTCCCCTCTTTGCCATCATTTTTGGCAATGGCATGGTTTGCCTTGGAGAGTTGCCACCTTGGATCCTTGCTTACTGCTGCTGCTGTGCTGGGTGCCCTCCTCCTTCTCCTCCATCTCTCATGCAAGGAAGGCACCTCCAGCCCTTCTCCTCTTCCTCCTTTGTGCCTCTTACCCTCTCCTTTTCAGCTCTTGGAGCTACCACCAGTGTCTTGAATTATTGTTGCTGCTGCCTGGTTTACTCTAGAGTAAGAGGTGTGAAGGAGGAAGTGGAGGGGACTGGAGGCACCTTCCTTGCATGAGAGACAGAGGCAGCAGCAGCAAGCAACAACCCAAGTGGAGCCAGGGCATCTCCAAGAGCTGAGAAGGAGGAGCCATGCACACACTCTCCAAAGGCATTTTAAGGAGGCTTCCCACTTTCAGATAAAGAAAAGTGACGACTTTTCGGAAGAGGAGAGTAAATGAGGGTTTACTTTTTGTTTGCTGGGGATTAATAAAAAAGATTAAACTGTGCTCATGAAAAGCAGGCACACAAACGGTTACTGTTCCAACTTTCCTTTCATTTTGTAGTAATTTTCGTACTGGAGAGGGGTTTATTATATCGTTCCATCCGAATGAAAGAAACGGTATGAAAGCGCAGATTAAATGGCAGAAACAGTTACTGCACACATGACTACTTGGCACCTACTATGCTCATATTTTCTTCCTCTCGTGTAGTTGCTGAACAATTATCTGAAACAATGGCTTCATTGGCCTTATGGATGGGATGCTGTCTTGCCTTATGAGAGTAATTGCAGTTTTAATTTCAGAGTGATGATTTGATGGCCTTTTCTTCTCTCCTTCTCTCGCCTCCTTCCCGCATTCTATTTTCAATAACTCTGTGTCATTTCCCCCTCCCTTCCACCCTGCCTTCCCCATGGGTCTATTTCATTATGGTAAACACGTTCACTGTGTGGACATTAATCAATGGTAAATTAGAATGGAATTGATATATGCATATGACATGCACATTAATTTTAAATGTGTTTATTGTAATTAGCATCATTACAATGAATGCCAGTGAAATCAGTGAGTGATTAACCTCAGTTATGATTGGTTACAGTTTGTGTTTTTTTTTTAAAGTTCAGTATTAAAATTAGCACATCAAATGATCTCTGTGATATTTAGCATAATTTCTGGACTGAATGCATAAGTATTCAAAAATATATTAATACATAATGGTAGCTTGTCCTGATTGATATGTGATTTTTTTAAAGAAAGCATTCAGACATCTTAACCAACCTCAAACAATTAGCAGTGTTTTTGAAGTGAGAAAAATTGTTTGGGTTGCATGAGATCAACATACATCCCCGGCTATTAGATATTAGAGTGTAGAGTTCTATAGCATAAATTTGCACCAGTGTAAAGTCTGTAGTTCTTGATTTCATTACAGGAACACCCTATCCTATTCTAGAACTGTCCATCCATTTCCCCAGGACTGTGGTTATGGGAATGTCTTGCCAAGTCTCCAAAGTACAATAGTTTACATTGAAACACAGGGCTTGCACAATCCTGAATAGGCTATTATACTTACACAACACAATAAAATACAAGAGCTTGGGTGATGCCATCTATACTGGTGTAGATCCACCTCAGAATTGTAGCCAGAGTGCTTTCAGGCTCCTTGTACAGCATTTTTGAGTCTGACCAAAACATGTCCAAAAACAATTTCCTTTTCTGTTTTCAAGTTTTTGGACTGACAAGTCAAGCTTTTTATGGAATCATAATCCCACTGCTGTTCTGTTTTCTTCTGATTTAAGCACAAATTCATTTTCCTTATCTTTAAAGGACACTGTGGCTATTATATATCTCTGAAGGTCAAACTATACATTATGCAGCTTTCTTTTACTTTTTATTTACTCCAAAATAGTAGCTCCAAAGTAAATAAAAACCAGAGGGGTAGCTTAAACTAGATTTTATGTCTTCCCCCGTTCATTACTAATATGAAGACTGAGGGTTGTTGCTGTGGATTTGTTCATTTGTATCTACTCAAGGCCCCTTCTTGACCTATCTTGGTGATTACTGGAGCTTTCACAATTGTAGATTGCATTACTACCCTAATAGAAAAGTCAAAAAATGCACCCCTACTTACCTTTACTTTATATATGGGAAATGTCAGGGTATTTAGATTTCTTGTATATTTAGGAGAGCTTCATGTAGCTTTATATTTATCCCCTATATATAGAAAATAAAACATTCCATATATGTTTTATAGCATAAAAGACATTTCATCATGTTTCAGCTCACTGCACCACTATAAAAGACATTTCAGTTTTATAAGATCTGTTGTAATGCATTTTACTATTTCAGATGCATTACAATAATTCAGCAATTCCGCCAGCATAGTACGCATTTTAGTGTAAAAAAACAATATTTTTCTGGGGTCATTTAGTTGGTAGTTCATCATTTCAGAATGATAGATGCAGGTAGGATATGGCAAAGGACTTGTCTACATGAACAAAAACAGAATATATTCACCTGATAATTGCCTCGATCTTGACACATGATGTTTGACCCTTTTAGCAGTGAAAGCACTTCTTTTAGGCTTTAATGTAACATTAAATGCAACATGTTTTTAGGCTTTAATATACAACTCACTCCTAGCTCTGAAGTTTCCAGGAACAGCTGGATTGTTGGTCTGTTTTTCTACATGTGTACAATCTTGGTCAGGGTGCCATTGGAAATTGGGTGATGGTGAAACTTGTTGCTGGGTAGCTAGCATTGCCATTTTTAAACTCTATCTATCTATCTATCTATCTATCTATCATCATCTCTCTCCAGTGCTGCTTGCTGGACATACTTTCTGATGTTAAAAATACCTTTATTTTTGCACTGGGACAAAATGGAAAGAGAGAAGTAATGGCAAATTGCTTCCTCTAAGTGGAAAAGGAGGAGTCAGGAACATTTCCCCCTTACTTTTAGTGCTTCACAGCGCATAAATCTTTGTGTACTGGAAAATTGCCAGGTGAGATGGGGTGGGGGGCTCAATTCTTCAACTTCCTTTCTGCTCTGCTTTGCCACTGGTGGACAGATGTCTTCCTGGTAGAGCTTTACTCAAGAAGTCACTTGCTCCGAATGAGATGCTCAGGATTGATCAGTTTGCCTCCTTACTATTGATCGCATGTCTAAGCAAGTGACATTTCCAGCAGAGTTTTGCTGGGAAGCTGTTTGGCCAGGAAGGAAGCAACAGGCAAATGACTTTGTGGGAGATTGAAAATAACAATGGCGCTGTCTCAAATTTGGGACATAGACAGCAATACTGTTTCGATGTGGTATATTAGGTAGGTGTGGTGCTGACTAATGAATCTAGGGTAACGCTGGAGCTGGATAATCTGAATCACAGCTGAGTCATTTTGTTTGTGTAGATGAGCCCTGAGTTGACAAGACAGCTTGTCCATTTCTCTCGAAGCTATGGTTATGTTTTGTCTAGTTATTGCTTGGGAATGTCCTATGTATATCACAAGTCTGACACAGTATACAATAGTTTATCCACTTGTTCATGGGTCATGTACTGGGGTTTGTTCTGTGATATCTCCCTTATGGCATCTATGCAATGGGCCTTTCTTCAATACAGTAGTTCTAGTTTCCTTATAAAGAAACTCCTTATGAATTTCTTCAACAGGTTGAGCATTCCTTTTCTGAATGTTCCTTCAAGTAGATCAGTCTTTCTCAACCAGTGTGCCGTGGCACACTAGTGTGCTGTGACGGACCTCCTGCTGTGCCGCGAGAAAAGCTCTCTGCCCCCCTTCCTCCCCCCCTTCCTGCCGAACTCCTGCTGCTTGGGGGAGGAGGAGGAAGGGCCGGGCAGTGGCGAAGAAAAAGAAGGGACCGGGGCGCCGCCTCCTTCGGCTGTTTCCCCAGCCAGCCTCCAATCCGCCATGACTCCCACCATGACTCTCGTCCCTTGCTCGCTGAAGCCGCGTGGAGGAGCCCCGCCCACTGAAGCCCATTCACCGCTCATGCTCCTCCTCTGTAGGAGAGCTGAAGCTGGGGGGAGGGGGCGGGGCATGGCGCAGCCTGTAGATGAGCTGAAGCTGGGGGTAGGGGCGGGGCATGGCGCGGCCTGGCTCTGCCCCCTCCCCCGGATTCGGCACTCCCAGCAGCTGCTCCAGCCTTGAGGGGACAGTGCCAAGCCAGCATTGTGCTGGCTCTGGCACCGCTGGCTTGGCACTGCCCCCTCAAGGCTGGAGCAGCTGCTGGGAGAGGTGAAGCTGGGGGTAGGGGGCGGGGCATGGCGCAGCCTGGCTCCGCCCCCTCCCCCGGCTTCGGCACTCCCAGCAGCTGCTCCTAGCAGGCCACCAACCCCCAACCATTCTTTACTATGTTAGAGTGTCATTTTGTGTCATTTTGGTTGGTGGTGTGCCCCCGGATTTTTTAAATATTAAAAGTGTGCCGCGGCTCAAAAAAGGTTGGGAAACACTGAAGTAGATAACAGTACATTGTATTTTTTTTTATCAAGCTGAATTTGTTAGCTGCCCATTATTTCCTCTAATTTGAATCCATTGGTTCATGTCCTAGTCTCTGGAACATCAGGAAACAAAGTTTTTTTTCCGTCTTTTGAATTTGACCTTTGGTCATTTGCTCCTCTAGTCCAACAATTTTAAGTTGCCCTAAATGCACCAATGTCTTAAAATACTTTGCCTGTTCCTCTTTGCTGTGTCATATTTCTGGAACTCTCAGGGCTCATATATGGAGCTCCCTTTTAAAAAGCCTTACTTAAACTGTAAATCAAATTTGGGAATGGTAGTGCTACAAGCAGAACCCAAAAAGACTTTCTTTCTCCTGGCCATTGTTTCCCTAGACATAGATTTTTAAGTTTAGGAATAAGGAAGCCTAAATGTGCACAAATACCCCTAGGGCAATATTTATGGATGAAGATATCAATATTACGTTGGATGTGAATGGATGTATAGATTTAAATTGACTTCATTGCCACATGAGAAATGTTAGACTGATCAAAAATGGTTAAGAGACAACCAAAAGCTATCTGCCTATAACTTGTGTAATAAAGAGATCTGATTAAATTGCTGGATTTGGACTTCAATATTCAAACCCCATTTTTAATAAATAGCAAATACATAAAAAATAAATGAAAAACAAATATTGTCGAAGGCTTTCATGGCCTTCGTTGTTGTAGGGTTTTTTCAGGATATATGACCATGTTCTGGAGGCATTCTCTCCTGACGTTTCTCCTGCATCTATGGCAAGCATCCTCAGAGGTGAGGTCTGTTGGAACTAGGAAAATTTATATATCTGTGGAATATCCATGGTGAGACAAAGAGCTCTTGTATGTTGGAGCTAGGTATGAATATTTAAATTGGCCACCTTGATTAGCATTTGATGGCCTGGCTTGTTAGTGCCTGAGGGAATTTTTTGTTGAGAGTTGATTAGCTGTCCTTGATTGTTTCCTCCCTGGAGTTTCCCTGTGTTGGGGTGTTGTTTCGCTGTTATAATTTTAGAGTTTTTTTAATACTGCTAACCAGATTCTGTTTATTTTCATGGTTTCCTCCTATCTGTTGAAATTGTCCACATGCTTATGGATTTCAATGGCTTCTCTGTGTAGCCTGACATGGTGGTTGTGAGAGTGGTCCTGCATTTCTGTGTTCTCAAATATTATGCTGTGTCCATGTTGGTTCATCACGTGCTCTGCTATGGGTGATTTCTTTGGTTGAAGTAGCCTGCAGTGCCTTTTATGTTCCTTGATTCATGTTTGGGCAATGCTGCATTTGGTAATTCCTATGTAGACTTGTCCACAGCTGCATGGTATACAGTAGATTCCTGCAGAAGTGAGAGGATCCCTCTTGTCCTTTGC
The DNA here is from genome assembly GCA_030556195.1 of Anolis apletophallus. Classification (NCBI taxonomy): domain Eukaryota; kingdom Metazoa; phylum Chordata; class Lepidosauria; order Squamata; family Anolidae; genus Anolis; species Anolis apletophallus. The sequence continues at coordinate 74,995,585 of JARBWK010000010.1, forward strand.
TGAACATAGCATTTGTTGGATTGTCTTAGTGGGTCTGTAGATAGTTTGTATGTTGTGTTACCTCATCAGCTTCCCTATGCGATCAGTGGTTCCCTTGATGTATGGCAAAAACACTTTTCCTCTGGGGGACCTTTGTCTTTACTCTCATGCTTTGTTCTCGGTCTTGCAGCTCTTCTGATGTGTGAGGTGGAGTATCCATTGGCCTGTAAAGCCCAGTTTAGATGGTTCAGTTCATCTTGGAGGAGGTGGGGTTCGTAGATTCTTTTTGCATGGTCTGCCAAGGCTTTAATTGTGCTACTTTTTTGACTTGGGTGATGGTTGGAGTTTTTATGTAGGTATCTGTCTGTGTGTGTAGGTTTTCTGTAAACTGTATGACCCAATTGTTGATCTGGTTTGCGGATGACTAGGACATCTAGAAAAGGTGGTTTTCCTTCATTTTCCTTTTCCATGGTGAATTGGATGTTTGGGTGGATGCTGTTAAGATTGTCCTGTACTGACTTATAAGAAGCACTGCTTGAATATCAAGCCAAAAGTGGATGCTAGAAATAATATCATACAAAAGCTGATTGGCACAACCTGGTGACCCCAACCAGATACAATGTAAACATCTGCCCTTGTGCTTTGCTACCCTGCTGCTGAAAACTTATGCTCAGTGTGGAATACATCACACCCCATTAGAACAGTGGATGTGGCTCTTAATGAGACATGCCGCATTATCACATGATGTCTACATCTCACACCACTGGAGAAATTATACTGTTTAGCTGGTATTGCACCACCTGACATCCATCGATAAGTAGCAGCAAACAATGAAAGGACCAAGACAGTGACACCCCCGGCCCATCCTCTGTTCAGAAATTAGCCAGCAAGCCAATGGCTTAAATCAAGAAACAGCTTCCTAAGATCTAGAGGGATACTCGCAGGAATACCTCAGCACCTCACATATTTAAAATAAGTATGTAGTGATCAAGAAAGACTGATAATTTCTTTGCTATGGGTTGTCGTGATATCTACTTCTCTCACATACAAGAAATCACCTTGGATGCTACTGTATCTGCTAGTAATTAGGAATACATTTTGCTTATAGCATGTGGTACAGATGCCAGTTTGTGGGGGACGATGACGTTATGGGCTTACTGAAGATAATGGCTCTTCTAATTATGGAAGGTATTTGCACATAATGGTTGAACATCTAGACATCGATTACTAATAGCTTATTAAATTCACAAGGACTCTATGCATTAATGGCCATATTAAACTGTGACAAAGCAGTGAACATTTGAATTCATTTTTATACTGTTCTCTCATCCCCCGCCCTGCATTTGTAAATTGCTTCTAGCCTTTATCGCATCAGTTCCCCACTATCTCAAATGCATTTCTTCTCATTAAGCCTCATGAGGTAAAGTGAAGCTATTATTTATTACAGAAATGCAATAACTGCCATGCTACACATGTAACCTTTATTCAGGGCCAGTGATATGATAGGTACTCTATGAAGCGCAGAATTGACAAGGTTTCTTCCCAGGGAACTTGTAAAATACAATGGAGGAACAAGAAAATGTTGAAGCAAAACTCAAGAACTGACAATGTATGGTGGAATTGCAGAGAAAAGAACATGAACAATGTAAACACTAGTATTCTGATATGGAGGATTTCAAATAAGCACTTACCTATGATAAGCATCTCATCAAAATATCTATGCATTGATTCAAGCACAGCTTGAATTTATGCACAGTGATTTATGCCACATTCAGCAGTCATCCAGTTTGCTACACAAATGTCAAAGTAGTGAGATATGTATGCATATCATGTAGGAGTTAGCAGTTATGCTGAAGTATCTAAGTCTATAAGGTTGAAAAGTCAATGCTAAGAAATGGAGCTGGGCCAGAACTAAGAGAGATACCAAGAGTCCGAGCCTAAACAAATCTAAATCAAGAAATGTCTGTGTCATCTGGGCAATTTCTCAGCTAGATGCAAAATCTGTCTAAAACTCTCCTTTTTAGGACAACTCAGTATAGAGTCATCATAAAGTTTGAGAATATGGTTGTATCTACACTAGATGATACAGCGAGATCAGTCTAGAGCAGAAATGTTCAAGGCTGGCTCTGGAAGTAGCCATATGCATCCTCCTGAAAAAGGGGGGGGGGGGGGGTAGTTTACTTTATTGAACTTTATCTTCTAACATTTTCTAGGGATGAGAGGCGGTGTTGCCAAACTGTCTGGTGAGCCTTTCTAAAAGAAAGCAAAACAAAACAGATGCAAGCCACTATGTAAGGAAACTGAAAGGCAATGACAAAAGAAGTGGATGACTCAAGGAGTATGTTCACATTCTTCATTGTGCTGAAACCAGAAGGGAGCAATAAGAGGACATTACAATTCTGGTTTCTCTCACAGTAAATACATACAAAAAAACATGGGGTGATAGGAATCAAGGAGGGGCTCTTATCTCCCTGGTAACAGCCTACAGATTCTTATGAAGTTCTGTCTTTTATCTGAAGAGTCCTAGGTCCAAATTGCTACAGAAACTGAGTGGTCACATAATCAATGTGATGCTCTTGCAAAATAAATAAAAAAGCAAACAAGTACCTATGTAGTATGTACTGTCCTGCGTTGCTTTATTAGAAACATAATATCCAAGATTGTATAGCACCACAGGAGTATTCAGTTTGAAAGCAAATACACAAAGAGGAATGTGTACAAATTGAAGGGAATCTGGAGAAGATCAACACAGGCGGTGAAAAAAGGTCTGAGTAGTGTGTTTCAAGAGGAAAATCAAATGGAATATGCTATAATTAGTTTGAAGAAAAGAGGATTAAGAGTGAATTTAATAACAATCTTCAAATATCTAATGGATGCTGCAAAGAAAGTATAATTGTGTTTCTTTGAACCAAGAAAAAAATGAATGTGAATAGAAAGAAGATCTATTAAGGAAACATCTCCTAACCAAGTTTATGTAGGACAGTGTTTCTCAAACTCTGCTCCTCCAGGTATTTTGGACTTCAGCACCCACAGTTCTGAACATCTGGTAAGCTGAAATCCAAAACACCTGGAGGAGCAGAGTTTGAGAAACGCTGATGTAGGAGGAGGGGTTGGCCATGCCACACCAGACTTTATTTAAGCTGATAGGTTCTATTACCTGTGTCATAATGCTCAAGGTCTTCTGATAATTTTGAAGGGAGTATTAGGAAATGTTGCATAGAAGAGCTTCCTTACTGTGCATTCACATATGTACAATGAGAATGTCTCTCCCAGTATATCCCCAGTGTTCACACACACACAGAATAGCACCAGAAAGGTCTCATGTAACCAGTAGAGAAGCCTTGTTGAGGGGATTCTGCAACCTTTACTGGAATGTGGCTATCATTTCCTTTTTATGGAACAACATACCTATAGTAAATGAGATATCTGGAGAAGAGTGTCAACCGAAGAGATATTACTTCAGATATTTTGGTTCCAGATGATTTAGGGCTTTAAACTCAAATACAGTGGACCCCTGGAATCAGCTGGGGTTTGAATCCAGGTCTTCGTGTGGATACCAAAATCTATGAATGCTCTTGTTCCATTATATATAATGACTAGCCATGCTGTGGCAAAAAGTAAGAATTTTTGAAGTAGAGGTACCTATCTATTCCTTGCCCCCTTTTTCTTTCTCTTCTCCTTTTTCTACTTTCTTCCTTCACTACCTCTTTCTTTCATTGGTTTCTTCACTCTTTTGTTTATTTATTTATTTGTTTATTTATTTATTGGTTCGACTTAATATACCGCTCTCTCTGGAGCCCAGAGCGGTTTGTTCCATCCTTCCTTCTCTCCTTCCTTCCTTCCCTCCCCCTTTTTCTCCTTCTTCCCTTCTCTCCTTCCTCCCCTCCCTGTTTCCTTCATTCTTTCACTTTTTATTTACTTGCCCCCTTCTTTCCTTCTTTCCTGCTTGTCCTCCCCTTTTTCTTTCCTTTCTCCTTTCTTTTCTTCCTTTCTTCTTTCCTTTGGTACCTTTTTCTTTCCTTCCTTCCTTCCTTCCCTCCCTGTTTCTCTCTTTCATTTTTTTTCTCTTTTCCTCCCTGCCTTCTTCTGTCCTTTTTTCCTTTCTTTCTTTCTTTCTTTCTTTCTATCTTTCATGTTAGGGAGATCCTGGTTTGAGGGGTGCCTCCTGTTGTTTCTCCCTCCTGTTGCTTTCTGCCTGAAGCCTAGGCGCCTGGGGCACCTTTCCCGTTCCCCTTCCCTTGTGCTCTGTGCCCACTTCTCCCACCGCCAGCACCAGAGAGCATTGATAGCAGGTGATCAGTGGCGGTTGGTTGGCATCGATCACTCTGCCATCCGCTATCCATCCTTGGAGGCCAAACAGAGGGAACAAAAGAGACAGAGTGGGAAAGACTAAGTGTTTTGGACTTCAATTACCAGATTCCTTTCTCATTGTCCAAGGTAGCAGAGCCTTTTGGGAATTGTAGTCTAGCGTGTGGGAATCACTGTGAGGAGCTGAGCCTCCTTCCTTGGGCCTCATGGAGCCACTATGGTGACTCCAGCTGGTGCCAGGATTTGCCTCACCAAGCCTCCATCCTCTCTATGGGGCCAGGCTTTCTCATTCCTTCTCTCCTGTGCGCGCGCGCACAGCCCACCCCCCATCCCTGTACACTTGCGCAGTGGATTTTTAGGATTTGTAAGTTATGTTTAGGTTTTTTTAGTTTTTAAAATTATTTTTGGTCACACCTTGCAGTGTGAGATGTTATGTTGCCAAATGTGGTGTGATTCCGTTCATTTGTTCTTTTGTGTACTTCAGCCTATCGACGACAGCTGATATATAGTGTCCCTTACATAAAATTGAAAAATCAAGGTTTTCTTCTTTTTTTGGAATTTCCTTTTTAAGATTTTCAAGTCATAGATAGTTGAATCTGTGGATGCAGAATCTTTGAATATAAGGAACCAACTGTACTGGTTCCTTAAATTAGTCCTGGAAGCAAACACACAGTCAATATTGGTTTTTTTAAAAATTGACACAGTAGGTCTACACCTCACTTTACTAGTCAGAATATGATATATTATGGAAAAGAGAATAAAGATTATTTAAAAAACAAAAAAAAAGAATATGATAGTCATATTCTGTACCAATAAAAGTTTCAGAGTCATCTCCAAAGGCATCCTTTTATGTAAACTGCAGAAGTACAGGTCATCATTATGAGACTCTCTGTCCACAAATGACCAGCTGATGGCAGTGAAAGGCATTCTGTGCCATGAAGGTCACTTAGGTCTGTAGTGACAGAGACTGTGAATCTATTTCAGAATCAGTGCAACAATATCAAAGAAGAGCAGTCCTCCTGACTGGATAAGCATTTACTCACAGTGTTTCTGTTTTGCCAGGATCCAGCTTCAGTTTTTAGGCCATCAACCAGACAATGATTCAACAACTTTTAGGTTCATTTGAATCACACTGCAAGAAAGAAACAGACCTAAATGCCATCAGCATATTGATAGCGCCACAAGGCCAGCTATCAATTTAGAAGATCAGCATCTTCTAAATCATGGAAAGCTAGGAGAAAAGCAAACCAGTGGGAGCCCAGCACACAAGGAGACTCTAATGTCACCTTCTAAAATGAAATATATAAAAAGGAGTAGAACTTTCCTATTTGTAAGATTTTATTCTGATCCAATTTCAGATTTCCCCTTCTATACTCTACCTTAGTTATGTGCAGTACATTATTATAATAATCAGTTACAATGGTTATTATTTTTATAGTACCAAGGCATAACTGTTTTCTTAATTCTACATCTGTTTTCATGAATATTGCAAAATGGTTTTTGAGCATTCAATGTGAACTTCAGATATTTTCAGTACTGTGTACTCTTCCTTTCACTTCTTGCTGCATATTTTGTACTATTTTTATTATTTGCCTTCTACATCCTTGGGTGTCATTTACTCATATTCAACAAGATTAGCTGTGACAATTCAATGATTTTGTTTGTGAATGTCCTTTACATCATCATATTAGTAGGGCAATGTGACATCATCAAGAAAAAAGCAAATCAGGTGGCTACAGCAATCACATTAAATGACACTGAGGGCAAAAGAGGCAGAGGATAGTGAAAGCAAATGAAGAGGAGGAAAGAAGTCTTACGAGTTAAGCAAGCAAAAGCAAGCAGATATGAAAACACTGAAACAGTTCACATTTGTAAAGGCACTTGATTGTTAGTGTGTAAAAAAGGTAGTTCTGAATGTAATATTGTTGCACCTCAGAACTCGGACAGCCCCCCCCCCCCAGATCACACACACACAGGCAGATGCAATAAATGTTCTTTTATTTAGAATAAAGGTTAAGAATAGTCCAAGGAAGTAAGAATAAAGCAATCCAAAATAGTCCAATTAAGTTCTGTAGCTGTAAGCCCAAGTGGCTTAAATCCCAAGGAAAACAAAGTTCCAAAGCAAGGCAAACCGCTTCAGCGGTCAAACGTGGTACTTGAGGCAAACCGCAACGGCGGTCAACATGAACTTGAATCCGAACCGCTCCAGCTGTCGGCGTGAACTTGGAGACTTGGACATGAGACTTGATCAAGCTGAACGTGGCTTCAGGTCTGATCAGAAGCCCAGGAGCACAGACTAATAAGGAAGCTAGTCTCGATGGGCCCATCTCACCCCCTCCCTTAGATTCCACAATTTTCTAGAATCTCTGATGTTCGCCCTTATATCAAACACCGGCTCGTTAGCAGGCCCAGCTGCACCACTATCAGAGTGAGAAGCAGGAAACTCCTCTTCTCTGGAATGCTCATCTGGGAAGGGAGTAGAAACTCTCTCTTGGGAACCAAGGCCACTGGGCCTCTCATAGTCTGATGCAGAATCCTCTTCCATGGAATCCTCAGTAAACTCATCTGCAGTCCTATATCCCTCTAGCCATTCACCATCCCATTGCAAACTCTCATTTGGAGACCCATACCCATCTGGCCATTCGTCATCTCCAAACTGCCCCTGATCAGCTGGGATCTGATCCTGATCAGCTGGGACCCCCGGTGCCTGACTCTGACCACTGAGCTGACCAGGCTGGAACATCACAAATATTGAAATTAGTGAATATTTGGTGCAGTAATAATTTATCTTCTTGCTCTATTTTTTCATACTTTTTTCTGCAAAAAGTTTATAGTTACCTTTATTTATGTTCCCCAGGAGCCTATCAAGTCTGCTAGGAGGACCAAGGATGAAAAGTTAGATTTGCCCCCTGAAAGTTAATTATTATTATCATCATAATCATCATCTTTATTTATATTCCGCCTTCTCTTCCTGAGGGGACTCAGGCATCTGTTAATCTTCCGGGACTTTTATGCTTCATTTCAGTTTTATGTAACTTTTTAGACCAGTGTTGTTGTTGTTCTTAGCCTAGTATAATTTCTGCAAAGAAAACAGGTAGTATTGATTAGTAATCTCCTCATTCATTATCTCTGACACTTAATTTGTGCCCCTTCCTCTGTTTGCTCAGAGCACAAAGCTTTACTTGGGCTTCTACATTTCTCACACATTTCCATTACTCCAGGCAAAGTGCCCTCCTCTCTAAAGCACAAGGTCAAACAGCCAGCTCGCAGCATTCTCACCATTAGCTTTGCTGATTATGTCTCATGACAGTTGCAGGCTAACAACATTTAGAAGGCTTTAGCCTGCCGACTCATGTTGCAATGAAAGAAAGGAGGTTGCAGTAAGTAGCCTTGCTATATAGTAATGGGATGTGTTGCAACTGTGAGCAACCTTTGAAATCACATGGATAGCAATAAATGTCCTGCTCTTGTATGTGCTTTTGTTCACTATGTAATTAGAGCACTATGATGCCACCTTGAGTATCTTGAGTACCATTGTCCGTGGAACCCTGGGATTGTCACTTGAGGGGAGAGCATTTAGAATTCAAGGCTGAGGAACTCTTCTGGTGACCCAGCAAAGTACAAAATCCAGGATTCTGTAGGATATTTCCATGACAATTAAAAGGAATCGTGCTACTATAATTGTGAAATGAGCCACTTGTTAGTTCCGTGGCCCTTCAAGTTACATCTGATATCTGGAAACCCAAAGGGAAAGCTATTGTAGATAGCTTTCTTGGCAAGATTTTCCTGGAGGATGTTTGCCATTTCCCTTCTCTCTGACAGGGTGTAGCTTGCCCAAGTCACCCACTGGATATCTATGGACTCAAGATGTAGCAGATTCAAACCGTTATACACATGAATTATGTGAAAGGACTCATAAGGTAATAGAAAACAATCTTTTTGACACAAGCGTTACCAATGTGGGCAATCAATAGGCAGCCACACAGGTCCTTTCAGAGGTTAGTCAAGTTGTTAGATTGCGTTCTCTTTGATTCAGTCTCCTCTTTTTCCTTCCTTATAGCTCACCACCAAGACCCTTACATGGATCCTCTATTTTCTCTTTCTTCCTTTTCTTGAAGAAGCGTGTTTCCTTTTGATACCACTGTTAAAGGGCAGATATAGCTTCTGTTTCATTGCTTAGCAACAGTAATGCTGATGTTAAAATGAAGCATTCATAAGGAATTTCCAAAAAAGAGTCAGACCCTGGTACAAAACAAGTATGGACTTTACTGATGGAGAAAGTGATGATGGTGATAAGAAGGCTTAAGTATCTCCTCCCATCCACACATTTCTCCATTTTGAAGATCCTCTTTTTTTAATGTGGCAATGCTGTTCTACGTCTCTCTGTGTGACATGTAATTGGCTCTTGGCATAGCCTATTAAAGGATTGTCATCATAAAAGGAAGACTGTAATCCTTTGCTCTTTAGGTAGCAATAGAGTAAATGAGCATGGAAGAAGGTGAAATTTTGGCTGCCCCAGCAGTCCTTTGGCATGCCTGCTTTATTTAAAAGCTTCGCAGCTATTAAAAAAATATAGAGACAAGCCTGCATAATTTATAGGAGATGTAGCTCCTGGTGTTTTGTTTGTATGAAATGGAAGATGAAATTAACTGGCCTACCAGATATTCTCAGTGCCTTGATATCCCAAACTATTCAGGACAGGGTCTTAATTTAATTCCTTTTTTTATGGTTCTGCATATTGTGCCAATACCAAATACCTCTTTAATTAAGAGATGCTGTACAGTGGCCAGACATTCCTGTAATGAAGTTGAGCAAGCAGTCAGCAGGCTTAAAACAGATCATTAATTTGTGCCAACTCATTGTGCATTGCAACTCTTGTCATTAGCAGGGGCCCTTTGAATATTTCAGCTGAAAAATCTTGCCTCCTTGTTAATATCACTCTTAGAAAACTTATCTTCCTGATGAAGCCAAGTTTTGAAGGAAAAAAGTCACAGGCAGAGCTATTTATCTTCTTGTATTGTTGAGGCAAGAAGTCCTAATGTACAAGCAGTCCCAGAGTTACAAACATCCAAGTTGAGAATGTGTCATAGTTACAAATGGGAGTGAGACAATAGGAAGTGAGAAAAATCTGCCCCTAGGAAGGAAAATTGACTCCTGGAAGAATTGTCATGGGGAAAAAGTGTCTCCACTGAAGCTTTATAACCAATTATTATTTCCACAACAAGCCATTTTTTTTTCAAAATCCAATTATCACAGGGACAGAAAGTGAGGGGAAATCTTCTGAACAGGGACACAGACGGCAAAAGAAATACCACAGGGGTGTTAACCCTTCCCTATGCTATCCAAAGATCGATCGATCGATCGATCTATCTATCTATCTATCTATCTATCTATCTATCTATCTATCTATTAGACATGAGAAAAAAGTTATGAAAATTAAATGATTCGGAAGGGATTCGTAAGAAATGCTACTTTTGAATATTTCCGCATCTGGAACGCCAACCAGGAAGTGGACTTTCTTTATAGAACTTCGGGGCCAGGATTTTCTTAAGTATCGTAATAAGGTCGTAAGGGGGGGGGGCACCTTACTTCTCTCTCACCACCCTCCCGCCTCCCTTGCCAATAAGTATTGGCAAGGCAAGCCCTAAACTCGCTCCTTCTTTCGGCTGGAATCCTGGAAACATGTAAACAGAGAGGTTTACTCAGAAGTAAATCTGCAAAGGAGGTAAACAGAGAGGTTTACTCATGAGTAAATCCACAAAGGAGGGCACTTTGGATGAAGTGCCCTCCTTTGTGGATTTACTCTTGAGTAAACCTCTCTGTTTACATTTTTCCAGGCTTCCAGCCAAACGGGGGGCCCTCCCTGCCCCTCCTGCCTGCCAGGATCTAAGGCATCAAAGAGTATTGGGGTAGTTGCACACAACACGAAAAGCCCGGGCACAGCGTGTGCTGCCTGCGTGCACATATATATTCTTTGGGGGAGGATTTGCTGCAGAATCCCGGGCTCATAGAGAAGAGCCCGTTTGCACCGCTTGAGGAGGGACCAGAGTCAGAATACTTTGGTTTGAATTTTATGTTGTTAACCCTTCCTCTTCTTATATCCATTGTTATTACTGCTGTATTATTGCATGTGCATGGAATTTAGGTATATGACCAGTTGGATTACTTATAATATTTAGGCACTTACTCTATAAGTTAGCATTCATTCTATTATACATTAGGTTGGTTTCTCACAGGATCTAAAGCATGCCAAGCCTTGATGCGCTTTAGATCCTGGCAGGGGGAGGAGTGGACGGGCCCTCCCTGCCCCTTCTGCCTGCCAGGATCTAAAGCCTTGAAGAGGCTTCATGACGGGCCAACTTCAGCCCTCCAGGTGTTTTGGACTTCAACTCCCACCATTCCTCACAGCCTCAGGCCTCTTCCTTTTCCTCTCAGCCTGGGAAAACTTGGGCCCTCGCTCCCTCAGGATTGGGGTGAGAGAGAGAGGCAGCGAGGAGCGAGGGGGGGCTCCTCCTTTTTTGCTGCTTCCAAGAATAGAATACCCCCTCCCTCCCTCCTTCCCTCCCTCCATCCTATTTGGAGAGTCCCATCTAGAATTCAGTGTGATTTATTCAAGTTTTGGCCTACAACTCCCAGAAATCCCAGCCAATTTACCAGCTGTTAGGATTTCTGGGAGTTGTAAACAAACCATCTGAATGCGCATGCGCTGGCATACGAACTACTAACGAATTTCGTTAGTAATTACGTTACATTTTAGAAATTTTTGGAATTTTTTTTGTAAGTCTTTCTATTACTAATTTTAAAAATCCCCCCCCCCCCCATTAGATTTTCGATTCCCTATTTTTGGGTTCTAAACCATGCCTGGTATCGATCTAGTAGGCATGGGTTCGAACCCAAAATGGCGATTCTAAAATCAAATTGGGGGATTTTTTGTTTGATTAGTAAAGAAAGACTTACAAAAATTTTCCAAAAATTTCTAAAATGTAACTTAATTACTAACGAAATTCGTTAGTAGTTCGTATGCCAGTGCATGCGCATTCCAGATGGTTTTGGCCTACAACTCCCAGAAAGTTGAAGTCCAAAACACCTGGAGGTCTGAAGTTGGCCCCTCATGAAGCCTCTTCAAGGCTTTAGATCCTGGCAGGCAGAAGGGGCAGGGAGAGCCGTCCACTCCTCCTGCCCTGCCAGGATCTAAAGCATCAAAGAGTATTGGGGTGAGAAACCAACCTAATGTATAATAGAATGAATGCTACTGTAAGTGCCTAATATTATAAGTAATCCAACTGGTCATATACCTACATTCCATGCACATGCAATAATACAGCAGTAATACCAATGGGTATAAGAAGAGGTAAAATTCAAACCGAAGTATTCTGACTGTGCTCCCTCCTCAAACTGCAAAAGGCTCTTCTCTGAGCCCAGGAAAAGGCAAAACCTCGGGCACAGCATTTGCTTCCTGGGTGCACACACATACATATTCTTTGGGGGGGATTTGCTGCAGAATCTTCTCTATGAGCCCGGGATTCTGCAGCAAATCCCCCTCCCCCCAAGAATATGTATGTGTGTGCGCCCAGGCAGCAAACGCTATGCCCAGGGTTTTGCCTTTTCCCGCCCATAGAGAAGAGCCTTTTGCAGTTTGAGGAGGGACCAGTCAGAATACTTCGGTTTGAATTTTACCTCTTCTTATACCCATTGTTATTACTGCTGTATTATTGCATGTGCATGGAATGTAGGTATATGACCAGTTGGAATACTTATAATATTAGGCACTTACAGTAGCATTCATTCTAATATACATTAGGTTGGTTTCTCACCCCAATACTCTTTGATGCTTTAGATCCTGGCAGGCAGGAGAGGCAGGGAAGCCTGGAAAAAATGTAAACAGAGAGGTTTACTCAGAAGTAAATCCACAATGGAGGGCCGAGAATCCTCTCTGTTTACATTTTTCCGGGCTTCCAGCCGAAAGAAGGAGCGAGTTTAGGGCTTGCCTTGCCATAATACTTATTGGCAAGGGAGGCGGGAGGGTGCTGAGAGAGAAGGAGGGTGCCCCCTATTAACGACACTTAAGAAAATCCTGACCCCCGAAGTTCTATAAAGAAAGTCCACTTCCTGGTTGGCGTTCCAGGTGCGGAAATACTCAAAAGTAGCATTTCTTACGAATTTCTTACGAATCATTTCATTTTCATAACTTTTTTCTCATGCCTACTATCTATCTATCTATCTATCTATCTATCTATCTATCTATCTATCTAGAACAGGTACATTTTGGAACAGGTACATTTTCAAGTGTAACTCCAGATAGATAGATAGATAGATAGATAGATAGATAGATAGATAGATATCTGTCTATCTATCTATCTATCTATCTATCTATCTATCTATCTATCTATCTATCTGGAGTTACACTTGAAAATGTACCTGTTCCAAATTGCAGACAAATTTAACTTAAGAACAAACTTACAGAACCTATCTTGTTTGTAACTTGGGGACTGCCTGTATAGACAAAAAGGAAAAAGGAAACGAATTCAAAGGGTTCAGTGATTCAACTTCCTCATCTGTAAATAAGGATGCCCAATTCTTTACTATTTTTACATTTTCCCCAACTGTTCTTGACTGAAAGTGAAAACTCTGCCCACACCACCTATATATTGTGCATTAAATTTATATTCTTCCTTTCTTCCATGTTGGTCAAGATGGCACAAAGATCTCTCTCTTTCTTATGACAACACTGTGAAGCCGGTTAGATTGAGAGATGGAGATTGGCATTAGCCCACTAGGTAGTGTTTACAGTGAAGTATGGCTTTGAACTTGGTATCTTGAAGTTCAAGATTACACATTTGAATTAATATAGCACTACATCTGCTATAACAGGTTGGCTCTCAGCCATTTCTTAATCATAATGATAATATTGAGCCACACCTAATACGTTGTAGCTGAGCAGAATCTTCCCCAAATTCACTCTTTGCTTCAAAGGCATTTTGGAAATTAATCCCCATAACGACTTTTAAGAACATTTTCCACCAATTTACTTGGCATTGCTTTAGCTACCTGGCCTATACTTTCTTGGATCTCACATAGATTCCTTTGTGAAAATTGGTGTTACCTTGGCCATTCTCCAGCTCTCTGCTAGAGAGGTTGATTGTAGGTGATACATATTTTAATTAGAAGAGCAGCATTTTCACTTTTAAGTTCTTTTAAGATGTCTCAGGTGGATAGCATCTGGAACTGCTGATTTGTTTGTTTGCATTTTGGCAAAGAGGTCTTAAACTTCCTCTCTTGTACCTTTATTGTGATTGTTAGCTTCAGACTCTCACTCTCTCCACCTGGAAACATTAGTTCAGACTTGAGTATTTCCGTTATGTCTTCAGTAGTAAAGACCAATCAAAATTATTCATTCAGTTTCTGTTCAGTATCTCTACTATGTTTCAGAACTCATTTAATGTTATTCTTGTTGAAAAATCCAGATGTTTACCTCACTATTTTTGAGTTTCTGATGCACATAAATAAATTTTGGGCATGACCTTGATCCTATTAATGATATGGTTCAAAGAATTCTTTTTTGCTTAACTAATATTCTATTTGAATTTCTTCTGCACAACATTTGTGTTATTTTAAATTAGACTTATTTGGATAAGACCCCTAGTTTCTGACGTAAGAATCTTACTTTTAACATGTTCCTTTACATCGCTTGTTAGCTATTCTGGTAACCTTGTGGACTTAATAATTCACTTCTTGGCCTATTGTAAGCATCTTTGCTGAGCTCCCCTTAATGTGGTTTTGAGCTATCCCTAAGCATCATAATTTGACCTTTTAACCCAGAACTGGGCATCTTATGGCCCGTGGCCCGCCGTCCGATGCTGACCGGCCCGTGGATCCCTCAAGGCTTCGTCCTGAAGAGAGGGAGGTGAACTCCCATTGGGGCGACTACAGAGTCAGCCAAGGCTTGGAAGGGAAGCGGCGCCCGCCTCTAGTGCTGCCCTCAGGGGCTCCCATCCCCATGAGGAGAACGAAGTGACTGGAAGGCGTCTGCCTGCCTTTTCCCAACGGCCCTCGAAGTGCAATGGAGGGGCCGGGAAACACACGCTTGCGTGCACGAGCGAGAGGAGGTGAACCGTTTAAAACCGCTGCTGGGGGCAGGGAGCGCATGCAAGAGGAAAGGGGAGAGAGAGGGGAAGGGTCTTGGAGTTGGATTCCCTCCTTGCCCTCCCTTCACTGCATATTATTATTATTATTATTATGATTGTGCCTGTTGTGGACCCATATTAATATCTACGCTGTAAAATAGGCTTGGGCAAACTTGGGCCCTTCAGATGTTTTGGACTTCAACTCCCACCATTCCTAACAGCTTCAGGCCCCTTCCCCCCCCCCCCCAGCCGCTTAACCTTTTACCTCTTAATCATTAAAATAATATACCCATATACCCATTATTTTGTAAAATTTTAGTGAATAAATGTCATTTTTCCTATAACAACCTCTCTTTTTCATTGTTCCTAACATATACTCTTATCAGTCTTATTAATATATCAAAAACACAATGTAGTGCCTTTTATATCATTATTAAAGAAATTCAATTGATATTATGTAGAATGCAGTTCAGCCTTTAGGTGCGGCCCTCCATAATATTTTTTTGGCTCTCGTGTGGCCCCTTGGAAAAGATAATTGCCCATCCCTGCTTTAACCTGTTCTATCAGCTTTCTTCTTATCCAATCATTTGTTTTGAGAAGCTTCTTCTTTTGAAGTCAAATAAGAATAATTCCTGGTACTTTCCCACCCACACATTAATTACATCTGACAGCATTATGGTCAATGTTTCCAGTTGGTTCAATCAAGCAAAAATCTTGCAAGCAGAAGAACTTGAGTTTAAGTGCAGGGTCACTTCTCTTCTCATCAATTCCATGCCAAGTTGCTCTAGGGTAGCCATTTAAGGAGAAATGTTATTGGTTTGTTATGACTAGAACACGCATTTAGCCAGTCAATAAGAAGGTAGTTAAACCTACCCATTATGTCAACATTTTCTCCTTTAGAGGCTTCATTGTCTGTTTCACGTCCTTTTTGACCATAAGTATAGATTTTTTTCTCTGGTCAGTAATAGATACCTCAATTGCGGTATGGAGCTAAGAAGGCTGTAGTCCTCTGTCATTTGCTGGTGAAATGCTGTGATAACATTTTTACAGGTACTGAGATTTGGAATCATAAATGAAATAGTAGGATTAATGAATGGAAGGGATAGTAAAAAAATATTTAGTGGATTTTAAAGAAGTAGCTCAAAAGCTAAAACAGTGTACAAATTATTTTCTAAAACATGTCGACCCTTCAGGGCCAACATGGATCAAACTTTGACACTACGTCTGTTTCGTTATATATAAAAAGATTGTACTTGTTTTGAAGTAGCCACAAAGCATGCAATAAAGTGATTTGCTTTTAAAAATCTAGAACTTTTGATATATCCTGTACAAACATATCTTGGAGATAGTCGCGTTGAACTAAAATGATTGCCTTTCAATGAGAAATCAAAAGAGTTTCTCTGTAATTGAAGAAATGACCATCCGCTCTCCGACAGAAGGAGATCTGAAGGTCTCATTCTATAAAACAGTTTCAGAAAATAAGTTTCATTCAGTGGATGTGAGTGGAATGTTCCTGGCTTCTGCTTTTCTTTATCTGGATCATGGTAACTTTGCCTTTGCAAGCATGGTAGTATGATGATTCAGACATAAAACAATAAACTGTAACCTTTATACTCCTTTGCTCCCCAGCATAAACTAAATATCTCTAAACTAATCCTAAACCTTTCAGTCCAAAACTCTGAATCAGCATTGCTATTCAGTGGCATAAAAAATATCCTTAGAATGCAGTTTCACATTCCTGTGTCAACCATATAGCCAAAAAGCTTTATCTTTCCCCATTGCTTTTGTGAACTTTAAAAGACAGTTTTGCTCCTCACAGGGCTAGGATTATGGATGAATAAAATGGCCATGTTTCTGTGTGATATGCTTTTCTGTATATGATTGCTTGATCATTTATATTAATGCACAAGAAATGAGATTTTTCCCTTTTCTCTTCTGCATACATTTTCATTTATGACATGTATATACTGCTGACCAACAAAGACTCTTGCTGTGGCTTGGAATAAAAGAAACTGATATATAAAATACAAAACCATAAACATGAAAATATATCTCAAAAATGCAGCTGACAATAAAACAAATATAATGAACCCCTTGCAGCATTTGGAGTCGTACAGACCTTAAGCTCTAAAACCATCAAAATATCTTTATAGCAATAGAGCATTAAAATAATAATGATTAGGAGTAGAGAAGGAAACATGTCTTCACCAGACATCAAAAATACAGAATGTGTAAGTGTTAAGTGAAACTCTCTGGGAAGGCATTTTGTAAATGAGCTGCCAGATATGTGGGTGATTTCTGAAGTTTCCAACAATCAAACACTATTCAAGGCTGTAGACAAGGCCAGGCGAGGTATGTCCTTCTTAGGCCAAGCAACAACAAACCATCTCACACTGGAACCAAGGCAGAGCACAGGGAGATAACCCAAATCATGGAAAGTTCAACTGGAAGGGGAGTTATTCAGCCTTTTTGTGAAGACATCCAAAGAAATAGATCCTGTGACACTCTAGGCTAGTGGTTCTCAACCTGTGGGTCCCCAGGTCTTTTGGCCTACAACTCCCAAAAATCCCAGCCAGTTTACTGCAAAAACAAACTGGTGTAGCCCTTACTAACTTGGGTGTTCGTTCCCATTAAGAACTTTTGACAGATAGCAATCTGTTGCCCTCACGATCAAGACATTCTTTTTAATGTTCAGTCACAATTCAACCACTTGTAACACATGTGCACCTTTAAGAGCTACACTTAATTGACCAGCTTGGTGCAGTGCGCAGACAGTAAGTAGCTTTAAGATGATCTGCGGTTCAACGTGAACTGTAAGAGCCTAGGAAAGGAAAGCATGGTAAAGCAGCACGTCATCCCCACCACCCCAACTTGTGATTTATTCTCTTCAACACTTCATAGGTGGTGTAATCTTTTCCTGGGCTTCTCCTAATCTTCCCAGAGCCACAGATCAATGCTGCTTTGGTTGCAGGATACCGGAACTTATAGGCTTCAGCCCTTCTACTCTGATTCCAAACAGCCTCAAAGAGAATAGACCCATTAATTAATTTTGTTCAATGATGAGTCAATGTGTAGGTTAATTCCATTGGTTCAATGGGGTCTACACTAATCAAGATTTATCAATAGGATTTAGGCCAGCAAGTGTTAATTCCTTCTAAGTGTTGCACTGCATCCAAGAACACTTACAATTTGGAGCTTTCAATCCCCTTCGAAACATCACTTGGGTAATTTATGGTATTGGATAAGGATTATAACAAGTTGATGTAAGGCTTCTCCACATTTTCCACATGGTTGGGTAGTCATCTGTATTGTTGATTTGTGGCTCATAATGTTGACTGAATAATCTGTTTCTCTGAGCTACAGAGTTTTGTGGCTAGATTAATCTTTTAAAGAACAGATTGTCTGCATTGCATTTTTGGGATGATTTTTAGATTTTCTTTACAGTGCAAAGCATTGTTTAATCTTTCCTTCGTTGACTTTGCTCAAGATTTAGACCCCAGTTGTATAACATTAGTTTCATATTTTTAAAAGCTCTCTTTGCTCCCTTCAGGCATTGTACTTGTGTCGTCAGTGAACTCATGATTCCTCCAAACTTGAATTAGGTCCCATCTGCACTGCCATATAGTCAGTAGACCCATATAATGCAGTTCAATAGTCAGTGTAAACTCATATAAAGCCCACCAATAACTCCTGATTGCACCATAGACCCCAGACTTGCCTAGTGTGATGTGGTCTGGGCTTCTATGGTGGAATCATCTCCTTCTCAATTGCCAAGTGTCTCTAATTTGTTTTTAAAAGGTGTGTTTGTTTGGGGGGGGGGTGGCACAGTAGGAGGACCAATTTATATGACTCACCTGGAAATACGGTTTGGTACTGCTGATGCCATGGCAATAAGTGGCATCAGCATTATGGGAACACTGTATGAGAGTAGCTCATGTGTGATAATGTCCTTGGTGTGTCAAAACACTTTTTTTTGAAGGACAGTAAAATTTGTAAGCATTATTTATATCTCAAAGTTATACTAGATAGATACCATTTTGAATGCCTTCAAATAAAGAATTATTCCCCGAGAGCCATCCTACAAGTAAATGACAAACAAGTGGACATACACTTTTATAAAGATTTAATATAGAGTCCTCTGCTTGTGGCAGACAACATGCTTCTCAGAGTGACAAATATTTGGAGCCATTCAAAACAGTCTCTGGACAAAATGAAACATCTGTTGTGATTAGAATCTTGTTGCAGAAAGGATTGGGCATCAATCCTTTTATCAGTGTTGGCCAGAGCAACAAAGACTGGCCAGTACCTCTTTTGAACAAGAATGCTTGAAAAGTAGCTTTAATCATAAAATAAATAGTCTGTTTTGCAGGTTTTGTAGGACAGCGAGACTAGCAATTTGTACTTTAGTTGATATAGCTGGTGCATGAAAACTAATTTAAGGCACTTGTGGACTTTATCAGTAGCATTTTTATTGCCTTTAATTTTGTCTAGCTTTTTATAATGGACCAATGGGAGTGAAAATAATGTTTCTTTTCCAGTTTGAGCGTCATCATATTTAACCAAATTTAATTTTGTTTCTTCATTGTTTTTATTTCTAAAATGTTGTTTTGCACTTTTCATCAGCTTCTGTTGCCAACACCAGGACAAAAGTGCCCATTACCTAAAGTTTAGTAGTAAACATTAGACTGATGTGTACAAAACTTCCCAGGAGAAAATTTCAGATTCTAAATAACAATGTTTCCCTCAGAACTTAAAGTCCTACCATTCTGGATGAGAGAGAAAATTATGATGAGCATGTTGAAATGTTCTTTCTAATAAATGACTAGCACTGTTTCAACAATATACCAGAGTACTACAAAGGGACTCATTGCAGTTAATCCCAAATAATACTATATAATAATTATGTATAATACCACAATATCACATTGAAACCCATCGGGAATATAATCAGTAGTAGAGAAGCTATTGAAGAGAGTCACAGTGCATCCTTCCCTTGAAGAATGCCAAACAGTATTATTTCATAGCAGGCTTCAGGAAAATGTAATTTTGAAAGCGATCTGGCTTCTTGAAGACTTGATTTGCCTTCAAAGCAATATTCTCTGCCATATCACTATTCCTTTGGAAGACTCTTTTTTCTTCTTTTCCAGCTTTCCATATGAATTAACTTCCTCTGCTAGTGTTTTCCTCCACCAAAAAACTTTGCTGTTCTGCTGCCCTATAAACTCAATGCTTTGACATGGGTTTTCTCCATACTTCTTTCCTGTCTTTCCAAACAGATCACTCAGATTAATATTCCTAACAATAGGCAAACATATTGCGGTGAAGCTACGTTCAAATCAACCGGCTGGACAGGGTGGACCCTCTCTTAAAGATCCCACCGCTGCCGCCAATATGTTGCCCTGCTTCCTCCAAAGCCCTCGTTTGTCTCCTGGTGGTCATTTTGCCGAACTTTTACCTCAGAACTTTAAACTAAACTATTAAAGTTCCTACTACCACACGACTTTGGTCAGTAAACTGAGAAATTAAACAAATTCCTCTGGTAGCCTTGCTTTCGCACTGGATCAGTTTTCTTACACGATCCCACCGCTCTGCCGCCAATATGCGGTGAAGCTACGTTCAAATCAACCGGCTGGACAGGGTGGACCCTCTCTTAAAGATCCCACCGCTGCCGCCAATATGTGACCACTCCACTTCTTGACCAGCCTCAGACTGGACAATCTTTCTATGTCCACACTGCTGACCTCCAATCCAAGGAAACCTCGAAGTTACCTCAGCAACTTCACGTTTATTGGCAGGGTACTGTCTCACCCCTTCACCATTTAACTGACTGGAGTTTTAAAACTTCTCAGTGACCACTTGACCACGCTGCCACCATTTATCCAGCTGACCACTGACTTTGAGGGCCACCACCAATAAAAGAATCAGGAGAGGTGTTTTCCTTTTAAGATGCAAACAATTTATTTTGACACAAATGGGTACAATCTTGGTTGGTTTCAAACTTCCTTAGAGGCACAACTTTTTCTGTTACATAACACAATGGGGACCTATTATAGGGTTTCCACTAAACCTCTATAAACCCCTGCAACTTTAACTAGGGTCTCTATACCCTTTAACTGGACTGCTCACTAGCAGACCTTAAGACACACACTAACACTGGA